>VMKM01000912.1:0-211790 GCA_008360985.2 Macquaria ambigua | reverse complement strand
GTTTGCTCTTCGTTTGTAAAGTATGCCGCTCTGCTGCCAGTACACCTGTCATGTTTGTGATTGGTCATATGCTGCAAACAACGCCTCTTTCATGTGAACGCGCTCATGGCTTGATTGGGAAACCCTGGATTGACTTATTGAGTTGATAACCAGCGTCGTGTGACCGCTTAGCGGGATCGCGATTGTTAGGCTTAGTGAAGCCGGATAACAAAAAGATATCCTGGGTATGTTGAACTTGCTTCGTCGTACAGGCCTCAGGAGAAACTGACAAACCTAAAGGGGTACCGCTGCTATACCTACCAGGGGATTTTGCTCCCACACAAACACTTGAGCACCAGTCGACATTTACCTAAATCCACCACCACGCTGAACTTACAAAACAAAATTAATCATTAACCTTCTTCATCTTTAACAAATGACAGTATATCTCCCCAGTAGTGCATAGTCTACCAAAACAAACCATTCAAGGCTTCCGATTTACACACTAGAAACAACGCAGCTCCATAGTAAGATTGATCACGTAAGCTGATTCACACTTTCTACGAGCCCATTCATAAGCCACTTACCGATTGCGTAGTGGACTCCCCAGTTCGTCATGACTTAGCTCATGAGCCATGACAAAAAATGGGAAGTACAAGGTTTTAAAGTGAAAGGTGTACAAAGTTATTACTTGACATACAATAACCCAAAAACACACTAAAGTTATGAGGTGTGTTAATCAGTGTTATCAGTGTGTCAGCAGATCGCTGAGTGGGTGTGTGATGAATGGAGGGTGTTGTATAATGTAAAACCTAAACTAGCAACATGGCCGGAAGAATGGAGAACGCAGCCATGTCTTAATTACCCCTGGGAGACTAGCCAGGCGCTCCCAGTTGCACTGATGAACTCCGCCTACCAGGGACCTGCAAGGCAACACAGACAAACAAGGGGAAACACACACATCAGGCCCTGCTAAAGCAGGAGGGCCATCACAGGCTGCATACTGCTTTCAGTTTTTCTTGATTGCTAGGACACGCTTAATGAAACTGGGATCCACTTGATCTACAACACCTTAGCACAGCAGACGTCTTCTCTTGCAAATGTGTTAACACTTTTTTTATTGGTTTCACACATTTTTCACACCCTTTTTCAAAACAGTTAACAGATATCATAGAAAGACCCAAAACTCTATGGATTAACTGCATTAAACAAAAGGAAAACATCTATTCACAGCAGAATTATGAATCTCTGTTGCACCTGTGTGAAACTCCTTTGCACAATTCTTCACAAACCTGTGTCGCTATTTGCAGGCATGGATCAAAGGGGCCAAAGGCAGGTAAGGAGAGTAAGGCCATGGCAGAGGGGCCAGAGGAAGAGGAGTTTGCTTGCATGGTGCTGCAGCAAGAGGAGAAAATAGAGGGCAGCAATTACAGTTTTTGCCGATTGCTTACACACTGAAAGTGAATGCTTAGACAAAAGCATCAAAACCTTTAACTTTTGTAACCATGCCTTAAACAAAGGCACCAAAAGTACAAACATATTTTCTGCTTTGCACTTTGTTTGCAATTCTGCAACACACTTCTTGCAAAACACTACACACTGTTTTTTATATTAGACACTTTGTTCAAGAATGAAATCTCTTGCAATCATTGGGAAAACACTTCTATTCAAAATGTAAAACATACCTGAAATTGGCAACACACACAGACATGGAAACACTGGCTAAACATTTGACACACTGAGCAAGAGAGAGCAGGAGAGGGAGAGAGAGAAGCCATTGCTAACTGCTAAGCTAAAGTACAGTAACAAGCAACTGAATAGTGTGTAAACAACTGGGGGATTAGCTAGTGTACGTTTAAGTGTATAGCGGGTAATTAGCCGCTGTAGTGAAGAATATAACAAAATTAACTGGGTTTAGCTAGAGCAGCAAAATACGCTACCAGTAACACCAAAGCACCGGCAACCAGGAATGAGACAATATGCTTACCGCAGCATGTCAGGCCACCAAAGCTGAGAGGGCGCTGTCAAAATGTTTCACACAGGGCATCTAGAATGCACCAAAGGCTGTCTGCAGTGTAAGCAGCTGAAGATGCTGCTTCTAAATGTCCCCAATGTATTTCCTATTCAATTGCATTCAAAGCCAAAACACTAAAGATGTTTGTTTTTGGTTTGTTGTGTATATCTCCCAATGTTATGTTAAACAATAATTCAGATACCTTTTCATCTGGCACTGTTCTTTTATTATTGTCTCTGGAAATGGCAAACTATCTATCATGTATCTAAAGTAAAAGAAAAAAAGAAAAAAAATATATAGGACAATATTTATAAGTGTAACCATGTGTAAAGAAATGCTGTGTGTCATGTTAACTATGGGGCTTTTTTCCTATCTTTGAATCAAGAGCTTGGTCTTTTCAATTTGAGAGCATGATTTATTGATTTCATGTTCAGATTTTGTAATACTCTCCCTCAAAACCCTGCTATCACACTCAAATTGCCCCTGCTTGTGCTTGGATTTGCTCTGCTTCTGCTCAAACTGGATGCTTGCACTCAGGCTGCTTCTGTGCGCTCGTAAAACGTCTGCTCTCAGATTTCTGCTCTGCTCTTGGATTTTTTTGTGCAACAACCCTGTCAAAATCCCCCAACCAATAGAATGCTAGCTGTAGTGTTAACCAATGAAATGATCGCTGCCTCCATGTGGGCGTGTTCGCTTTACTTCTTACAGCTTCCCGTACGGGCAGTTACTCTTTAACCGGGTTCATCCACTCCCTCCCTCCACAGCTTTATTATATGTTCAGTTAATATATATATATACCAGCGACCATACTTACTTTTCTTTTACTATAATACTTAACATGTATACTGTATACCAATGCCCATACTTCTTATTAAAGTGTATAATAAATTCACAGGAAAAGCTACATCTCTTGCATTGCTTTTACCAAAGTCGCTTGAAGTTCTGTGAGAGCATGACTTTGACCAAAAATAAATATAAATAACAAACATTCAAAATATCATAACTGATACAGCTACCAAAGATAATTGTAACTGGCAATTACTGTAAACTAAAATTAGTTTACACTAATGCAGGAGCTTAAAATATTCTTTATGTAGCTTAAGCCTGTATATGTTTCTTAGTGCTGGCCCAAACAGAGGCGTTGCTAGCCTGGACTTATAACTGTGCTGTAATATCAATGCAAGTCTGAGTCTATGTCAGAGACAAGCACAATGCTGGTCTGATAGCTGCATCGCTGCAGGCCAAGGCTGCTAGCAGTTAGCAACAGTCCCTGGACACTGCTAGCCTTACAGCTGGGGATTTGTTGGGATAACTGGAAGCACTGACAGTTGTAATGTGTGTGTGTGTGTGTGTGTGTGTGTGTGTGTGTGTGTGTGTGTAATTAGGGCCCTTGACAGCTACATATTAGCTCTGTAACTGATCTCAGGGGGTGTTTTCCCGTCAGTCAGGGTTGGTTGCTCAGAAAAAGCTCAGTCTAGCATAGCCCTAGCATGCTTTCCTTGCTCTGTATTTGTATTTGTACCACTCTCCAGGGGACAAAGTGCGCTGGGGCGAAATATGGGTGACATGGAGTGAGTTTTCACTTATGAATATACAGTTATGAGAAATTCACAGTCTATGGGGTTGAGGAAAAAATCCAAATTCCAATAAATATCTTGTTAATCCAACAACTAAAACAAATCTATACGGTACATTCACTTTTACAGCTTTACAGAATAAATTAATTACTCATTTGTACTCTTTTGTCACTAAGCCACAAAATACACAAACTTGTTTTACTAACTTAGCGCTACCTCAGTAGGAAAAGCACAGGCGTAAATAATAAAATTAATGCTGAATTCCATTTAGCTGCTTCAGTTTCAAGGTCCTGGTATTGTGCATGCTGGCTCACCGTCACACTGTCATGGCTCACTGGAACACTTTAATAGAACAACGCCATCGTTAATGTTAACACCTGTGCTTTTTCTACCATGACAAGTCAAAATGTCTGCTGTGAAAAGGGCTATTCCCTGGAGACTTAAAGTGTTAAGACAGAATGAAAGCAAATTTTCGCATTACTCGTGCAAACTTGGCTGTTGGCTAGCGAGCAACATATGCACCGACCGTGTGTGTGCATGTGTGAAGTGTGACAGATCAGCCTCTGACCCATCTGAGAACTCACCAGGAACTCCGGTTCTTTCTGTTATTCCCTTCAGTCTTCTCTTCTTTTTCCACTCATAAGAGCAAAATTCAACTTGGCATTTTCCACTTGCGTTTTTCCATTGACTTTGCATTAGCCATTACCACTACATGCTTAATCCCAACCTTTATCTAAATTGGGGTGGGGAAAAAAACGATTCATGCAAGAACTGCAATTCTTGTCTTCTATGATTCTAAATAGATTCACAAATGTCAAAAATTGATTCATAAATTTATGATGACATAACAAAAGCCATAACTCAACCACAAGGGCACAGTGCAGCACCCGGAAGGTATACAGCATGCACATACTAGAGTAATCTTGTAGTTCATCTTCCAAAAGCCCAACTTAATAATTAACTTTGTAAAACAAAGGTGAAGTATTTTGTGAATACTTTGTAGGCTATGCCATCACCCAGAGACTAAACTAAAGTTAGCAAAAGTGGGAAAGCCAACTTTGGCTGGGTGAAAAAAATAACATGGTTTCATTTCAAAGACCTGCATCTGTACAGAGGTGTGGATAACGATGAGTTTCACTGGTGCTAGTGTCTCTGCAGCAGAGAGGCTACTCTCCACTGATCCACACTTTTCTTTGTATTTTCCTGTTCAGCCAGACAGTGACCTTCATCAAGACCATTTAGCGCAACTGCCAGTAATGTTTCATATTGCATTTCAGTAGAGTAAGAGCCTGAAAATAGTTTCTATTTATTCCATCAAGAGTCGGTTTTGAATTGAGACGCCACGAATTGGAATCAAAGATTCCCACCCCTAAAATCTAACCCTCACCTTTAACCTAAGTTCTTAACCCTAATTTTGAATGGTTTTCCTTGGTGGGTCCAGTTTCTGTTTTTTTTTTCTCCAAAATTGGGTGTGTGACAATGAGAGTATATTTATGTCCCCACAACGTGATTAATACTAAAACTGTGACACACACACACACACACACACACACACACACACACACACACACACACACACACACTCTTTCTCAATCCTCTCTGCTGGGAGCATTTTAGCCTTGCATTGTGAAAACACATTACTTCGGTCAGATTAAGTGCTGAGTTCCAGCTGTGTCATGTCTCCTCCCCTGTTCTGTGTTTCACTGCACAGCTGGATCCCTTCACTGTCTGTGCATTTGTGCTTATGCAATTGTGCATGCTTAGGTGTGGTTTGTGCGCATATACAGTATCTGTGTATGGTTTGTGACTGAGCGTGAGTGAGTGAGCATAGGTGTTCACACTAATGTGTGTTTGCATGGTCTGTGTTTGTAATTATGGTTGTGTATCATATGTATGGTTGGGATGTGTAGCTGTGTGTTTCATTAGGTGTTTATGTGTGTCAGCCATCAACACATTTAAAGTCAGTGTAAAGGGAATTCATAGATTTGTTTCTAAACACATACATGTTAGAAAATAATTGCTGAAAACATGTGAAAAGACTGTGAACTATGTAGTACTGAAGACCGTTTTTCACCATTTTTGTGTTCAGGATTGTTTTGGGCCTGAAATCATGGCTCAATGACACACTGGAGCCATACTGAGCATGACCCCTCCCCTAACACTATATAAAAGCTAGAGCTTTGTTCTACTGTGTTAGCTCACTGAACGAGAGCCTGTCGCTGAGCAGCGGCTCTCACTTGTTCTTCAGCTCAGTGTGTGTGTACTGTGCTACTATTAGCTCGCTGAATGAGTGACGCTGAGCAGCGGCTCTCACTCGTTTACACAGCAGCAGTAACAACACTACACCAAGTTTGTTTAAGGTAATACACAGTGCTTTAAAATTTGTAAATCAGGACACAGAGAAGGTGCTGTTCCGGCGGGTCAAGGGGAGAGAAAAAGTCATTGAACGCATTAACAATCCGCAGTGCCTGGAGCACATTAGACAACGCCTATATTCCCTAAATGGTTGTACAAATAAACAATGTGCTTCAATTCAATTTACTGTCATCAGGCTGCTGGTTTATTTTATTTGTACAGCACAGTGCCAAACAATACAGCATTACAGCAGTCAAATAAAAATGTAAAACAGAATAAAAAAGTAAAGTAGCCATTTAACACTGGTGCCATAGGTTTGGGAAAATTGGACATGCTCAGGTGCCCTACCTGAGCATGTCCAATTTTCCAATTTGTCCAGAGCAATTGTCTTAACATTACTATTAAAAATAAAATTTCAAATGAAATGTAATGTTTGAGTAGTCATACAATGCAGTATAATTAAAAAAAATAGTAGTGTTCCAGGCAGAACAGCAGGGACCTCCAGTGCACCCTCCGCACGCATACACACTCTGACCTCAGCCCCGAATGGTCTGAGCTTAGCCCCAGACCTTGTAGGTAAATTGAGTGACTTATATAGTACTTTTCAACCTGCTGGTTCCCAAAAGGCTTTACAGATTGGTGTCATTCACACACACATTCACACACCCATGGCGACGGAGCTGCCATGCAAGGAGATGGCCTCCATCGGGAACAACTTAGGGTTCAGTGTCTTGCCCAAGGACACTTTGACTTGGGGAGGGGGGGGTCCTTAAACTGCCAATCCAGAGGACGACCCACTCTCCCGCTCTACCTCCCATGCGACATTGCTAACCACTGCACCACCATGCCACCCCAACTCACTTGTCAACTCCTAGAAACGCCCCGGGCATGGAGTATCTTCTTCTTTTGTTTATTTTGTGGTGGAGTGCATGGGTGCAACCAAGTGTTCAATTGGTGTATTTTCTCATTATGTGATGGTGCTCAGAATTTGCTTTACATTCAACATGTAAAATCCTCAGTGTGTCAGTGTGTCATTGTTAGATAGCCTATGATACCTTGGCGTTAGCACAAATAAGAAAATGGTGTTGACTCTGACTCTCTGACTCTCTCTCTCTCTCTCTCTCTCTCTCTCTCTCTCTCTCTCTCTCTCTCTCTCTCTCTCTCTCTCTCTCTCTCTCTCCTTTGAAATCCAGCCAAGCTTAATTTAGTAACTTTATCAAGCTTTGCTGGAAAGGTTTCAGCACTGCCCAGTCAGATCAACTCACATCATGAAATTTCAGTGGATAACAATAATAAACAGATTAAAATATTTAACTTTTAAGAGACCAATTATCCTATTTTCACTGCTCCAACTGTCAGTGTGTCAGTTAGCACCACCTTCTTTTACCCTAAAATTTCCACATAAATCATCCTCGGTATCATCACCTTAAAATGATGGTTTTCAGCTGTTGCCTTCACAACAGGCTCAACTGTAGTGGAAACTACACTAAATTATGGAAACTAGACATAATCAAGTTATGGAACATCAAGTCAAACAAATCATTACAGTTTACACACTGGGATCATTGACCGATGAAAGACGATTACCTGTATGTTTCATTATTAATTTTCTAGAGTTTTTAGCCACTTTTAAGTGGAGATAATGCATATCGGTCTATTGCCATGACTCTCACGAAATAGCCATAAATACACACACCAGACACTTTTGTAGACTCAAGTCCATCAACATGATACGTCTCAGTGATCGCAGATGAGGGGAATTTCTTGGTTGGGTTCACAACGACAAGCTTCCAACCATCTGACCATTTTTAGATCAGGAAAAACCAGTGTTAGGACAACCGGTGGTGCAAACACACACACACACACACACAAACCACAACATACACATGCACTCAACACATACACTGACTCTGCAGGGTTTCTGTACACTCAAGCTGTCCTGCAGTGGGAAGCCAACTGAGACACCTCTTTTGGTGTATTAAGAACAAAAACACATGCACACACACTTTCTCAGAATAGAAATGGTTTGTAATCACAGTTTTGGAGCGTCATCAGGTCTGTTATTAGAGTAAATTACCTCCCGGATTGGTTGGAAGGGAAGCACTTACACACTCAGATACACACACACTTTCACACAGATACTGTAGCCTACTTATCAGCACTTACACACTTTTACATCTACACACACACACACACACACACACACACACACACACACACACACACACACACACAGGACTTAACCGGTTGGATCAGTGTGGGGACATGGCCACCCGTGAGTGGGTTTTCTGCAGAAGCAGCCTGTTTACTCTGTAATGGAAGCTGAACAGTCATAGATGATGGATTACAAGCCCGTGTTCACACTCCCTTTGTTTTACTTTCTCTTTCTCCTTCTTTCTTTATCTCTGTCTCTTTCCCTCGCACACTCAGTCTAGTATAGTAGTTTGGATGAAGATCTATGCAAATGCACTGGCACTGCTTGCTCAGCCCACTAGCAATGCCTGTCACATACTGGTGACACACACTCACACACAGTCTTCCATTCACCTGAGCTGGGGAGGTCTATATATGTTGGCAGCTATTACTGTATTTAACAATTTCAGTGTCTCAAAAATAAAAGTCCATGATGAGTGCTGCAATTTGGTAGTTTTTGTCAATTTACAACTTAAGAATGAAAAGATTCATATTTATGGATACTGAAGATAGTCACAAAATATATCAAACATCTGTCTATCATACTGAAGATTGAGGTTTGAGATGCAAAGTTTAAGAGTTGAAATTCTAATATGTCCAAAACAGTTGTAGAAAGAGCAGTGGTGGAAGAAGTAATATGATCCTTAAGTAAAATTATTAAAATCACAATGTAAAAATACTCTAGTCAAGTTAAAGCCCTGCACTCAACATTGTACTTAAAGTTCCCATGAAATGGCTAGCAGAGTGCTTTTTGATTCTGCGAATTTACGTGTTTCCTGTAAAAACAGGAAGCTAGGGAGGGACTTGTCACGCATATTGATTGACATTCACAGTAACCAATAGGGCTGAATGTGCCCAGCCCCCAGAAATTCTCCGCTGCGGCGTCGTCATAAAAATTCGACAAAGCGTTTAGAAATTAGTGTACGCCCCCAAGTGCAGGATGAGTCATCAACATTTTTTTTTTTGATCATTTTCCAGGAAATTACAAACAAACAACCATTAAGAATACCTACAAAACAACTTTTTTGTCATTGTAGGGCAAGATACTGCCGTATAGGTTGCGCAAGACATATCATATAAAAACATTTAAACATCAATTTTGATAACATGGGCACTTAGTTAAAGTACACGTGATATAAACATTTTTTACTTAAGTTTCAAAAGTAAATCAAAGAAAATCATAATGCCTTGAAATGCCCTAGTTGAGTGTAATTACATATACAGTTTATTATATTATTGGATTGAAATGATCTGTTAAGGTGTGAGCAGTATGTTGTAGCTGGTCAAGATTAAGCAAATTCTAACTACAACATACTGCTGGGTAGTTTAGATTATATTGCATGCATGCATTGTAAGCTCATAATGTGTTTTGTATGTAAAGCGGAGCAAAATCTTATTAAAAACTGTCAAATAAATGTTGTAAAAAATAATAAAATGTAGTGAACAAGGAGGTTAAAGTGCTGTAGTGTAGCATGGAAATATTCAGAAGTAAAATACAGTACCTTTAAATGAATGTATGTAGTTATTTCCCACCACAGGAGCACAGTGTTGTGCTCAAGTAAAAGTATTGTTTTAAATTTAACTAGGGTATATGTGAAAGTACTGATCTAAAATCTAGTAATAGTGAAGTTCCTCTAAAGTAATTCAGTAAAAGACAATATTTTTTAGAAGGAAATTATTTAATGGGGAAAAACTGGAAATTACATAACAAACTATAAAAACAAGTGATGGCACGGTGGTGCAGTCGCCTCACAGCAACAGGGTTCTGGGTTTGAACCCACCCCTGACGACCTGTCCAGGGTGTACCCCTGGGATCGGCTCCAGCCCCTGCGACCCACGGATAAGCAGTTATAGATAATGGATGAATGGAGTACGAAAGTTAAGTAAAGCCAGGTATCCTTTCTTTGCTAAGCTGCTCTTCAGACAAATTCTGATGCTTTTGTGAGAGCTGACACATTTGTGTGCAGTGAATTAAAATGAATTTCATGGGTTCAAAGTTTATCGGCTTACTCAGCTTCCTTCAACTTAAGGGGGTGTGTTTTACCAACCAGACGATTCCCACGTAGATTAACCCCATGTTCCTGCTCTGAGCAGCATCATCAACAAGCCACCAGAGGTCCATTCATCACAAAGCTGAAAGTCAGACAGCGTGGTCAGTCAACAAGCCTGTTACATGAGGAAAGTTTTCCTAATCACCAGCCGTCAACAACTAATTAGATTTCCACACTTTACTGATTTCCTGCAGATGTGATTTTGATTACTGAACATAACTCCAGCCTGGCAACTTCAAAATGACGAGACAAGATGAGAAGTTGATTACAGCCTTTCAAAGTTTCCCAGTTCTCTGTAATTTCATATGAAACACTACAGACATCTCAGAAACAATTGATGCTTGGGGACCAGCCACTCTGATTGTTGAGCTCTCAAGTTTAATTAGTTGTTTGTGATTATTGTTAAGGCTACTTAGCGCTTCTTAGTACATTAACACGTTAGAATTATGTAATATTAAAAATAGAAATTCAAAGACAAAAGTTGCAGACAACCTACGAAAGAAAAGATCAATACAGAGTCAAAATACAGTCAAATTGTGTGTAAAAGAAAGGAAAAGATACATTTATCTTTTCCTTTCTTTGCATGTAATCAAAACAGAGCCACAATCCCATTATAGACAGAGCAAAGTACATTTATCCACATAATTGCTCCTAAAGGAAATTGTCCAATCTGAAACCAAAAGGATCACAGGCCAAGCCTATTTTAATCTTGACTAAACAAAGCAGAGGCAGACCCTTGCTCAGTCTGCCACAACATCCTTCATCATCAGGTTCAACTAGCCAGAAACTGACGGGTTCTTTCAGCTCTAAATCATTTCATAATGAGTTCCCTGAAAAGAGAGCTGACACGGGGGAACATTTTCCTATTTCAGCTCTGACATTATATAGTAATTTCCATTAAGGTTTGTGGAGAGATAAGCAGGCGCAGACTGTCCTTACAGATGTAATTATACCAACCATTAACTTTATGAGTGGACAGGTCAGGAAAGTAAGCACCGGTCTACCTATAAATATGAAATAAAACAGGTGTTAATGTTGCTGATGTCAAAATGAGCAGAGCTGCACTTGCCAGCCTTGTTGTCATTATCATTGTGTAATCAGAACACTAGTGGCAATAAAGAAGCCAGGTTCTGTAAAACAGGAGCTGTTACAAATACTAAAAAACATAGGTGTATCAAGGTCAAATGATCCTTCCTAAAAGGTGAACTGGTGTTTTAACTGTTATTTTTTACATTTGGTATTTTTGAGCACATTTTGTCAATCTTATGAACCCCCTGAAGAGGTGTACTAGGTTTAGGGTGTTTCCAAACCTATAGTTTGGTTGCTTTGGTGCAAATCAGTGGATGAGTTAGTGTGAGTAGATGAGTTTTCCCCTTGGTTTGGTCTCTTTTCACTCGAATCACAAACATTTAAGCGAACTAAAATGTACTGCTAAAAGCCATGCGAGATCGTTCACTCCACTTATTGGTTAGATGTGTCTGGTGCAGGATCAACAAAGTAAATACAAGGAGGTCCTGAAGAAGGTCCCATCTGCCCAAATATCAAGAAGGCAACGCACTTTGTTACTGGTCCAGGTCAGACTTCAATTCATTCTCCGGCTAGCTGCCAGCAACTGTTGATTTCACTCATCCCAGTATGCAAAGCACACCTGGCTACAGGAGATGTTTAGCTCAGGAGATCAAACGGCTCGTCCACTGATCACAGGGGTGGTGGTTCCATCCCCACCTCCTCCTGTCCACATGTCAAAGTGTCCTTGGGCAAGACACTGAACCCCAAATTGGCAGCTCCCTGCGTGGTAGCTTGCTGCCATCGGTGTGAGTGTGTGCGTGAATGGATGAAAGTGCGTCAAAAATCTTGTAAAGCGCTATATAAATGCAGCCATTTACCATTTGGGTCTCATTTCACTTCCAAGTGGACTCTGGCACGGTTTGTTTGCTAAACTTATTAAATTAATCTGCTGATCGTGAACCATTACAAAAACAATCCATGTACAGTAAGCAGCACATATATTTATGCAAAACACGGTGAGCAGACAATAACTGTTCTCCCCACCTTTAACTTTTACCATTGAAACTAATACATTTAAGTCTACAAGTTATAAATGCTGGTGTGACCAGACCCTAACTCTAATCACTTAAATTTCTACATCAGATTTTATCATATAGTGCATGCACAGTGGACAAAGCTACTATAGCTTTGTCCACTGGATGGCCAATGTTCCAAAAACAGCAAAGTGCTTGATAATGTTTGAACCAGTGCTGCTTGATCTCTGTCACTCTCTGTCAACCTGGAAACACTCCCATCATTGAACAAGCTCCACTAATCCCTAACCACTGCATGAGAGAAAGAGACACTCAATCTGTGTGTGTGTGTGTGTGTGTGTGTGTGTGATTGAGTGAGTGAATGAGAGAGAGAGAGAGAGAGAGAAAGAAAGAAAGAGAGAGTGTGTGTCTCTGCCTGAGGAGAATTGGGATTTCCCTTTTTAATTAATTCAGGATTTGTTTGGGGCACAGGGTCAGAAATGGAGAGAGACTTTTTCTCATGTAAAGCCATGAGGCCAATGAGTGTATGTATACTAGTGTATGTGTGTGTGTCTGTTGGCATGGGGAAAGGACAGCCAAAGAGGAGAATAGCAAGGTAAAGTCAAGGCAAAGAACAGAGAGAGAAGGACAGAGATGCTTGTATGACTAATAGGTGAAATGTGGAGCACGATGTAAACACAATAATATCATTAACTAAGCAGAAACACACATACAATGAAACATACATCCATAAGATGGTTAGCCTAGTGCATGCTGGGAGGCTTCCCTTCACACTTCATTTCAATTCAATTCAGTTTTATTTAAATAGCGCCATATCATAACAAAGTTATTTCAGGGCACTTTTTCATATAGAGCAGGTCTAGACCGACTCTATATTTACAGACTCAACAGTTCCCACCATGAGCAGCACTATGCGACAGTGGCAAGGAAAAACTCCCTTTTAACAGGTAGAAACCTCGAGCAGAACCAGGCTCTAGGTGGGCGGTCATCTGCCTCGACCGGAGAGAGAGAGAGAGAGAGAGAGAGAGAGAGCAGGAGGAAAGAGAACACACAGTAGTACAGTACAGTTCCACATAAAGATGTAAAGTAATAGTAGTGGTAATGGTATTGATGTTAATATTAATAAAAATAATACTAATAGCAATATTATAATAGTAATACTAATAATAAGAGTAATAACAATAATAGCAGCAGCAGCTCTTAAGCAGGAACATGGGGGCAACAGGTGGCCTGCAACCATAGATCCAGACTCTACAGCTCCGGAGGCAGAAACACCTGCAGAAAGCAACAGAAGGAGAGAGAGAGAGAGGAGAGAAAGCACACAACTACGGGAAAGGGAAGCCGTCGAGTTAGTAACAAGAATGAATGGGATAAGAGTGCGTACAGATGGAGAGGGAGAGGAGGAGAGAGGAGCTCAGTGCATCATAGGAAGTCTCCCAGCAGTCTAGGCCTATAGCAGCATAACGAAGGGGTGGCTCACCTGAGTCAGCCCTACTATAAGCTTTATCAAAGAGGAAAATCTTAAGCCTACTCTTAAATGTGAGGAGGATTTCTGCACACCCGTCCCTTGGGAAGCTACAATAGTATTTCAACTCACTACTGCTGTGTCCAGCCTCCAGGCTTGTGGACTGAGCCCTTGCAGACTTTGGTCATACATACTGTGACATCCTCACTGTCAGCACAAAAAGTCTGTGAGGGCTCTGAACCGTAGGGGATAAAGTGTGCTATGAGACAAGACTGTATTAAAACAATAGCCAGGTGCCCATATGTACATTGAAACTGTTTTTGCTTGTTATAAAGATTCCTACTGTTGATACTGGCCATTAAAAGATCCCTGCCTTTCTGACATGCTTCCAATGGAAGTGATGGGGGACAAAATCCACAGTCCTGGGGTCTCATGTATAAAACAGTGATCCATACTAAGTGTATGTGTGCACAAAAGCCGAAAAAAATGTATAGACTTGTGGTGGTTGTGGGTGAGGTGGAGGTCAGAAAGGATATATTGTGGCCACAGCAGCAGGGTCACAAATAAAAGAAAATGCAGCAAGTGGCAACACGTTGCTACTGCGGTTTTGTTACGGTGAACTTGGCCTGCATTATGATTAGGACTTTATTTCCAGACTTTGCTAATTTACACAATCCATGTGCAGGTGATGAAATATTGAGCGGACTTTTTAACATTTGAGTTGGCTTGTATCTTCTCAAATTGAAAGGTGCTTATGGAATAGTTATGGCTCACTGCAAGCGCAAGCACAAATATTTGAATGTTTACGATAAAGTGGATCTATAATTAACGTTTGATATTAAGTGAAATCAAATGTGTAAGAGGCATCATTATGCAATCTGGCTTCAATTCACCAACTCACCATCTGCGTCCCCAATTCCCCCTCTCTCTCCAAAATGTTCAGTGAGTTTACTTACAGGTGCGCACATTCTCCCGTCAAGTTTGTTTTTATAAATCACAACTTTTGTGTGGGAAGTGGCGTACACTTCTTTCAGGCCCCGTTTTGTTCGTATGCAACTGTTATAAATG
Source organism: Macquaria ambigua (assembly GCA_008360985.2). NCBI lineage: Eukaryota > Metazoa > Chordata > Actinopteri > Centrarchiformes > Percichthyidae > Macquaria > Macquaria ambigua. The sequence goes on along the minus strand of VMKM01000912.1, from coordinate 197,046 downwards.
AGACCCCTGGTTGTGTGCAAAAATACATTCTATGTGTGTTATCTGAAGTAAATATGAGGCTTCAGCATTCTGAGTTAGGCACATCAAGTGGGTGTCTTCCAAAGTTAGAACTTATAGAATTCCCTCTTTTCTGTTTCCCCAGACAATGTTTTAGTGCTGAGCTGCAAGGGAGAGATAGTTACATAGGCTTTGATAACATAGGCTTTTGACTAATTGTCTAAATGTGGATGTTAATGTGTTTCTGTTTATACTACCTTGGGTGTCTGCATACAAGAATGTGTTCACACGTTTGTTGCCGTGTAGGCTATGAGACTACCTCCTTGGTCATGAGCAGACTTATCGTTATTACAGTTTGGAGGGCTCTCACTCATCAAAATGGCCCCTGGGTGCGCACATGTGTTTTCGAGGTCTGCGTGTGTGTGTGTGTGTGTGGGTGTGTGGACCTCATGCTCTGTGACATTTTTTAGACTAACATGAGTCAGCGAGTAAGAATTTCAAAACTCTATGAGTGACATTCATTTGTTCTCGAGAGCTCAGCAAATGAGAGCGCACTGTTTTCAGTGAGTGTGAGAACCGAGTGTGTTTCGTAATGGCTTAAATTATTTAAATGAAATGTATGAAATATGGAACGTGGCAAAAGCAATTTCTCATCATCTGAAAAAGTTGTTCTGGCTGCAAGTGTCCAGCTCTTGTGATTTTAATTGTGTGCAAAATGTTATTTGTGTTTTCAGCAAGAAAAATGTGACCCATTAAGTCATGACTGAGAGTAATGTAAGAACAGTTGATACCCGGCTCGCAGAGCAGTGCTTTGTATTGAGAGACAATCCTCAGTCATATTCCTTCATTTCCAGTTGCTGCATCTGTCAGGTGTGCTCCCACTTACCCAGTTCCTTTCTTTAATACCAGTTTGTCCCACTGTAATTTCACTTGTCATGAAATTGGACTATTTAACTTCATCAAACTTAAAGGATAAGTCTGGTGATAGAAAGCTTTATATTAAGGTCCTTGTAATAAGCATTAGTTAGTAGGTAATAAGGCCCTTATAAGTCCTTATAAGATGCTTATTAACAATATTATGTGTTAATAAAACTATGTTAAAAGTAGCATCATAAACACGTTTATTGTTAGATTATAAGACTTATGAGTTTCTCATAATTGTTTATATTAGCATTACAAACTCAATTTATTGAGTGTTACTAACTTACCTATTCAGTAATTCACATGCTCCCTGCATTTGTGGATTTTGTGTGAAACTACATGGCAGAACAGTCTCAAAAGAATCCACACATATAGGTGGAGATTCACAAATATATTTCCATTAAAAAATGCTAAGTTGCTGTTCAAATGATGATATACGAGTGGTAAATTAGAGGCAGAAATACAGATACAAATCAATCTGCATTTTTTGTGCGTTATGTTTTACGAGTTACGTAACTTGATATTTGTTTGTGAATACTAATGAGGCTGTTTTAATCACTTACAATCCATCCAGTAGTTGTAGAGATATTTCCATTCCGACATTGCCATCCCAAGATGTCGTTAGCATGGCTAAAAACCTGTGTCTGAAAGCAGTGTCTGAAAACAAACCTGCAAGTAATGTTTTCTTTTTTAATACCTGTAGCCATGATCTTTCCATAATTTTAACCATTAAGAGCTAGCTCAAAATTCAGTTCACACCATTTAAAATGAACTAGTTCAAGTTAATAGTTCACAATTTTTAATTTTCACAGTCCCAAAAAATGTTCACATTCATTTCTCCTGGTTTTGTTTTGCATTGAGCTGGTCCGAGCTATTTTTTTTTCAATAGAACCTCCTCCTACCCATCCATCCCCAGACCCCAAGTCTGTCTACTTGGTGTTAGGAAATCAGTCCTTTACAAAATGCTCTGAGTTTGACTTGGGTGGAGGAACTTTGCAGCTGTTTGCTCATGGCCTTACACGTCGTTAATGATTTCTTGCGATCATCATTCACTCGCAGATATTTCCCAAGACTGATCGGATTCTTCAACTTTCTTAAAATTCGTTGCCAGTGTAGCTGACATTCAGACTTGTTTTTTCAGGCACAATTTGCATAAAAATTTGAGATTTTTTCCGTTGATATCTGTACTGATTGGTTCATAAAACTCCTTCAAATATTCATATGAACTGGCTTCAGCAGTACCGGTAGCTGTGTCTGAATTGCCAGTTGTACTAGCCACGGTGCTGTACCGGCATGCCGGGTTCCGTAAAGCACAGTGTGTGAGCGTTGTTAACTCTCACGGGAGTTAACAACGCTCATGTTCATGTTCGAGTTCACCGTTCACCAAAAACATGAGCACGTTCAATGAACGCGCTCCTTTTAGAGCATTTATGCACAACACTGACCATACTGTATCACAGATATTGTAAAAAGTGATAATTGTAAAAACATTGGCATTGGACTTAAACTGGGGGTTTGCAGATTCATCCAATACTGACGTTCTTGTCTGGGAATAGGGTTGATCCATCCATTACATTTTTGTAGTTGTTGCTCTAGAGGTGTTCTCACTCTCAGAAACTCAAACTTCTACATCAGAACAGTTGTCAGTATTTACGTGCTGTCAGATTATGGTGTGTGATATAAAAACAGAGACCAAATTAAGTCAGTTTTTGACATTAGATGTGTTCATTCCAACATCCTCCAAACTTCATTTTCTGGAGTGTACACAAATGGAAGAATTCGTTTCACACACTCATTTTACCCAGAAATTCCAGCTGTGACGGCCCCTCTGCTTGCTTTGCTTTGCTGCTGCTTTGCCTTCTGTCTCCAGGGCTTGGGAGGTTAATCAGCAGGGACACACCTGGGCCCGGTGTGCCCCATGCATATAACCCAGAGCAGATTGAACAGATCTCCTCTCACCACAAACCTCTGCTTTGTGGTTTTTTGTTTCCACCTACCTATTTGTTTTACATTTTCACCCATCCACTCCCTATACTACTGACTTTACAAATTCCTCACACTTATTTGCTTGTAAATAAATTATTGGTATTTAGTTTACCCGTATGTCTCCCATTTTTGTCCCAGTCTAAGAGCCGGGCTGTGACACAGCCAAGATATTTGTGTACAGATTTGAAAAGCGGATGTGTAAATTGGTGTAATGATTTTCCAAATGTTCAGAATACATGTGAGATATAACTTGCTATAGGATACACAGGGGAAGGCTTAAGGTGGGTTTTCTGTTGAGCTGCATCCAAGCGCACTTCCCTCTCTTATTGGACCCGCTAGAGTGTGTGTGCATGCTTGTGTGTGTCTGTGTGCGTACATAAATGTCCAGCGGGGCTGTTGTAGTTAATATGACCAAGGTCAGTAAAATGGTGGGTTATGAAACTTAATGCTCCTCGTAAACCGACTCATTTCCACCATAACATGCAAAGCACACAAGGAGGATGGTGGGAGGGAGTGAGTAGGGTGGGAGGGAACAGGGATGGATGGAAGAGATCAAGGTAGTTAAAGAAAGAATGAAGCAGGAAAGGAAAGTGGGAGTTAGGGAATAAAATAAGGAAAATATTTAGCAAAGGAGCAAGGAAGGCAAAAAGAAAGGAAGGTAAGGGTTAAGAAAGGAAGTAATTGGAGGAAGGTAGGGAGAGTTGTGGATTGAAAGGAAAGGGGAAGAAAGAAAGTCAGTATGGAAGGAACAGAGGGAGATGAGGAAGTTAGACGGAAGGAAGCAACTGATCAATGTTGGGAAGGGCAGAATAAAGACAAAGATGAAAAAGGAAAAGGGGAAGGAAATGAGAGAAGGACTAGGAGGGGAAAAAGGATAAAAAATACAAATATATATAATAAATAAAAACATCGCGAAAACATTATGAAATATAAATCATATGTATGAACCAACAAGTTGAAATAATTTCATCATTCGTTTTCATAATAATGGAGTTTTAATGGATATCATTCTTATTTCAAAATGCACTTTTTCAAAGGTTTTTCCCCAATGACACTTTTATTTCATGTCAAGTTTTATTTCATAATGGCACTTTTCATGACAGTGGAGTTGGAATCACCGTCCCGTTACCTTTCAGCCAATCACATATAAGATAGCAGGCTAAACAACTGCTACCAAATTTAGCCAGTTAGCTCCTGTTAGCTAGAGCAACAACAATGCCAACGTTATTCTGAATCAACCAACTTGAGCCTTAGCTTAACAAGGCTGCTAATGCTACCTAACTAGCCGGTTAACTAGCTAGGTCGGCCTGTGAGCTGGGATTATCACTTAGCATTAAAGTGATGAGCCAGTGTTAGCATTGTTAGCTAGCTCCTGTTGGCTTGAGCAACCACAGAGAAAGACTGTCTTTCCGGTAATAGCGGCAACTATCAAGCTGTGTGTCTCTCCAATCCCACCAGATAAAAAAAAGAAGAAGGAAGAAATGGTGCTTCAAAATATCTCCATTTGCTTTCACGTCTCAACTTGTGTCGGGGGATGAATTTACGTTTAGATGCATTGAAGAAAAAGATAACTGTATCAACAAGTAAGAAATGCACAAACAATTGGCTGCACTAAACCCCCCTATGGCTGAAGTGGGGGAAATAAAACACCCGATGGTCGAAATGAAGGAGTTGCTCTCGAAAGAGATCAAGGATTTCAGGATGGATTTCAAAGAATTTTGAGCCGTGATCTAGAAAAAATGAGCAACAGACTGGAACAGGCTGAGTGCCGTGTCTGTGAGATACATGATATTGAAATACTGAACTATAAATCAAAAAGTTTTGGAGATGGACGAATGTACTGAATACCTGGAAAACAAGTCCAGGCAGATCAATGTACCTACCAGAGAAAAGTGAAGTCCTCGTGATGAGAGTGTATCAATCTAACCTAAGCTTCAATAGTCAAAGTGAAATACTCCCACTTTGCAACTTTAGATTATAATAGTGATCTATGGGGAAGTGCCTCTATCAGCATGATGGTTGTTACCCTCCACAGGTTGAAATGCCAGTTGGCTTCAAAACCATGTGGGATTGCCAGTTCTATTTCTTATCTCATTTATGTGTGTTGTACAAATATATCATATTAGGGGGGAACAATTGTTTAAGTTATTATTCATAGTATAGCATCAAGAAATAATATACGTGACCAAAGTTATTATGTTGTTCCTTAGCCCGGGACACAATTTGAGTCAAAATGTTGTGGTATGGCGCTAATCCATTAATCAGGTGTTCTGTAGCCCATGACATAACTGCTCAAAGTTTAGTGATTACTTGTTAATACATTTAGAAGTTATGAGCCTTTTTGTGATAAGCCACACCCACCAGGAACACAGAATTTAAGTATAATCTGTTGGCTCAATAAATGAATAATTGATATTTTAACACCCATAATCGGGACCCACAATTGACCTAAAGTGAATGAAGAAAATTAACTTTGCAATTTCCAACTCACCAAGCCTAACAGCAAATAGAGACAGTCTTTATTATATAATATTTGACCAGGAAGCAAGCTTCTAATAAAGTCTGACAGCTTTAATATATACTGAGCATTTTCTGCACTCTCCAGTACGGAAGCGTATTGCTGCCACTCCAGAAAAAAAAAAATCATCATCAGTATCACGTTATAACGTGATAACTTATATTGTTAAAACGTGAAACTTAACACGTTATAATGTGATAACTTATATTGTTATAACGTGAAACGTTTCACAATCTATACATCTATTGAAGCGTTGTGTGGATAACGAGGAATATGGCTCATTTACGCGATTTAATTAAGTTCTACTTCATGCTTGGATTGAGACATGGCGAGATTCTGCTATTATTGAGCACAGTGGATGATATAGTGATAAGTATGTGTACACTAAGAAGGATTTTAAAATCCATGGGGCTGTACAGAAGAAAGAATGAGTCCGACCCTCTAGATATGAATCGTTTCCAGGAACTGAAAGACAATGACTTCTTCTTGGACAAGCAGCTTGTATTGTTTACCTGTCTGAACATAATCGAGGTATGTTAGTAGGTCTATGTTCCTATAGGCCTATCTCTCATTCTGTCCCTGTGTGTGCGTGTGTGAGAGAACACCATCCACTCACCCCGTTGTCTATAAGAGAACATATTGTATGTATACATGTATATATGTCTGCATTTATCATAGGAAACATTACATTACATTGACCATTGTTCTCACTTGTATTTTTCTTTTACAGGAAGAGCTGCAGCAAGTTGCACATTTGTGGAATAACCACATTGTCTGCAACAGCAGCAATGCAGTAGCTCCAAGTGGACGTCCAATTCTCATGTACACCATCCCTTGTCTATTTGGAGGACAAGATCACCTGAAAGAGGTCTCTCAGGAAGCAGTGGAGCATACATGCTTAAAGACCTATAAATTACCCCAAGAGCTCTGGAGTATTAAGAGAGGGCTACATTATGTCAACTGATTTTGTGGTTAGTTTTTATATTTTTTATAATTTTTATATATGAGGAAAATATCAAAAATGAATCACAACCATCATATGTTTTTGTTTTAATTTCCAGACCTGTGCAGAGAAAAAAAATCATCTCTGTCAAATGTTTTGCCTAGTACATCTGCTCATTTAAAACTATCTCTTCCTTGTATTTTTCTGATAAGAGGGTTTGTATCCTTCATTTTTGTTTTCACAATATAATTTTTTTCACTGCTGATACCAAAGACATATGTCAATTCTTGTGCTTATATTGTATTGTTTTAATTTGGGATGACAATATTCTGTGGAGATACTAACAGCCTCACTTACAGATTTTTTAAGAATAAATAAACCAAGTATTTTAGAGATCATTATTTTCAACTTGTAGAGAACAAAAGAGAGAGTTCTTGATTCTTGATATGGTTTCATGCCTCATGCCCCACCATCTCTGAATACACATTGGAGAAAACAAAAAAAATTTTCTGCCAGACCACAAATGACAGTGAATATTCATATTCATATACAGTGATGTGTCTCCCCACAAATACAGTCTAAAACCACAGACTGCTGTACAATTTACAAAAACTTGATAAAAACAAGTTAAGAAAAAAAGCAATGGCAGTACAAATACAAGTCATCAAAACCAACCCCCCCCACATGTACACAGACACGCACACCAACACACGCACATGTCTTGTACTCATTGCTCTCTGTGGAAACTCATCAGGCAATTGCCTGAAAAGGAACAGGCCTGTTTTGAACAAACATGGCTGATAATAAAAAGCTTATAAACATTACATGCACCTCCAGTTCTCAAGCACAAACAGGTACTATACTGCTTCAACGTACTTGATACTCTGACATGTAAAACTTTGAACAGTACCCTTAAAACTAAAACAGCCAGACATACATATTTCACCTCACACTTTCATTTTGTCATATCTCAACCTCCTATTTTCAGTGCAGTTTGCCCTCTGCCTTTGTTAGTTATACATTCATTGGAATTCTTTAGTTCCTTTAAGGTCTAAATTTTGTCAGCCTAAAGAATGTCCCCTTCAAATTTAACTCCTCCTCACCTTTTCATGTTACAATGGCTTTACCTTATGTGTAGGCTATATGTTGAATGGATCTAAACAATGCCTTTCATGAATCCATCAATCCTTTTTACTGTATGGCTTGGTACCAGAAAGATTAACTTATCACTGACCTAAGGTATGCTGAACTTGTAGGAGCTTTCAGCGACCAGTATATTATCCAGTTCAGTGCATAGTTCTGGGTAGGAAGTGTACGCGCATGGCAGTTCCAGTACTCCGCGCAGCGCAGCGCAGCGCCTCCTGTCCGAACAGCCCAATTGGTTAACATGGGCACCGAAAGGAAGCGAAGGCAGGTGTGCATTGCAAGACGTCAGTAAATTCACAGTGAAAAATATCTCACATCATTGCTTTGGACGCGACAGTGTGTCTGAGAGTGCACTCTCTGTTTCAGAAAATATAACTTAACGTTAGACACAATTTCTCCCATTTTCATCTGTGCTTTAATAGCGCAGAACTAATAAAATATTGACACTGCTGTCCAGTGTATCCAGTGAGCGCACAGACTCCGACACTGAACTAAGATTAACTACACCTTCGGCGTAACGTTAGGACACTACGGCGTTCCAACGCTTAAGTATTAAACTGGCTTAGCTAAGTGCTAGCTCGTTAACATTCCAAACTAGCTTGCTAGTGCCTAATGTTAGCATAAAGTTCGCGTCTATAATATGTCCTCAAAAATACGTTGTTTTTTTTTTTACATAAACTACAATGCACACAAGTAAACCACACAGTTACAATGACATGTATTAAGACTACATTTAGATAGCAGAGAACTACTATAAGACTTTAAAGGATTAAACTGACAAGACATTATCAGTTGCCATTTTGTCTCATAACCGTTAGCCAGACTTCAACTGAAATAGTTGTTAGCATACATTTCAAGAGCAAATACGCTAGCTAACAACTCAAAACTTGAAACTGTGTTCCAACATCAACATAGAAATAATGTTTTTATGGTATTACTGACCTTAGAAATTGATGAAAAGGCCAGCTGTCTCTGCCTGTTTCCACTCTGGATGAGGAGTTGCTTTGATTTGATCGTGCGAGACGGCTGATGCCAGACCTGCCAACACTCCTGTTTTTCCCGGGTTTCTACCGTAATTCAAGGCCATTGCCCAGCGCCCTCCCGCTTTGTTGTTTCTCCCGGCACACTCGCATAATTTCCACGGTCCTCAAACTTTATTATGAATACTCATCATACACATAAGTTTGGGATGTTTGTCTGATGTCACCAAGTTGCCAGATCGTCTATGAAACACAATCTACACACACTACATACAATTTCAACCCATCTATTAACGCAACCCACAACCCGATTTGAGGGGCGTGTGCACAGCTGCTCTCTGCGCAGGCAGACGGGCCGTCAAAATGTCAGGGCAGGATGGCGTTCCACCTACAAACTCGAAATACACCTGCAAATTTAAGCAGAGTTGGACTGGACAGTTTCCATTTATATCTCTGGCTCCAAATGACGTCACCAGCGCAAGATGTCAGCTCCCGTATCTGGGATATTTTGGCTTCATTTTTGTACAGTAGGAGGAAGTGGGGACGTGTTGTCCATCTTTTTATACAGTCTATGGCTGAGACTGAGACCTGGACTTGTATGAGCACTGACAGGCAGGTCAGAGTCAAGCTGTCAAAATTCACAAGGTGTGAAGGATGGTAACTACAACCCTAGATGAGCTTCCTCAACCATGAACGCCCTCCTCTCAAAGATGATGTCATGAACAAGCCGCATTCTCGAAGTTCTGATGTTGGCACGGAAAGTTCCATAAACATGGGAGTCACAGGGTGTCATCATATATGGCTGCAGGTTGGTGTAAACTCTACACATGACAGTCCTCTCATTTTCACCACTCACAGACACAACCTCACAGCATTCCTCACTGAGCATGCAGACTTTGTTCCTTCCCTTGATTGCTGACCTCCGTGTCTCATTTTTTATTTTTACTTTTGTGGTTTCCTCCAGGTGGTTGGCAACTTGCATTAGTGGATTTTTCCCTGATCACACCATTCCCTTGATTTGGTGCAGCTTGTTTTCAAATGGGAAGGCACTGAAGTTGTCAAGGGACCCAAAGTTGTTGACATCAGCTGCAAGATGCAACAATGAGTGTACATTGTAGACAAGACATTTTTGGCCATACAAAATCCCTCCTTGTTTAACAAAGTACCTCAGGAGATCATGTGCATATGAACTGTGTGTCACAGCCAGTTGTGGTGACACTGAAATGCACATAGCTCTGCTGAAGGCCATGAAATACTCACCTGAAGCACACCTTTCAACACTATCTTCCCAGTGTAGAACTGGCAGAATTCTGTTGCTTTCCAGTGGTCAAGGTCCTCCAGTCCCCTTGGCTTTCTGGCAAAACAGTCTGGTCAGTTCTCAAGGTGAGGTTGTCCACTTCAGGGTAAAGCAATCGCCCAGCCCACATCCCCTTTTGATCACATTTATCGCAACTGTAGTACCCAGAGTACAACTTCACACACCTCACTATCACCTTAGCTGGAGCATCACACCATCCTGCATCACTTTGGATAATTCCCTCACTATCTCACTGATGAAACTGGTATCCAAGCCATCGATATTGAGGGAAATATTAATTGATTATAGGTCTTGTGTTGATTCCGGGGGATATTTATTAATGCGCAGAGAGAGTTGGTCATTATGTTGGTTTATTATAATGCTTCTTTCTCTCAGTGTCATACAGTTACTCGAAAGGGCATCGTATTGGTGTCTCTACAAAAAAGTAATAATAAATATTAAAATGTAAGCATTGAGTTACAGTCTAAGTAACAATCGTTATAATGATAAGTGGTTGTAGATTTGCCTTTCTTGATGACATCTTGCTCAACGCTCAAAATATTCCTGAAAGTCAACAAACATTTTAAAATTAATTGTAATTAATGACTGAAATTGTAACCGATAACACATGCCATTGTTATTGTCAGATAACAAAATTTATTGCAACACTATTTTTACAAACTTAGTGTTTGTTTATATTTAAACATTGCACTTAAAATGTGCACGTTGCACTGATTCTGGACACAATACAGTGCCATGAGAAGGTTTTCTCCCCCCTTGATTCCATGCACATTTAGTTGCTGTTAAGTCATTTTCTTAGTAGATATATTGGGGTTTTTTCTAAGTTGTGTACAAAACAATCTGTTACATCAATCTGATCAAAAATGAAATTTTATACATTTATCTTATCAAGATAACAAATGTATTTCATTCCCTGTACTTCGTTTGGGTTGAGGTACAACACGTGCTTTTATGTGCAAAATAGATTTCTATTATTGTTTTATTATTATTATTATATATTTTTTATTTTTTTATTTTGCTTTAACAAATTTCTGCATATTTGTTTTAATACATTACATTAAATACATTTGAAGATTCATGAAGGGTGAATACTTTTGCACGACAGTTTTATCAACTAATAATGTTAATTGATTTTCATTCAATAAACCATGAACCCGAGTTCAGTGTGTTACACAACAGGAAGGACATTGGAGAACTTCTGTTGTGACAGCTATGTCACGTGTTAAGCTACTTGTTTCCGTTTGGACAGTGGAAACTGATAAAGCCTGCATGGATTGATTTTCCAAATATGTGAAGGTGAGCTTTGCTATACTTAATCTCATGTTGTAATAAGTCATGTTTGATCATATTTGGCTGTGTGGAGGATAAAGCCTGAACCTAAATGCTTATTTTGCATGCTAAAGTAGTTTTTAAAAAATGGCTGGTGCTAACGTTAACTCAACTGTACACAGCAAATGCTAGCACGTTTCACACACATAGCTAAGCTAAAGTTGGCTTAGTTATTCTGTTAGGAGCTAATGTACGTTAGTTTACATAGCTAGCTAACATACAGCTGTTACCGGCACACAGCAGTTAGCTCTTACCAGCTAACTAAACTAATGTTAGTTTAGCTACATATATGATACGTGCTAGCATTTGCAGTGTATCATGAATATATTAACCACTTGAGTTGACAATGAGCTTACTTAACTAATTCGTTTAGCTATTTGGGGGTACTTTATACTTACTTGGTTAAAACTTCAATGAAAACTGACACTAGCAAAAATAAAGGACAAAATAGACGACTTTTTCACTGCAAAGACAGGACATTGTGGAAAAGGAATCAGGAAGAGTTCAAAGCGAGATGGCTTGCATTGTTCACAATGGATGAGGTAAGTTTTTTAATCAATGGCAATAGGTCAGTGGTGGCCTGTAAAGTAAATGATATTATCCCCTATCATAAGAAACCTGCTATCATTGAAAGCACGGACTAACAGGCTGAAGAACAGTTTTTATGCCAGAGCCATAACCACACTACACAAATCTGAACATTTTCTTGTAAAATAATTCACGATGCAATATCAAGGGATTGTGCAATACCTGCAGAGTGTTAATGTTTTGTGTGTGATATGTTTTATTTATTGCTTTTTAGTTGTTTTTACTTATTTATTATTGTTTTAGCACCTTAAAGATTGGCATTTGCATTTCGTTGTACCTGTACAATGACAATAAAGACATTCTATTCTAAGAAATCTCTAAGAAATTGAGCCAAACCAATTCATAATTCATGTTTTGGCCCTTGATGTCAAAAATAAGGTCTCACACACCACACAGTTGTAATGTAATAACATTTGCATGTGCTATTTTGTTTTTTAAAGATCATTGCTGAATTTATGAGTATTACAACTGTTCCACTTCAACCGTGATTCATGGCTTCCTTGGTCAAGCACCACAGCAAGCTGATTGAGATCATCAGAAACAATTGAGGAGTTGTCAGAGAGAACACCTGGAATATACTGAAAGTTCTTGGTCAGGTATGTACTTGCTCAATACATCAAAATGTGCCTTATATCACATAAATAGTAACATTGTAAATAGAAGCAATAGTCTTAATTTTGTCAACACATTTGATTGTGGAGTTAGAGTACACGTTGGAAGATGTACTACATTTATCTTCTGAGTTTGATAGGCCTTTTAACTGGTTTGCTTAAAGCATTTGCAAATCAGTTACTGTAACTACAAGTGCCCATTTGTGCATTGTGTAGAGTTTGCATCTTCAGTCAAGTTGCAAAATTGGACAGCATAATTTTGCATTATGTGTGTGTTTGCGCTCTCACCTAGAGCCTTGAGGTGTATCAAAACAGCGAGTGTCCGCTGAAGCGCCTATTGTGTACCTTGGGGAAGACATGGACAGACTTATCAAGGAGTATCTGGTAAGTAGTTTTGCATTAATCACTTAAGCTTCAGACAAGATAAATCACTTAATATTTAAACTTTAAAGCTCATATACATGGTCTCAGGTCCTATAAAAATTCTCAGGCTTATCGTACATTAATGTAGATTTGCCTACGCCTGTAATTATTGTGGAGTTCTCTGTCCCCCAGTGGTCATTAGTCAACACAGTTTTTTAGAATTTAATATGTCTAATACAACGACTAAGGTCTCTTTGCTGGTTTATATTTTATAAAACACTGTACAGTGTGGCTATATGTGGCTGGAACATATTAAGATACTATACAGTGTGAAATATTAGTCACTTCAGAGCAGCAGCAGCAGTGCAGATGGAGCACTGAAAGCCTGGACATAAAATGAATATCATATCCAAATATTACATTGTGGGAAGTGGTCAGTCTGTGGCCAGATTCTGAATTTAATGAAAATACGAAAAGACAAGGCAGTTGTATCTTTTAATATTATAGTGAATCTTAATTGAGTAGTATGTATACTACTGTATCGTACTATTTAATATTTTTTGTCACAGCAGATGTTATAACTTTATGGATGATAGCTGTTATTAATACTTATACCAATGCTTTACTTATGATAAAGTTAAATGTTTGCTATGAGAAAAATATTTGCAGGAGCCGCCGTTAACTATCTGCTGGATTTTGCAAGTCATTATTTTCACATCACAATTTAAGTTTTTTATTGAGATTTGATTGGGAGAATTGTATAGATACTTTTTATATTGGTAAATCAGACACTGGTTTCATCAGAATAATGTTCTAATAAGTGTTTTGTCTTTTATCAGGTTGTTCAGAAGGATAAAGCTGAAACGGAGCTTGAGAGTTGTGTACAATGGCAGTGTTTGTCATCAGGAAGGAGGATCCTCTCCAGCCAACACATGACATTGGGATTGTTATTGAAGGTGTGGAAGTCCTTAATGAGTTGCCATCAGTCACACATGTATGCGCCATGCTATTTGGTCTCAACTATGCTCTAAACTTGAGCTATCCAAGTGAGCTCAAAGACACCTTTGATGCACTGCAGAAAATATTCATGGAGATAGAACCAATGAAAATGAGACACAGTGTGCAGTCTGAGTGTCAAGCTGTAAATATTGGATTAATCAAAGAAAGACATTTGCATACAGCATGTTTTTTGTTCTGTTTTATAGCTTGTATTCAAGTGGTGGCCAGCACTATTTTCCATAGACTGGAGTGAGAACAAAGATGTTTCAGAAAGCTGTTGTCACGTCGCGATCTTCTTCTCAATAAAACATCTTTGGTGAGACGTGTCGAGCCTTTTGGCCAATCAGAATCAAGATAACTGCATCGTCTTCTTTTCCATGTACTGTATAAAGACAACTTTTCGCGGTACTACTACAATGGACACTAGTTTTGAGGTAAGTCTCGTTTGCTGCCAACGACCTAATATGCTGTTTAACTAACTTAACATTAGGTAACTAGTTGCTAAAGTAATGTTAACATGCCAAATCAAGTTGAAGTGTGTCGTGATATTCTTTTCCTAACGTTACCCCATCAAATCTTTCCAACCTGTTTATAAGGGAAAGCTTGCCAGCTTGTTAGCACATCAGCTAGCTTACTACAACCATACAGTCTATGATTACAACATTACAGTTCAGAATCAAAAGTTTGTTAAGGCTAACTCCCACTGCATCCGTATTGTTATCCGATTGTAATGTCCGTCATTGTTGTAAGTTACGAGGGAAATAAAAAGGAAAACATAAGGAAACACCGGCTCTGGCGGATCATTTAACCTTGACGGATGCAGTTGGGGGTAGCCTTAACAAACTTTTATGATCATGAAAAAGGAGGCCATGGAGCCAGCTGATATTATCTTGACAATTTTTTTCAGAATGAGAGAGCTTAAAGAGGAAGACGCCATTTATGTAGCGCAGCTTGACTCAGGACTGAGGTGCAGATGGAGCTGGGCCTGGCTAAAGGTTGAGGCGAAAACGGAGGTGAAGGGAGTGCAGCACAGCTTCCTGCTGTCACAGTATGTTAAAAAAATTGATAAAGCAGGATATGCAAAATGCAGCCTCTGCACAAACGAAACAGCTACAAGGGCTCATATGCCCTCTTGGCACACTGCCAAACAGAGGTGCACTGGCAAAAAGTGTGCACTATAATGACTACAGCCAGTGTCCTTCCAGTCCCAACCCAAAGTGCAGTTGCTCCCAAGGGCCCTGAAGCCATGAGAGGGCAAGTTAGGGTGCCTGTACCTACATTTCAGCGGGTTGCTAATGCAGAGATGTGTATAGATTAAATAGGCTTGTAGTTTTCTCTGTCACTAAATCATATAAAATCTTATCCTGTGGGAAGAAATATTAATGGTTTGATTTATTACGGTACACTACCTAAGAACTTACCTTGCTAGTTCAAATTTTTGTCCAAAAATCATTTATTTTCGCCTTAGTTTTAAAAAGGTCTTAAAAACTATTAAATAGAACTCTGGTACCTGCTGACACCCTGGGTTATAATTGGTATGCATTCCTCGCGTGCATTTTTGTACATTGAACCACAACTTCATGTTATTTTCTTCACAGGTCAGTCAGACAGTGCATGACAAACAGGTGCAAGTCTTCACCAACTTCCTTGCCTGCTTTGTCAAAACTGAACACCTGAGCCCAATGCCCAATGCTCTGGCTACTCTGGACTTTGATGACAAACTGCTACCTGTGAGAGAGATGTATGTGGGACGGGAGGCTGATCGATTCAGAGTGGCAGATCCAAAACACCCTGTGAGTACTATAAAAGTATATACTGTAATTATATTACATTACATTTATGCATTTAGTAGACGCTTTTATCCAAAGCGACTTCCAAATAAGAGTTGTACATAACGCACATAGAACCATGACCATAAACGAGACATCTCATCATATTGCAAGTGCTAAAAATGAATGACAAGCATTATAGACAAGTATATTAGATCCGGTGGCAAAACCTAGAAAGAACATTAGTTGATACAATTAGTTGAAACAATAAGTTCTCATTTAAGTGCCATTGTATTCCCGGAACAAGTGAGTCTTTAGTCTTTTCTTGAAGGTGGATAGGGAGGCAATAATTAGAATGATTAATTCATTTGGAGCCTTGTACAGTAGTACATGTACAGTAGTAAAGTGTTTGTGTGCTTATTGTTGTTGATCTCTGTTTCAGCTGCTGAAGCCATTCCTCCAAGAAGTCTGTGTTCCAAATACCTGCAGAAAATGCTGCCATTGCAGAGCAAGACCCTGCAGTGTTGTCTGCCATGGATCCAGTTGTGAGAGGGCACTCTCAGGCTGGGTTTGAACTGAAGAAGCTTACACAAATGATGAGTCACCTGCTGCCGCCTGATGCTGACACTCACCAGGAGATTCTTCAGTACAGTGTGGACCAGACCCTGCCCACTTTTAAAGAGGGAGATGATGTTGTGAGGTGTGGGCCTCTGTCTTTAAAACTGGAAAATGTCCAGGCCTGTGCCAAGCTGTAAAAGCTGCCATGTCCATCTTCCATGGTCCCTTGGTGGAATCTTCATTCAATCTAATGGGCGACATCATAAACCCAAGAAGCACCAGCATGAACATTGCTACATTCAGTGCCACCCAGATGGTGAAATACACTTTGCAGACCAGGAAGCAGAGTGCCGTAGAGATGTTCAGCAGGGATGATGTTAAGTTTGGGGCAGTAGACAGGAGGCTGTGCAGTAACATAAATTCGGCAGGAACAAGAGACAAGGCCCAGCGACAAAATAAGTTGTTCAGAGTCAGAGAGAGAAGGATGGAGTTTGACTGCCAGCCATCTACAAGTGCTGCAGAGAAAAGGGTGGAAGTGGTAGAGGAGGAAAATGTGGCAAGAAGAGGCAGAGAAAACGAGCACTTGAAAGAGTTGTACAGGCCAAAAGACTAAAGAAACACTGAAACAACACTGGTTTCTATAAATATGTTTTTTTGCCTTAAGTAAAAAAATCTTTTCACTTTGTTTTCTTTTCGGAGTGCACCAGAATGCTTTGTTTACATGTTAAAATCACAAAAAATGTCTTCTAGCCATGGATTGGAAGTGTACTTGGGACCAGAACACCTTAGCCGCAGATCGATGATGGACTTTGTGGTCGTATTGTCAGATCTGTGGTCGTATATCTTGGACACTTGGGTGAAGAGAGGGGCAGAGCTGTCAACTGATCACCACCTGTGGTGAAGGAAGCCGTCAAGCTGAAGAAGGAGGCTTTTCGGGCTTGGCTGGCCCAGAGTTCTACTGAAGCAGCAGACAGGTACCGGGAGGCCAGAAGGGCTGCGGCTTCGGTGGTCGCCGAGCAAAAACCCGGGTGTGGGAGGAGTTCGGGGACGCTATGGAGAAAGAATTTCGGGTTGGCCTCAAGGAAGTTCTGGCAAACCGTTAGATGACTCAGGAAGGGAAAACAGGACAGGATCTCAAGGCACAGCCCGGGGAGGAGAGTGTCTGGTTTGGTGACCTCAGAAATGCATTTCTGCTCTTTGCAGATGATGTGGTTCTGTTGGCTTCATCAGACTGTGACCTTCAGCACGCGCTGGGGCAGTTTGCAGCCGAGTGTGAAGCGGTTGAGATGAGAGTCAGCACCTCCAAATCCGAGGCCATGGTTCTCAGCCGGAAAACAGTGGATTGCCCGCTTTGGGTTGGATATGAGTTACTGCCCCAGATGAAGGAGTTCAAGTATCTCGTGGTCTTGTTCACGAGTGAGGGTAAAATGGAGTGTGAGATGGACAGGCGGATTGGTGCAGCAACAGCAGTAATGTGGGCATTGTACCCAGTGTAGGAAATTTAAAAAATATTTCGGGGGCACCTTTTGCCCCCACTGTCTAAAACGTTGGGGCATTTCCAAAATTTTGGGGGCAAAAATAGTAATTAGTGCATAAAGTTGCTGTTTTTAATGTGAAATGAGCCTAAATTAAAATTCATAGTTACAGTAATCACCACCTTGTGCATGAGTAAATAAAAAGCATAGCATGCTTTTGCTGTTCCAAAGAGAAGTGTGCATGTGGAATCATGTGGAATAAGTACGTAGTTTTGCCCCTTGAGTGTCAGGTTTCACTAACTGTGTGTTATTTTTAATTTTAGTGTGTAAGCAATCGTGAAAAAACTGTAACACCTCATTGAATAAACTCTGAATTGACTTGGGTTCTGTCCAATCACAAACAAGAAGTGTTGTCCCCCCCTTTCCATAATCTGAAATGTCGCTGTTTTGTGAAATGTTGCTGTGTTTTGTGAAATGTTGTTGTGTTATGTGAAATGTTGTGTTTTGTGAAATGTTGTGTTTTGACCTTCAGGGCCACCGTAGAATAATGATCGGAAGAAATAGCTAAAATTGTGAAAAGAACGAAAGATGAAAATTTGGCAAAAAAAAAAGAAGGGAGGAAAGGTAGGAAATGGGATGAAAGAGGAGGGAGGAATCATATTTGAAGGATGGAGGAATGCCAGTGTTAATCCGTGTGTGAGAGCAGCGGCTCAGTGTCAGGTGTCTGCCTGTGAATGGGCCTGTGTCACTGCGGTATCACCGCGACCGGGCACTGATGCAGGGAGGTAGGAGGGAAAGAGCTGCAGCAAACCTGACAACAGGAATGTGTTTATGAGTATGACGGAGCAGCAGCAAGC
The DNA here is from genome assembly GCA_008360985.2 of Macquaria ambigua. NCBI lineage: Eukaryota > Metazoa > Chordata > Actinopteri > Centrarchiformes > Percichthyidae > Macquaria > Macquaria ambigua. The sequence goes on along the minus strand of VMKM01000912.1, from coordinate 178,688 downwards.
AAACAAAAGCAAGAAATACTGAAAATCGAGAAGATGTAGAGAAAGCGGCATTAAATGTCGGCCTCTCTACCTGTTGGCCTGTGAGGCTGAATGTCTGTCATCAGCAGGCTTCTGTGTCCTGAACAGGAGCCAATTTGTAGAGAATTTGTAACCCTCTATCCTCCTCTTTCCCTCCCTGATTCTGTCTGACATGTTTATGCCTGGGGATTTTTGTCGCAATACCACAGTCTAACACACACACACACTCACAAGACTGCACACAAACTCATACTGTCAGAAATAAATGGTGGGGTGGTGGAAGGAGTATTCAGATGCGTTACTTAAAGTTATTATTCTAAAATATTTTCAATTAAATCTTTTTTATTAACATTGGATCAAATTATAACGCTGTGAAAGGAGTTGCTTGTAGGGATGAACCCACAGAGAATTGTCACCCGACTTTGCAGTTGCCCTCAGCTCTACTGAGCATTTTAGTGTTTTTCAGCTCATTGTTTTAGTTTTCTGGCCTGTAACTTTGCTGTTTTGGTTCAGTCTGACTGTTCTCATCAACCATGTTTCCAGCAGCAGCAGGCAGATGTTTTTTCTGCAAAAAAGCACTGACAAACCCACTGTACACTACCTGCCCAGCACCAAATGACAAGCAAAGTTAGAGACTACGTGGCAAATATAGTGGAGCATTTAGCAGCTAAAGAGACAGATATTTCCCATAGGAGTTGGTGGAGACCAAAAATAGAGCTAAAAGGAGAGTGTATATTGTTGCTCCATATCTGCTAGATATTTGAATAGGCAAATACTTGCTAAGACGTTCACCACAACTAGTAAGGTGATAATATGCTAGTGCCATGGCTCTAGGGATGGCAATGTCGGTCTGTCCACCACTTTGGTCCTGACTGAAATATCTCAACAACTATTGGAAGGATTTCCATGAAATTTTGTACAGACATTCCAACCCATGCATTCCCAGGTTGCCCGTACCCTTGAGCGTCTGAATGACGTTAGAGTGCTTTATTGGATGACGTGGCTCAATATTGATTTTGTTTTATCATTCTATGTTTAAAGAATGATGATTTTAAATTAAATATCCTCAGCCACATATTCTTGGAAATATAAAATTAAATGAGCAACTTCCCATTTTACAATCAGAGATAGTGGCGTTTGGACTTGGGTTGTGACCAACCGGTGGAAATTTGAAAAGGAATGAAGCCCAGCCATGGCAGACAACCCAAAACAGTAGTCGAACAAGTCCACCTACAACACAATGTTTGGAGAGCGTGATGATGGATCTCCATTTGTCATGCTTCCGCGTTGGAAAGCCGTGTCATCTGATGTCATTATGTCATTACCACAGCAACCCATGCAGGTAGGTTGGTGATGTTTGTACACACAAATCCGATCTGATCACTTGCAAATAACAGTGCGGACAGTCTGTCTTAAATCTGATTTGAGAAACAAATCTGATTTGCCAGGAGTCTTACAACAAGGCTTACAACAAAGCCTTAGTTGTCCTACTATGAAATAAAATTTTTGTCATGTTATGTCAGGATACTGCATGCTCTCCCTCTATGTGCAATTAAGCTACAAATGTACTTCTTACATCTTGTGTCATAAGCAACATACTACATTTATCTGTAATCCTGCAACATGAGGATCCAAAGGCATTATATTTATGTATGATTTGTCTCTTTGTGTAACTGATAATTGTGTGCAAATAAACTAAAACAAGAAGTATGAATTAATGACTTGTGCATGAACTTTACTTTTATTCTTTATTATTATTAACTTTATGATCCCGCTTTGCCTATACCATGGCTAGTAGTCAACAAAATGCCATAGGCTATGTTATCAAATTAAAAACATCAGTATCAGCATAAAAGGCGTTATGATCACTTTAAATATCATTAAGGGAAGAAACCAGGATGCAGGAATGCATGGGCTACTATTTATACAACCCTGGAGAGTTTTTGTATGTTTATGATACTTGGTTTTGGGATTGTATGTCAGCATGACATAGCCCATTCAATCAGAATTAGAGTCTGTTTTTAATTAGGCATACAAAGAATGTGTCTTGACATTTGCTCCTACAAAGCCAACACAGTAGAATAAAAATAGACAAGTATGGTAATAATGAAATAAAATGGAATAATTGTTTTGAAATGGGATATGAAACTTGAAATACTGATTGTACAAAAGGGGACATAGACTGTGCTATTGACAAAGAAATAAAGTATGAAATGTATGAAGGTGACAAGAGCAAAAATGTAATGTGACGTGCATAAATAATTAAATCATGTAACAGTGGAGGTTGAATGTAATGCACAATGTAAAGTTCAGTTTGATGAATTATATAAAAGTATAGGGATTAAACAAGGGATGTGATATCTGAAATCCAGTTTGATAACCCTGTCTTCATCCCGTTTATGTGGCAATGGTACAATATTTGATGCAATTTAGTGCAACAGCAGGTTAGGGTTAAGGAAGGGCACTGTGTTGTGGGTAGCCTTGGCGCGTTCGCCTACTGTTTTGGGTTGCCTGCCGTGGGTGGGCGACTCCATGAACATTAATTAATATTGGAGCAAATGGACAGCCGGAACAGTTGCTCTGAGTGTCTAATATTGGGATGGGTTTATATTGGAGTTAGTTGAAACCCCGGTGTGCATCTGTATGAGACACAGCGGGGCGTGACAAAGCATTGGTATTTGACGACCTGGGAATGAGAGCGGGTTGGGCATTCATGGTCCCCAGAGGATGAATTGTAGTAACTTTGGTGATCCTCTGACTTTTCATCTAACACCAATATCAGGTCACACTTTCAGTTTATCAAATACTTTGGTTTATGACTAAATACCTGTACAACTAATGCCATTCCTATCATCCTCAGCTGTACTGTGCTAATTAGCAAATGTTAGCATGCTAAACAAAGATGGTGAACATGGTAAATATTACAATATTAGCATGCTGACATTAGCTCAATGCACCTGCTGCCAAATCCAGCTTTACAGAGCAGCTAGCATGGCTGTGGACTATTTTATCAAAAGCCACTTTCATTTTATAGTTATCATTTTTTCAGCATTCAATGTATTTGAACTTTTACTCTCTATGTAGTTTTCATTGTTACTAGTGAGTGTCTGCCTTTCCCACGCCGGGTTCAAATTGTGTACTCACACACAAGGGATTTTGCATACACATATTTGCACACACATACATGATGAAGAAGCCAGAAGCCTACACACAGTACACACACACACAGCGTTCGCCAAATCAACCAGGATTGAAATCTTAGAATTAGTTATAACTTTAAGTAAAAGTAGCAAAACCACAATGTAAAACTTGCAGTAAAAAATACAAATTAAATTCCTTTGTTCAAAGTTTTACTTAAAACATGACTGAAGTAGAGCTAATTTTAATTAAAATCTTAATCTTCAAAGTAACTAGTAACTTTTGTTGAGTAATAAGTACAATATTTTCGTCTGAAATGTAATGTAGTATGTAGTATAAAGTAGCATAAAATGGTAATACACAAGGCACAAGTACCTCTTGTACTCAAGAAGTACATTGCTTATGCATGAAAAACTCAAATAACTTGGCAGCTTCACTGATTATCACTCAAACTGCCAAATATATGCACAACCCTCTAAGAAGGTGTGTGAGTGCGTGTCTGTGTGTGTGTGGTACTAATTACACTCGTTCTGTCTACAAAACAGCTTCCTCATTTTTCACCTGCCGAACACACACATTCCTACTTGACACGCACATCCACCCCCCCCCCCCAACTCCACCCACCCACACACACTCTCGCTGTCTCGTCTCATGTCATTGCTTCCTGTTCTTCTCCCTGATTGGTGTTTGTGTATGCACGTGTGTGTGTGTGTGTGTGTGTGTGTGTGTGTGTATGACTTACTGACACTTTACTGATGGAGTGATGTCCATCTGATCCGCCTGCTGTCTCAGGTGTCCCTCAGCACTGCTCACAACACATCAGTCATCCTAAATCTGCCCCGCAGCCCCAAAACACATACACACACACACACACACACACACACACACACACACACACCACCACCAACACCACCACCACCACCACCGGTCATACACAACTGCACAGATAAAATCGCACATCTTAACACAGACACCGTAGAAACATCACAACACTGACCCACCCACACACACACCTTCACCAGTGCAATTCCACATCTGGATAGTGGGGGATGAGGGGTGGGGGATGAGGGGTGGGGTGTTAAAAAATAGAGATAGGGAGCTGTGACACACACATATGCACAGTAGGCCTGAGGCAGATTCTTTAGACTATATCCTGGGTGGCAAGATTAACACACACACACACACACACACACACACACACACACTAATGATAGTGATAGATTAAACTCATACCAGAAGCAGTTGGAGTGGTAATCACAATGAAGTGGAAACAGTAAAAATCCAGTATGTGTGTGTATTGTTGTACGCGTATGTTTGTGTGTTTGTTGTACAGGGGTGGTCATTCCATATGAGACCCTCAGAATGACCCCAAAACACATACACCCCCCCACCCCCCCCACCCCCACCCCACACACCCACCCTACACACACACACACACACACACCAACCCCCCCCCCACAGGCCGCACACACTCAAAAACACACTCAGCCAAGCCACACACAGTCACGGACACCAGCTCACCTCCCCAGCACACACACAAACCGACAATACTCAAAGACATTGCATTTTATGAAGTTAGTTATTGATTGGAGAGTACAGTAACAGTAGGTTACGTTAGCGTTAGCAAATGAATCTAATTTACAAAGAGTCTTGTGTTGTGTGTTTGAGAACCCAGGAAAAAAGTGAAGATTTAGTCAGTTGCGTTTTCTCGCTAATTTTTACAACCGTTTTATTAATTGTTAAGTGCACAGAGTTGATGTGGACAAATACAATACACATACACACAACTGTAGATGTGTCTGGTATTTGTTTGGCAGTGAAGTTTTGTCAAGTTTATGTCCAGTTGTGCCTAACAATTAAGTTTTCTGGGTCATAGGCTTGCTTCTGCTTCCCTTAGCTCAGTGTGAAAATGATTGCGTACTCCTCAGCAAGATTGCAAAATATTGATGTAGAGGCCAGGCTGATTTTTCACACTAAATATACATGACAATATTATGGATGAACTATTGCTCTAATTATAGATAATTGGTAGCCTTTTAATTTATTTCTTTAGGCAACAATTTAGTCATTTTTTAAAATGAATTATCTATGGAAGCAAAGTGATTACCATAGGCCTAATGATTAAATACTGAAAATGACATACAATATTAATCTGTTTTAATGTGGTTTGAACTCCCCTCTTTAAAATTTCCATTTCAAAAACTTGATTGATTGCATTTTTTTTTAGAAATCACACATTTGTATGGGAAATCCAATATTCGAAACATTCAAGTAGCTCAAATTCACTTAGTTAAAATCTAATCTTAAAATTCAAGCAAAGTAAAAAAAAAAAGCAAACTTTGAACATTGGGGCTACCAGGGAATTGATCAGGCTGAATGGAATTATGGAAGGCTCCAGTCGTTTGATATTCAACCACTACTGAACTGATTGCATTGAAATATTTTGTTTTAAAAAAAGAAGGTTCAATTCTGACTCTTTAAACGTTTTGAAAAATGTAAGGGTCCAAGGTTACCAGTTGGTTTTGGAAATTGCCCAACTAGAAATGACTTTACTGGAAATTACAAAGAGGAGAATTAAAACCACAGAGATTCAGATACTTTACTAGATAATTTTCTAAAATATTATCTAAAATATTTCAGTGCTGTTAATTCAGTGGTATTTCAATTTCAACATTAAGATTTAATAGTGATTCACTTTCAAAATGGGATATTCAGTTGCTCATAAAATTCTAATTATTATGGCCTTTCTTTGCTTCCATAATTATCACATTTTCACAGTTGTACAACCCAAAGGTTGTATAATTTTCTGAACTGGGAAAGTGGCACGTTGCTCTTCAACTTATTGGAAAAATAAGAGACATTAAGGTCATTAGAGTGTCCTTGGTTTACCTTATCACCAAGTTACTAATCTGTAAATAAGCTAACATGCCATAATAGTCAAATGTGGGTTTAATTTATTTACATAGCCATTACATAGATTTTTTGTTATTGAGTCAACTTCTTGATGAAGTTTAATGAATACAGATTCATTACAGATTCATAGTTATAATCAACAAACAACTTACAATGCATGAAAACACTGTTAATAAGAAACAGCTGGTAAGAATATTGAGAATATGCAGAGTGGAGGGATGTTTTAGACTTTATAGTTGATCAGCTACATGTGTTATAAAACATTCTCACACCTTTTATTGGCTGCACGTTATATCAAACTCACAGTTTTGCTCATTTTTCTTCACAGAGCTCCTCTCCCTTGTTCTGTCTTTTATACATGACTTGGCAGTTTGCATGTGTGTTTTTCTGTGGTTTTGAAGAGTGGTGACAGAGTGAGAGAGAGAAACAAAGAGAAGGAGGAGCCACAGAAAAGGATGAGCCAGGGTTACTGAGAAATCCATAGCTTCTTAATATTACCTTTGTATTACACAAAAATATTACACAACCACAGGGCAGAATAAAATCTCTACATTGGCCTTGTTTTTTGCATTTATAACAATGTGATGCTGTGCACATTGTTACCCCTGCACTGAAACATTTATTCCACAGGCAGTCTGTTTAAATAAAAGCTACTCGTATGAAGTTTTAGACACATAAGACACTGATTAATGAATAATCATCTCATATTTCTTATGATGTGACTGGTCACAGTAGTCATTAAATGCTGTTGAGCCAAGATTTATATTTGAAATAGACTTCTAAAAATATACACCCAGTTTTAACCTAGACACCTTTTCAACTGCAAATCACCAAACTCATTACTGGGTCGGACTATGAAGTCATAGGTCTGCAAGTAAAATATGTGTTATCTGTTTGATTGATATTTTTGTATTTCATCTTCAGTGTGTTTTGTCCCTGTCAGGTTACAGCTGAATACATATATTCAAAAATGTAATATACAGTATGAGTCCACCACTTGCTGCTGCTGCTGTGGTTTTTGTCATACTTCACATACACACACATTAACATTTCTACCTCCACTGAATAACAATGGAGGCTTTGCCATTTATTTACCCATCAGTGAATCGTAGTATCAGAGCTCCATTAATGAGGACTTCTTTAATTCACCACATACACACTTAACTGTGTGAACAAACAGGTGTTCTGAAACCCAAACCTCTGAGTATACTAACCCTGAGGGGGGGTTAGGGTTAGAGTTTGTTAAACCTGCTTTCTGGAACAGGCCCCTGGCAAGCATACATCTGCAACAATAACAGCTCACTTGTAAATACCATCATTTTATTTTCACCATATGAAGCTTAGCATAAGTTCAGCCAGGAAGACTGACTGTCTTCATGCTTACTCTATTTATTATTTACTCTCCCTCTCTGTCTGTGTCTGTTCCTGCTTCCAACTCAATCAGCTGACTGAGGGTGTTCACTCTTTCAGTTAAACCAATCAGATTTTGCCACGACTTCTGTGAGCCAATCATCTCTTTGCTGTCAAACTGTTCCTATCTCTGCTGCTGTCAGCTGTCATTTCACATCGATGCAACCCTGTTCCACCCCGTTCACCTCCGGTCTTCATCACAACCAGTCTTCCCAGCTGGTCCTTCCAGTGAGCCCATCAGAATTCCTGCTCCACATCTAATCCATCTGGATCCACGGCCATTCCTTTTCACCCCTTCACCACCACTACCACCAGTGTCTAGACTCCATCAGGGGGATATCCCTGTACAGCTTACAGCATAACTACCCCCTTTAAATTATGATATCACGATGGGGTCTAATTGCCAAACACTTTTCACTTTTTCAAACTTTCCTATTGTGCACTATGTCAATAAATTAATTTTATTATTCTTTAAGCATCTCTGCAATTAAGTCATTCCTGATTGAAATAGGGCTGCTACTGTATTCTTGAAAACTCATGAAATAGGAGAAGCCTCCTGTACATGTTACAAACTATTGCAGGAAAAAAGGCATATGATGCAAAGATTAATGATTACTAAGAATCCTCTTTGGGGGCCTGAATCATTGTAGCCTCAGAGAGATAACTGGATTAAAAAAATTGTAATGGGGAGTTTGAATGCTCTCACCGTGCCCGCGTGGATTCTCTCCGGGTACTCCGGCTTCCTCCCACAATCCAGACATGTAGGTTAGGTTAATTGATGACTCTAAATTGCCCATAGGAGTGACTATGAGTGTGAATGGTTGTCTGTCTCTATGTGTCAGCCCTTTGATTGACTGGCAACCTGTCCAGGCTGTACTCCGCCTCTCGCCCAATGTCAGTTGGGATCGGTTCCAGCCCCCCGCGACCCTCTAAGGATAAGCTAAGGATAGGTTATAGATAATGGATGGATTATATATAGTGCAAGTGTGGAATTCTAACGCACAAGGAAAGGCATGAAAAGTGTGTCACAGTACTTTGAGGGTGTGAAAAATAACAGCAGCAGAGCAGTAAAAAATCATACACAATATGAAAATGAAAAAAAAAAAGATCAAGAGATCCTTAGGAGTGGGATGAACCTTTGTACTTTGCTGCAGAGAGCAGAAATAAACTTTTACATGAAAGTGCTGTAGAGTTTTGGAGCAGCTATCAGACTAGAGGTATATCTCCAATCTCTCTGATGGCTAATACACAACATGTTACTTATTACAGTACATGTTTTTCACATGTGCTGTGTTTATGCGTAGTTTATATGAAAAACACCAGTTACAAGACAAATCACACAGATTCATTGCAAATGGAAACAAAAGTCCGGAGTCAGCTGCGATCAGATCTGATCCTCTGCTTATCATCAGATAGCATGTGGAGCCACCCAGTGATTCCACACAAACCACATCTGTTCAGCATATGACCCTGCAGCCATGCCATACAGTACCGTACAGCAGCCAGGCCAACACTCCAGAGACAGCGGGGCTCTGCTCTGATGTTCTTTTATGGAGAACAATGAGTCAGGGTGAGGGAGAAACACAAGGCATGAAGGATGAGACTGAAGCGATGGTATATGGAGAAGAAGTCGAGAAATGACAGTATTGAGGCTGTTATCAGTTATTGATTTGTAGTGAATTTGTCTTGCGAGTGCATTGTTTGAGCATGAACGGGCGCTTTGGTGATCTCTTCCAGATGATGATTTACATGACGATATCTCTATGCCTGCCGTTCACATGACTTACAAGACGCTTCGCTGTGTTCTAACCAGAACTATATACCTACCCTGCATCCTCTGTGCCATCGTTCTTATGTCCTGTCTGCGTTTCCCCCCTCATATATCCCCTCACATCCAATCTCTGCCTACCCCACAACTTCCAGGAACCCATAATTTTGACAGTAGAGCACACATGGGGTTTATCTACGCCTGCATATGTGCACAAATGAATTCATGCATTAACAAGTGTGCATGTGCTGTACACATCGTGTTGTTCTGTATCTGTGTCAGAGTGGAAACAGGTCCCTCTCGCTGCCAGTAAAGTCCCATTAATCACCCTTGCAGCCATAAGGCAGGCCAGCGGATGGGACCGTATGTCTGTAACTCTAAACCACAATGCCTTGCCGCTTATGAACATTGTCCGTCCTCCATCGATCATGCATCTGGATCTCATTGTCTCATACCCCAACTTCAGACAGTCATCTGGAGCCTGTGGAAGAAGAGGGAGGAAACGGAGGGGAAGAAGGGCACTCCGATTACTGGTAGAGTAATTATTAATCATAACCATATTGAAAGTAGGATGAGGCAACAACAGAGTTGGATCATAAGGTGGAATGATAATGGCTGCTCCTTTGGGTTTGGGGTGACAATAATACTGTAAAATCGAGAGGCCGAGACCAAAAAGTGAACGTGAAACCTGGATAAAAGGGTAAGACCGAGAAGATAAGGTGAATTAGTGCTCCGCGTTAGCAGTCATAGCTCTGTTTTACGTTAGCATAAGCAAGTTATTACTCTGTAAGAGTGATGCAGATCCCCTGAGCCCGAGGTTTCATGTCAGACTCTTTCTTTTCCTTATTTGTGTCTGGTAGAGATACAAATGGGCTGTTAGCAAAGTCTGTTCAATTCCTGCACAGTTGTGTGACGAGGTAATCTCAGTTGATATGTGGATGGTCAACAAGTTTATCAACTGAGGAAGGCTGGCCACAACTGTACCAAGCACAGTGACTGCAGATTATCCAGAACGGACAAGGAAAGCAGGTCCAGTTTATAGTAAGCTCAATCTTTACTTTCCAAAGTAAATTACGTACATTTTCGACCTTCTATGTGTCATCTTTAGCCCAAAATTACACACGGCTATGTTCAGATGGTACACACCGACTGCATGTGTGCATGTGTTAACACGTCCGCCTACACAGACATTTTTTAAGGTATAACTGAGTTGTATGTGGGTCTGCTGTCTGTTCTGGAGTGTAGACTGTATTGGGTGTCTGCATGTATATAAGTATGTATACATCCACACAATTTCTGCAGTGGCAGAGTGGAACTGCCGATTATGAAAATAGTTGTCGATTAATATTCTATTACTTGAGTAAATGATTAAGCGAATAATCGTTGCAGCTCTAAGAGAGAGATTTAAAAAATTAGACAGCACAAAAGAGGGAGAAAGAAAGACTTGAATGAGTAATAACATTTATGTTTAGCTAATGAATGAAAGACAACCCTGATTTTGAAAAAAACATAACCTTATACTCTATGTGGGCCATTTTGTCATTGTGGGGAGAAAAAGTGACAACTGAGCAAACTGTATCTGCTGATGAAAAAAAACAAAAACGTTTTAGTTAAGATTTTAATTATTATTTTTTTCTGTCAAACTCTGTTTCCAAGAAGAATAGTGTGTAATCTAAATCTTGTTGCCTGGGGCAACTCGATATCTATGAAGCCTTGAATTGATACTGCATTTGATTTTCCAGCTTCCTAATACACATCATTTTATTATATCCCTTAAATGAGTATATGCATGCCTACTTCTGTAGATCACTACATGAAAACAAATTCACTTAGGGTCGGCCAATATCTCGTTTGTTGAAAAAATCCACTATCATTCCAATGTGCTGGCAATTTGATATACAAAGAGCAGACTGGACATATCAGTCAGAGCCTGTCTCTACCCTAAGCAGGTTCTAGAGAATATATGCATACAGAAGCCTGATTGGAAGCATTTTATCATTCATCATAACTGCATGGTACGGCAACTTGAATGTTAAGAGCAAAAACAAGCTCTCCAAAATTGTTGACATTGCAGGGAAGGTGATTTGCAAGTCACAAAACAACTTTGCAATATATTTGACAGGGCTGTACACAGGAAGCTTAACATATACCTGCAGATACCTCATACCCATACACTCTGGAACATATATAAGAAGTATTGTATTCACTATGCCATACAGACATTGAACACAGAATGACTGCATCAGGGAACGCTTGCTATTATAAATATTATAATAGCTTTCTTGTATTATTTATATAATTTAGCCCATTTGCATTATTGTATACTGTATATACTGTTTTAATGGTTTGCTGTGTTATGTGCATTGTATGTACCTTTGCTGTACATTGGGAGAAGCCAAAGACAAATTCCCACTGAGGTGGACAATAAAGTCAACCTAATGCAATCTAATCGAATATCAACAGATGAACAGAACAGATGAACATCAGACATTTTGTGCTATATTTGATCTGTGAATTAAAGTAATTGATGCTGTGTTTTATGGGATGGACAGTGTTCAGTGTATGGGATATGTTCTCTGGCTGTGTGTGGCTTTGCCTGTAAGAATCTGGATGACTCATTACATCCCCCCACCCCCCATTCAACTCCAGCTCCGGTCAGACGCCCCCAATCCGGCTCTGGCACCTCTCCTTCTGCCGCGTTCAGGGCGATAAACCCCAATTATGACACACACACACACATACACACACTCACAAACACACACACACATGCAAAACTGCATGTAAGTAAGCAAGCATATGCACAAATACACACACACACACACACACACACACACACACAGAGGTATGATGGTCAGGTGCCCCAGACAGCATTCCCCTGTGTGATTAGGCTTAGTGAGCCATCTCCTCTCTCCAACTTGTCGCCAGTAGCTCTGCTTGGCCTTAACACCCAGCCAGCCAGCTATACAACACCACTGTCTGTGTCTGTGTGTGTGAGAGAGCTGGTGTGTAAGTATGTATACACAAATCCAGGCAGCGTGTGTGTCGAATTTCTTTTTCACATAGATCTACACTGTGTGTGTGTGTGTGTGTCTGCTGTCTGCAACCCCTAAAGCTGTGTGGATTAGTGACAGGACCCCATCAGAGTATGACAAGGCTTTTGTCTCTGGAGCCCATTGGTTTTGTGGCTGAGCACGCTCTTGTGTGTGTTATGCATGTATGTGTGTGTGTGTGTGTGTGTGTGTGTGTGTGTATCCGTGCAGATATGTGTAAATGTATTTGAAGGTATGTACCAGAAAAGTTATTTGTTGTCTTTATTTTCTGGCCTTTATTTCTTAATCATATTGTGGAGATGGGTTAATGGAAGGGGGGAAGGGGCTTGTGGTCTGAAGGCAGGCTTGTCAATGTGTGTGTGTGTGTGTGTGTGTGTGTGTGTGTGTGTGTGTGTGTGTGGCTGAGAGGGACGCATTAGTGTCCTGCTCCAGAATTGTAGCTCCACAGACTGGAGGAAGCTGCTGTGTTACCAGCAGTCACTCAGTCGACCTCAGGCCACTGTGTGTGTTTAAGCCCATGCCTGGCTGAAAGTGATATCTGCTTGGGGCAGGCTAAGTTATCCATTACAGTTCATCGTGAAATGTATTAGCAAACTACTTACACCCCTTAGGCAAATCAGTTCATCATATTTATCAACCAGTAAATCTCTACTCCAGGCTTTCAGGACATCAGTAGCATACTTATCAAGACAATGGTGACTTTGTTTGTAACCCCAGTCTACCCCTTTGCTGGGCAAACATGCTTGCTAAAAGCAAAGTTACAAAACTATGGATGCCTTTCTTTACCTGTCTTTTTTCAAATCAAACAAGGAAACTGAGTACATTATTAGAAATATCTGCGTATCAGCTTTGGCAACCTCCAGTCATCAGTGTGTCAAGCTCCTAAAGTTCGCAGATGACACCACCCTTATTGGGCTCATCTCTGGTGGGGATAAGTCTGCCTACAGGTGGGAGATTGGCCATCTGGAGACCTGGTGCAGTCAAAAAGACTTGGAGCACAATCTTAAGACAGTGGAGATGGTTGTGGATTTCAGGAAGAACCCAGCCCCACTGGCCTCCATCACCCTGTGTGACTCCCTGGTCAACACTGTGGAGTCCTGCTTTCTGGGCTCCATCATCACCCCAGACCTCAAGTGGGAGATGAACATCAGCTCCTTCACCAAAAAAGCACAGCAGAGGATGTACTTCCTGTGGCAGCTGAAGAAGTTCAACCTGCCAAAGACAATGATGGTGCACTTCTCCACCGCCATCCTCACCTCCTCCATCACCATCTGGCTAGTATACTGTGAATGAGACAGTCCATAGAAAAGCTCAGGGAAGTGTCTATATGCTGCTCTTTGAAGGTTGGGTAGGCAGTATTTCTTTGGCATCATTGGGCAAAAATGCCATATTAACCGTGCAGCATATTGTAAATTAAGTGGTCTGAGAGCAAACTTCTACTTCAGCCCCTCCTCTTTGCTCTGTTTTCAGGCTTCTGAAAATCTAGCCCGTGACGGGAGACTTTGGCCAATCACAAGTTATTTCAGAGAGACTGTGCGTCCGTATTGGCTAAGCTACTAGAGCAGATGCGCATGCACGTCCCTTCAGACGGTGAAAGCCTGATTGAATGGCGGAAAATCCTGAAACTTGTGATAAATTTCCAACACCTCCTTTGCCTACAGTGGCGTATAGTACAAAACAGCATGTCCCAGCTCCACACGGAGCTTCAGGCTCAGTATGTTCGATGCCATGGCGCTTGTAACGACAAGTGGCAAAGAGGCATGATGACAAACAGTGGGGAATAACTTTTGAGGGGGGACAGTGGCGTGTGTGCGCGGTGTACTAGCCTCTCATCCCGCTGTTGGGGCGCTCTGCTCTGCAGCTGCGAAGTGCTGGAGGGGCGTCTTTGAGAAGACAAATCACGGCGCGAGGGACTGTGGTCTCGGTGAGGCCCACGCCGTGGAGAGCGAGCCCTACGAAGGATACGGTTTCTCAGGGGAACTGCCTATCCCAGCTTTAATGGAGGTGGGAAAGTTAACCAGACGTGCATTTTTCAAACCAACCAGTTAATACTGTTTGAATTGAAAACATTTCTGATAAAACATAAATGTTAGTGTCAGTGTTAGTCTTTAGTGTTGCTTGTTCAAGTAAGTTTTCTAGTGTGGTGTCTTCTTCCTGTCATTGTGGGGCTCCAAGCTATATTAGGCTCATTATTGCCCCCCTGAGGCCGGAGGCTGATTAACACCCACTGATAATGGCACAGTTGTAGTGGGTGTTTATACCTCCAACGGCCACAAGGGGCAACTACGAGCCAATTCCACACAAAAGCAAACTTTGAAAGGTGAGATTTATGCTTTATCTTGGAGCCTGGTTCTGCTCGAGGTTTCTGCCTGTTAAAAGGGAGTTTTTCCTTGCCACTGTCGCCTAGTGCTTGCTTATGGTGGGAATTGTTGGGTCTCTGTAAATATAAAGAGCACAGTCTAGACCTGCTCTATATGAAAAGTGCCCTGAGACAACTTCTGTTATGATTTGGCGCTATATGAATAAAACTTAATTGAATTGAATTGAAACTAAATATAATAGAAACTAATATTTAAAACAATTTCTTAACAGCTTTCCACTAATTAAATGCATAAATATATTTTAAATCTACATTTTAATATACCACATGTGCAATGTAGTACTACCATGCACATACAGTATATAGTATATTCAGTATATTCTAGTGTATAAAAGTTTGTTATTTAATATTATTATTTTTTGTATTATATATTTAAATAATTTATTTTTTTTTTTTTTTTGGTCAGTACTGTGCATACTCATATCTAGCCCATATATTTTAAATGCTACATTCCACTGCATTTCATAGAATGAGATAAAAAGCAAATACAGTAAATATATTATTATTATTATTATTATTATTATCATCATTATTTTCTTCTTCTTCTTCTTCTTCTTCATTTTACTGGCGATTGGCAAACAGCTTTCGGGTGCATTACTGCCATCCCTCTGGAGTGTGGACTTACAATGGTTTTAAGGAAGGGAAGGCAATCCAGTCAGGACAGTTACAGGGCGGGGTCGGACATCCAACCAAACCCTCCCCATTCCGCGTTCCACAGCGAGGACCCTCTCGAGTTTGTTCAGGCTTTACTCCGCCAGAGACTAAGGTTTGCAGAACAATACCCAAGGCTTCACTCCCTTCTGCATGTTTTTGGGGAAAAACGTTTTTTTTATTATATTACATTATTTATTTATAAATTATATTTATTATATTTTGATTTATTTAGATTTAGATTTGTATGACTAATAAAACACTACCAGTTGAGCATCAATCAAAGCAAAGGCAGCAAAAGACTGTTCCTGAGACAACAATTGATTTTTGGTGACTAAAATATTTCAGTCTTGCTTGCTTTATTTTTCATTATCATTGATTTCATCATTTTCTTTTCTGATGTGTGGCTATAGATTTGAATACAGCATTATCTGAGTCTCATTTCTCTATCAATAAAACAAATTCAATTTCAGGCTTGGCGCGTTATGCAAAAATTTAGGACTCACTTCCAAATCTATCTATTGTTGACCTTGAAATTGTCTTTGCCTGTCTGTGTGGTATATTTGTGCCCAGCTCAGAGTGCATGGTGCACAGGTGGGAGGAGAGGAACAAACAGATGGGAGGTTCATTAAAATGAGGCAGTGCAAAGCAAGTTGTTGGTATTTTGCTGGAAACCACTTTGGTGATTTCACCAGCAAGAGCAATCTAAATACTTGGAACAAATGTTCAGAAATAACAGAATAATGCTTAAATGAACTAATTAAACATTCCCCAACCAGCAGCCAAAGAGGAGCACACTTGTGGTAAATGCCTGACGGCTGAGTCGTGGTTCAGCACCCTCAGAAAACAGAGGAATGGACCAAATTTAATTCAGCTGTGAGTGTGTGTTTATAAATGACACAGGGCTGAACCGAGAAGGGAAATGTGCAGTGAGAGCGTGGCTTGGCTGGCTGGAGCTGTCGGCTGTTGTTTTCACACTAATACCTTGGTTAATGCCTGGAATACTTGGACAAACCTTTGTAGCTGAAGGTAACTCTCTGATTTCCTGTCCGCTGCAGAAATGGCTGTGATAAGGTGAACATACCCCAAGGACCTGTGCCTGTCAACACATTGACACAGACACTTACTAACCAATATGCTCCTTATTGCCTCAACAATGGCACAGGGCACTCCTCTCAACATGCATGTGGGAAATTGGAACTTTCAGCGCCAACCCACAGGCCTCCAGCACACACAAACACAGTTTTTCTCACTTTCTTCCCTCTAGAAAGGAAACTGTTCAATGCTGAGTGACGCTGAGGAATAAACATAGTTGTGGCTTCTGTCACTAGAAACAGAGGAAGTCACAGCCAGTAAATGTGGGGAAAGAGAGGGCTAACCAACGCTAGAGCCAGCACATATGTAGTCAACGCCTCAAGGGCCCACCCGCCTCTACCCCGACTTTCTCTCTCCCCCTTTTTCTCTCATTGTTGAATAACCAGTATCTGTGACCCAGGCAGGATAGAAGTGAAATGATACTCTAAGAGGCCAGGCAATACGCCTGTGAGAGGTGCAAGACATTATGAATAGTACAAATGGGGATTAATGGTGCACAGTTTTGGACAGTCTCTCCTTGAAGGCATTCATAATGTTGCAATTGGTTGTACACACAAAAAGTGATGGAAGTATTGTGTGATAAATGTAAAAAGAGCACTTGTGGGGGAAATTCATATCCTTCCTTATCTGCACACCTCAGCACACCTGACCAATCTCTGCATGAAGGGGCATGATTGTCGGAATGTTGGTTTCGGAACGTTATAGCAAATGTGCCAAAAGCACGTCAAAGTTTTCACTTATCCAGTGGATATTCTCAATATCAAGATGGATCAGTACATAATTAGGCACAGACATGCATGTTCCCCCGAGGATGAATCCTGATGACTTTGATGATCTGCTGACTTTTCCTCTAGTGCTACCATGAGGTTGACATTCATGGTTTTGAGTGAAATGTCTGAACAGCTATTGGATGGATTGCCATGCAATTTGGTACATACATTCATAAATTCATCAGGATGATTTGTCATCATTTATAATTCTTATTTGAATACACAATTTTTGTATACATTTTCATCTAGCACCATTATCTGGTCAAACTTTCAATTTGACCAAATCCCTGCAAAACTAATGATTTTCCCATCAGCCTCAGCTGTACTTAGTTTTTAGTGCTAATTAGCAAATATTAGCAACATCAGCGTGTTAGCATTGTCATTTTGAGCATGTTGCCATGCTGACATTTAGCTCAAAGCACCACTGTGCCTAAGTACAGCGTCAGAGAGTCACTAGCATGGCTGTAGATTCTTAGTCTTGTCGAAGAGATAATAGACTGTTACATCAACATTTTTGATGTAATATTATCAAAGTGAAATGGAGAAGATTGGAGCCTTCATTTTGTAAAATTGTAAATACAAGTTAGCGTTGTAGCTTACGTAATGTTGGAAAGCTAAAGGGGTGCATGGGAGAGTACTGTTTTACTCAGAGCCAGTAAAGGCTAAAGTTGTCATTGTATCACATTTTTGACGAGATTGTCTCCAGATTTTCAAGGTCTAATTATAATTTGATCAGATTCCACCCAACTATGCTGGACTGTGTTTTGATTATTTTTGTATCAGATGTCTGAGCAGAGACATCATTCTACTGTGGTGTGGGAGAATTTTTATCCAAAGTCTATAAAACCTGCAGTGAAACTTGCCTTGCCCTGCAATCATTGCTTAGAAATTTTCAGCAGTATGACTTTCAGGGGAGAGTTTAAGTGTCCCTTCATGGTCAAAACCCTGTTCAGGTGGCATTTCCACCCGGACAAGAAGAGCACTCTGTGGCAGCTGATTTTTCCAGTCTTTATGCCAGCTTAAGTGTGTGCATGTCGGTTGAAGTGTGTGGTCAGTGTTGGCTTTTTGCTTAAAGCCAAAGCTCTTCCAAAGCCACAGACAAAGCCACAGCAGGTGGATGGGTAACAGAGTGGAGGAGAGGAGGGAGGGGGCCAGGGGGTTAAAGAGGGCTCACTGTCTCTCCTCATCACGCTCCTCGACTCTGAAGAAAAGGCTGATTAATCGGAGCCTAATAGGATGGAGGGGCCACATTCATCCTTTTACTGATGCTGGACAGGCCTGCAGGACACCGGCAGACTGACAGAACAACAGACGAGAAAAAGGGGAGAAAAAACTCCTTTGTTTTTTCATCATGTCTTCTAAATATGAGACCCCAATAAAACAATGATTATCCTCAGCCCTGTCAAATTTCTAATGACTTCCAAGTATTGTTTTGATGGGGCTATTTTGATGATATGAGATACAAAAAAAAAGTTACTGGCTGGAGAATTCCTGCTACTTTGATTTGTGAAAGAAAATCAGACACTGTTTGGTTGCCTAAAAGGAACGAAGAGGAAAGTGACTTATCCAACAAGTCCTCATACATGGAAAAATAGCTTGTTTTTTATTGCCTTCTAAAATGAATCCTTATGAACAGTTTTTGATTAGACCCTTCTGTGATTCAGGTTTGGTTAAAAGTAATTGGTTAAAGCAGTAGTATTTTTTGGGCCATTTTGGGTCAGTGGAACAACCAACATTGACATATCCCACTTGAATTTTGAATGTGTTAGTCTTATTACACACCCAGCAGAAGCAACATTAGCATTCATTTGAAGTTGTGTTTCTGTAATTTACTCTCCTTTTAGCTGTTGTTGATTTTTACCAACTACTTAGGTAAAAATATCTGACTCTTTAGCTGCTAAATGGTCTTCTATGTTCACAAGCTAGTCGCTAACTTTGTCTGTCTGTTTGTTGCTGAGCAGGTAGCGTACAGTTTATCAGAGCTTTTTCACTGGCAACAACTTCCTGCTGCTGCTGGAAACAAGACTGGTAAGAGCGATCAGACTGAACAGTAA
Source organism: Macquaria ambigua (assembly GCA_008360985.2). Taxonomy (NCBI): domain Eukaryota; kingdom Metazoa; phylum Chordata; class Actinopteri; order Centrarchiformes; family Percichthyidae; genus Macquaria; species Macquaria ambigua. The sequence goes on along the minus strand of VMKM01000912.1, from coordinate 159,441 downwards.
AGTTGTAGGCTGTAAAACTAAATCATTGAGGCGAAAGACGCTAAAACACTCTGTAAAGCTGAGGGGGAATACATGGTAGGAAGATAATTGTCTGTGGGTTTGTCACTTCAAGAAACAGATTCTGACATTACACCACAAATCGATGGATCTATTGATAATATAGAAATATTGATTGGAGCAGCTGTTCATCAGCTGTTCATTGATTAGAGCAGATGTCTGCAAGGGTCAATTTTGACCCTTGCAGACAGGTGATGAAATTTACATCACACGGACCCTCGCAGCTACACTGACATGCTACTGCTGTCTTTGCTTCCATCAATCCACTGCAACCATTAAAGGGAAACTCAAAATCAAAGTTTATTTACAGGTTTTGGGGAGTACTACGGCATAAAAGTGCCCTGAGATAACTTTGTTATGATATGGCGCTATATAAATAAAACTGAATTGAAATTGAATTGAATGTGAAAAAGTTGTGTAAAGCTTTTTGTGGCTCCAGATGGAGCTGTCTGAAATTGTCTCAAGTGATGTCACTTCTGGGGGTGTGGAGTTACCAGACCTCTGTAGCCGCTCCTCATCTCTGCTTGAGACTAGCGTCTCGAGGCTACATTTGCTGCTACAAGCGTGACACACAATTCTGCGACCAAACTGTCAAGTTTTGGGTGCTGGTGGGTGAGGGTGCCGGTGATGGGGCCCGTGGGTGACCCTTTGACTGCTGCGGTCCTATGATGCCTTGGTCCTTTCAACCAAGCTCAGTCTGGCCCCTGGACCCTCGCAAGACTTCTGGGAGCCCACTTTTGACTCCCCATTGTCTGTGTAAGTGTGTGTGTGGTGTGTGTATATATATGTGTGTGTGTTCAAAGGGGTCTTTGGAGGCCTCCTGGGGGCTGGTGACTCCTCTTTGTCTCCGGTTGGCCTGCTGTCAGAGTGTCTTTGTTATGACAGTTGGGCTGCTTTTATACAGACTAAATCACCGCTCTCAGCTGTTCATTTACTGGCCGAACCCCAGACAGCCCTCGTGACACCTAACACACACACACACACACACTCACACATATCTCCAACATCATCCTCTTCTACTTCATTGCATCCGTCTACTTCTTTTACCAGAAAATATGTCCACATCCACCCTGTGAAAATCTCTCTTTTATAAGTAGAGTGAGAAAAGAGGATGAAACAAAAAAGGAGGATGAGAAGGAAGGGTAACAATGCGAGGGAGGGGAGGGGGGGAGGCCAAAGGGTGTTTGACCTCTGACCTTTGTGTTGTGGCTGAGTTGTTGCATCAGAGGACGCAACAACCCAGGGTAATGAGTAACTATAGGCTAGATACGACACACAAATAGACACAAAAGAAGCACACCAAAATTCAGTCTAAAATCTAAATAGCAATTCAACCCTCTGAGGCCATTTAGTCACTACAGCAGTGAAAGTACAGTAATAAATGGGCTCGTAAGGAAGAAGAGGAATTGTTTAAAAATTCAATGAAACAACAATAAAGCAGTAAATGGAAAATAGAATCAACAAAGTAGAAGTCATTTTATCACTGCCTCTTAGCTATAAAACCATAAAGAAACAAGTAAAACACACTAGCAATTTAGTCTTATTATCAAGCTTGTTGCATGGGAATTAATTAAAATGATTATCCCATTGGCAGCTTATTTTCACTTGTCTGGAGGAAAATTAGACTTTAACATTCAGCGTCAGTATAATAAATGGCTTAATAATAATAAAGTCAGAGTGTAGAGAAAGAGAGCATGATGTCATCACTGATATCCACAGTCATTAGTGAACAGTATTGATCTAGTTTGTGTTTGAAGAGAGAAAACACGCAACATTTTCTCCCACACACTGCGTGCATTTCCACAGAGTGTGTGTGTATGTATGTGTGTGTAAGTATGCTGGTTTAAAGAATGAATAAGGATAAACCTTGGTATGGAACATATATAAACCTGGTCATTCATCTCCCTCGATGCATGATTCTAAAATAGTTTTCTGATCATCTGCAACAATGTCAGCATGGTTTTGGTCGCACCTGTAGTTTGGACCAGGACTAAAAGACAACAATGTGTTTGGTCCTGACAAAATGAACCAGTTTGTAAACATGAAGTCATAGGACTGACTACTCAATGACTGGACTGTTTTGGTGATGGCTACATGCAGCCTCGTGGGGAAATTTAATTCTTTAATCCCTGTACTAATGTGCTGACGTGCATACAAGTTACCATGGTTTCCAGATGATATACATATCACTTCCTTGATCAGTCCATAATCAGCAGATAGATTTAACAGTAGTTTAGCTTTTGGATTCATGCTGAGATCACATATCTACTATCAAAAAAGCCTGTGGTTGGTCTGCTTTGGTTTCACACCACAAACAAAGCGCACCAGTGTCTGACTGGAACGGACCCACCCATTCATGCGCTCACAGGTTCTGCTTTTGTTTCCACTGTACTCTGTTTACAATGTATCACTGTACTTTGGGGAGAGTTCCTGAACCTAAATTTTAGCACTGCTCAGTTGGTGATGCTAAATCCAGGTACTGGAGGGGGACAACAAATACGGCAACACATCAAACACCACAATTAAAAACACAGGACATGTGTTTAGATAAGCACTGCAAGGACGTTTGTTTCAATATACAGGCGATACTCTGATTCAGAATATCTGACGTGTGTTTTGCCGCAATATTCTGCATTTGTCTGTGTAAACTGTTGTGTGCAAAGTAGGGGTAGAATGGTTCACAAAATTCACATTTTTGGTACAGCGGGGACAGGGGGTCAGCATTGCCAATTTCAACATGCTTTTTATTTATTTGGCAACTGTTTGCCAAATAGACTTTCATTTTGATTTTAGCTTTTAGTAGACTATTATTGCATCATTTATCACTAGTTTTTTGTGCTACCAACCAACTAGTATGTAACTTGAGTGGAAGACACACTCACACACAAGTTGGAGAACAAGTTCTCCCAGAGTACTAGAATTTTCAAGTTTCTCCAAGAGCTTATCTAGGTTGCTGAAAGCCCCTGATATGACGTTTTCATGTGCGAATACAAAACCGAGCCGCAATTCTACAAAAACCTGCAACTGATACTACTGCACATGTAAACACACTCTAAATCCCTAACACCAGTTTACCTTTTTCCTCCTCACCCTCTTCTTCAAACATCTCTTATCTCTCTCTCTTTTCAGGCAGCAGGATGTATGAGGTCCGTCTTAAAAGAGAGAGAGGGACAGAGAGAGATGAAGAAACAGTGGGGATCAGAGAGAGAGAGGAAGAGACTTGTCAGAATTGTCATAACTCTTCCAGGGGTCACACACTGTCTGTGTTTGTTGTGACTGTGTGACTGTGTGTGTGCAACAGTTAATTTGTGCACAACTGTGTGTGTCGCCCGAGAGTAAATGTTAGAGGGCCAAGCAGCGTTAGTGTTACCGGGGTGATGGCACAGGAGTGTAAAGCCAGGGGCAATATAAAACCTGTGCTTTCCCAGAATGCCTTTGTGCCGGGCGTGTGTCCCAGCTCTGGTTGCCATGGGGAACACGTCCTGACTCAGACCTTTTCTCTCATGACCCCCTTTCACTGTGTTTCATGTGTCCAGCGAGAACACACACCGTCCATGCCTGTCCGTCTCTCTCACTCACTGTCACACACAGTCATGCGCAGATGTGTGTGTGTGTGTGTGTGTGTGTGTGTGTGTGTGTGGGCTGCCTGCACGCTGTGTGTAGCGAGTCCAGATGTCTGGGGCTCCGTGGGGGATAATGGTTTCTTTCACAGGCAATGGTGAGTGTGTGTGTGTGTGTGTGTGTGTGTGTGTGTGTGTGAGAAAGAGAGAGACTTAGAATGTGCTGAGTGTGTGAGCTTGTGTCTCCCTCAGCAGTGGCACATGCTCACAGCGATCTCGCTTCAACAAACTGAATGGGAGTTAGTTACAACACAGACACACAGCATTGGGGAGAAAGCAGTGGGTTGAAACTGCTGTTGGCGCAAGTGCTCGCATGCTTGTGTGTTTTGTGCAAATTAGATTTGATCCTGAACATGAGCAGCAGAGGATACTTCAGGACAAAGCAGGAGTTCAGTTCACAGCTGCAAACTGAGGATTCAGTCAAAACCTCGACATGTCCATTGACAGCTTTGTGCCTGCCCAACATGTATATACTCTAAAATACATTTAAAAAAATCACTTCAATCATATAGCAGAAGAAAAACACCATTCAAGTTTAAACTTTTAAAGTTGTAATCCTTAAGATTTTAATCCTGGTTGATTTGGCAACACCTGTGGTTACTGGTGGTAACGCTAAGAACGTTTTATTAATACCCAGAGTTCCATTAGAAAAGAGTCGTTTGTCAATCACTGGGGGCAGGAAATGGGATTTAAGCAGCTACAGTACATGTGTAGGTTCCTGTGAATCCCTTGTACATGTGCACACCACTTGAGTCCAGGAATGGTGGACTTAAGTCCTTAAGTCTGTCTGTTTCAAATGAATCATATTATTCATGCAACTGATTAATCAATACATGTAATTAATACGAATATTATTTAGTCTCTCACACTGAGTCTTACAATCTGATTTGTTTCAAGTGAAAAATCTGCCAGTGATAACTTAATGCTTTCAGTACAAAGGACATATTTTATTTTTATATATTTATTTTATTTATTTTGCATTTTTGTTTTGTTTTTTTCATATTTTAATTCAGCCTTCCCTTTTAAGATTTATTATATAAAAAAGAAATAATCAAAAAGATGGCTTTGGTGCGCGCCACAGTCATAAAGGTGCGTACCATAAAAAGAGGTTTATAGTCCATAGTACCTAATATGACCAATTTGTCCATGGGTGATTTAAACTCATACACTTTATTGTCCACAGTTAACTGAACTGTAACCAAGACACTTAAGTCTTCGTTTATGTATATCCCTTTGCACGTAAACATTCCCTTAAGAACTTACTGGTGGTGCAGTGTTTAGTTTTTGTTAGAAAGTGGCTGGAATATTGGGTAAACATGAGGCATCATTTGTTACCATAATGTTATATTATTTTTTTGTGTTGCATCTTTTTTAAGTCAAGGGCACGGTCCAAAGAAAATATTATTAAAGTTGGGAAAGTGTTTTTAAAAAGTGAAACACGAGGTTCAACCCCCAATCATTTTCGTACAGTTAAACATATTTTTTGGTTGATTATCTGTGTCAGTGACAGGGTTTACCTGACCTGTAAGGGGAACTAGAGGAACTCCAAAACCATCTTAGGTACAGACTCAAAAAAAGGAATAACAAAGACAAGAAGACACAGCTGGGATGAAAGTGTTACAGTGTTTGTGGTATCTCATTTAATTGCAAATTCTTAATGTCAAAAGGCATGTGTCATTTGATCTGGAATCATTCTTGAACCACAACTAATATCACTTAGCAGATCTGCTATTCTTTCCAAACCAAGAAGATTTAAAATTCAAGTAACCATTTATATATTCCAATTGAACAAAAATCCTTCTCTAAGCAGCTAAAAAGGTTTTTTTGAAGTTCATATTAATGCTGAGATGCTATGCCACTTTATACTTTTACTCCACTATATTTCAGAGGACAATATTGTACTTTTCAAGTATTTATTTATGAATTTATTTACAGTTTTCATTTATACAGGATTATACATTAAGGTAAAAAATACATTATACAACACTTTTTACTCCACTACATTTATTTGACAGCTGTAGTTTCTAGTTACTTTACAGATAAGAATTTATATACGAAACATGATCATTTTAGAGAATATTGTGCATTACTAAAGATGCAACCTTTATGTTTCATACCATAAGTACATTTTGTTGATAAAATCTATTTTACTTAAAGGCAGAATGAGAACACAACACAAACACAAACACAACATTCAAAGTTGGCCCCTCCTCCCCTGCTTGTAGCTTCCTCTTGGATAAGTGCTTATGATCTGGCACCTGGTTGCTATGTTTTTATAGAGTCCTGCTCTCACACCCTGCATGCTGTTATTGGCTGGGGCTACACACCACTGCCCAAAGGTTGACACCCAGAAATGTCCCAAACACAGCAAAATAAGAAAATACAGGCAGAGGGCAGGTCTCTGCAGATACAGACACCACCACACTTCTAGTGGGTCACAAGTGGTGACTGAGATTCTTTTTGTATGAGTCTAAATAAGTAGAAAGACCCCAGTAATATCACAAGGACTATCTGATAAAATCTTCATAAGACAATATTGAAGTGCCAATGGAAATGTTTTATAATGGTGTCATCAGGCAAAGGCAACAGATGGTCAGACAGAGAACAGAGTTGAGCACAGAGAGGCAGGGACAGTCAGACAGACACATGGAGTTTCATAACTCCTTTCCACCAACGCGAACCTAGTGCTAATTCTGGGCTGGTGCTAGTGCCAGTTCGCAGTTGGTTTAATTTGCGATCCTTCTAAGAACTGGTTTACTTTTCCACAGGCTAGAGAGCCACGTCATTCGTCACTGTACACATCTCCTCTTTCCCAGCAACGCTAGCACCAACTTCAAGCACAACAACAACAATGCTGGACTACATCATCTCTTTATTACTGTGTTTCTCCTGGCTTTGTGAGCCTACACTGGCATCCAAACACGACCGTTCCAATGCATTTGTGCTGCTTGTCGTGATTGCTATGGACGGCAATAACGTTCGAGAAGAAATGTAATTACCTAACACATTTTGATTATTATTAACACTGAATGTAAGATGTTAATGTTAGCATTTGTTGTAAGCTAGCTCGCTAGGTCGATATAGCTAGCTACCTTGCATCGAATACGCTGATATCGATCACACTGCAGTTAAGGAAATCTATTAAATGAATGATATACAGATTTCTATTTTTACAGTTATAGTCTTGCGGCTGATGGCAAGGCGGAGGTCACCTGTTGTCTGGGCTTTAGCTGATCGGTGACCTGGCTTACCCCATGCAGAACTGGCTCATGAAGCCCTTTTTGGATACTGGCAGACTGACCCCTGAACAACACACCTGAATTACAGGCTGAGCAGTGCACGATCGGTTGTGGAGATGTCTTTTGGGAGATTAAAGGACGATGGAGGTGCCGACTGCAAGCTGGAACTGAGCAAGAAAATGGCACTGACCTGATCACCGCCATGAGCCCAAGCAAAGCACTTGTGTCTTCTTCCATTTTCTGCAGCAAGGCGTCATTTATGTCCTTGCTGTGTTGCAGGAACCTCTCATCTGCCCGCTCCAGATATTGCAGCAGCTCTACATTGTCTCGTTTCCTTTTTCTTGTGTACAACAACAGTGACAGTTAACACAGATCTTCATTGTATAGTTATGCCATTGCAAAAAATTGTGTATGCTCCTGCCAGATGCTGGTCAAATATTGTCTGTGGCAGGTATACTGTATGTTATATTACTGTACTATATATACTATATTGCTGTGCTATACTATATACTGTGTTACACTATATCACTACACTTAACCTTATACTATATCTCATATCCTATACTATATCACCATGTACCATATTATATTATACTATACCATGTTAATGTTACATTGACTTGATTTATATTCTATATTATACTTCTACTACATCTCTATATTAATACAGACAAAAACTTAGTTCCATTACTTAATCATATCTTATATTAGACTGGTGTTTGCTGTTTGCATAGACTTGTTGACTCTGCTGCTATTAATCACACCACTGTCAATGTACCTGTAATTTTGTCTCCAAATGCTCTTGTATAGTTTCTATTTTGTATTCTTTTCTTATTTTAGTTGTATATACGTCTATTATTTATTTATTTTACTTTCTATACGTGTCTCTACTTACTTCTGTCATTGTGCTGCTACAACAACCAAATTTCCCTGCTGGGGATCAGTAAAGGTTTATCTTATCTTATCTTAAATCTAGCTCTAACTAGTGTAGCCTGTCCAGCTACCTGCCACAGGTCAATGGACAACCTAAATATGTCTCAATGGGCCTCATGCATGAATGTTTTCTTATTTTTCTCTTATATTTGTTCTTGCACAAAGCAATAAGGGGAAAATAAGAAAATCCTACGTGGGATTCATGAAACGTGCACTGATGCCCAATTCTGTTCTTACCCACCTGAGTATGCTGATGAATTGTATTTGATCTTAAATTGGATGCGCGTGCCAGGCAATTTGCGGATAGCATTGAGAAATGCCACAATAAACCCATATAAGGGCAGCAGCTCTTGAAACATAGGGCAGAAGTGAAGTGGTTAACAGAGCGTACCATAATGTACACAAGCCCCAAACCACAGAATGAAATTCTGAACATCTTGGCCAGTACAGTAATTCAAGGCATTCCAACTGAAATTAGGTCTCTTCCCATTGTACAATTTTCAGTCATTGTTCATGGTACTCAGGATGTTTCTCGTGCTGAACAGGAGAGTGTCCTTGTACCACATGCGGAGTCTGTTGGGCTATACAGGGTGCGTCAATCTGATTACACAGGCTGGCTGCTCGGCCTACCCACTGATCCGGGACTGCCTTTCTTGGGTCCACCAGTTAGGCACCCTCGTTGGCCAGTCAGGAAAGTTTAAGAGCATAAAACAATTGCCACATCTGAAAATACACCTTTGACCACCCTGAAACCACTTTTCCCAATAAGGTGGATTGTGCAGCATTCTGCTATAATTGCTGTGCTAGGGCAGTATGAGCGGGTACTGGGCATCCTAAAAGATGGCAAAAAGCAGCTTCAACTGCCAGTGGCTTATTTGAGCACTTCAGCAAAGGCAAGATTGTGTTGGGCCTCACACTTGACTCTGCTATTATTGGAGAGCTTAAATACCTAAACATTTCACTGCAGAAGAAAACTCAGACTGTCTCTGGTATGCAGGCTGCAGTTGATTGTGTGCGGCCTTCTCTTCAGGGAAAGAGAAATCTTCAGAGCTACCTTGCACTGTATGAGAAAGCTACAACATTGGTTGACTCCATTGAATCAACTGTCTCCACTGAGATGACACACTCAAGAGACTTTGCTGGCCAAGCAGTGGATCACTACAGGGCAGAGTTCTTCAAAGTGTTGGATAGTGTGGAGGTTCTGTTTGGTGACAACTTTGACCAGGAGAGTGTAAACGTTCTGCAAAAGTTATAGAGTGCGCTCCTCACTTGGGAGTTAGATGATTCTCTCGATCAGTACCCTGAGCTGAACTCTCTCTCTGTGCAGTTGCCCATCTTTCGCAACAAATACCTCTGTAGCAGCAGTGGAAAGGCAGCAGAGGTCCTCAGGGGACTGCCAGTGGAGGTGAGGGGGTTGTTTGACCAAGTTAAGGTTCTAATCAGAATTTTGTTAGTGGTACCAGTGTCTTCCTGTGAAGCTGAGAGGAGTTTCAGTGCACTGCCCAGGTTAAAGACTTGGCTACAGGCTAGTATGGCCCAAGACAGATTGAGCAGTATAATCGTCTGTAAAGGCTGGACAAGATGGACATGGAAATTATCTGCCAGGAATTTGTTGGATCCAGTGACGCTCGAAGAAATACGTTTGGTTCTTTTGTTTAGGGCTCAGGAGGTAGAGCGGGACTTAATCCCGGGACTGGCGGTTCCCCGGCTCCTCCTGTCCACATGTCCAACCTTAAGTTGCTCCTGGTGGAGGCCAGCACCTTGCATGTCAGCTTCATTGCCATCGTTATGTGAATGTGTGTGTGTGAATGAGACCAATCTGTAAAGCGCTTTGGGAGCTGTTAGGGTTGAAAAGCGCTATATAAGTGAAGTCCATTTACCATTTTGTTTAGTAGCTCAGTCATGCTTGTCTCTTCCTGTGAGGCAGAGAAATGTTTTAGTGTGCTATGCATTGAGCTTTAATTTTAGTGTGCTACACAACTAAAAGACATGGACTAGTATGGCCAATAGTGGTATAGTATTTGTTCTTTTCTTTATTAACTACTGTATGTTTAGCAGTTTTTGGATTTCAGCTTTTAGTAGACTGAGGTGTGTGCAATATTAAGAGACATTTTGTATTTGTTTAACCTTTCTGTTTTTCTAAGTTTTATTAGGGGACTTTCCACAAAATACAGTACAGTTAATGTTTATTTATTTTTATTTATTTTATTTATGCAGCTACAATTTATAATTTTAATTTAAGTATTGTGCATATTTAAGTTGCCCTACATTGGGTGGCACAATTTTCCATAACTTGTTTTGAGACACTTTTTCTTACAATAAATAAATACTTTTGAAGAATATTTTGTTTGATTTAGTTGAGTTATTCAATTAAGTATTTCTTCTGCTTTTAGAACTGTACTTATTTTGAGCTTTATATTCTTGTAAAGCTACTGTATACTGCATAAATGTACCAGAATAATACGATTAGAAGGCAAATTCACACTGAAACCATTTTCAGATGTCAGATGAGATCACAGTATACTAATTATGAAAACTACACCCATATATGGTGTACCATTGTCACCTACTGGCCATTCTTAGTATTGTTGGTTGAACATACAAAAACCTGTATACATAGATTACTGGACTGATATGGAAACTATTATTAACCATTATTATTACTATTAGATTATTGTTATTACTATGAATATAATTATTTAAAAGGTTTGCTGGTACAATCCTTAAGTTATTTACTTATCAGTGATCTAGTATACAGTATATTGTAGTAATATATTGTAGGGTTTTCTCTAGGCCTATATACATTTAATAAATTATTAAATGTTACAACAGTACTTTTGGTGGCACCTTTAGTATCCCCTTCAGGAATTGCTCTTGAGAAATTTTGATGTTTGTTATTCGTTCTTTTACCATTGGTCATCTCAACCGTTTGGTAGATGCTCATAATTTAAAAAAAAATGTGTGGTCAGTAAAAAACAAACAAAAAAAAGTTGTTAGTGTCCAAAGGAGCTAACAAATGAAAAAAAATACTGTTTCTTTTTTTTAAATTGTATTGGTAGGACTGTTAAAGGGTTAAATATATGCAATACAAAATGTCTTTTCATACATACAATTTCCAAACAGAAACTTTATTTTGGAATGAACCTCTAACAATGCTTAATGTAACACGTCTTCAAATTTTCTTACACTTCTCACAAACAAAGATTTTTCAACCTTAGCTGTGTAAGATGGCGGTATGATAATGAGGTACATTTGTGTTATATAAGAGCATTCTATGTGTTGTTGTTTTCCTGCTGATTGTCGACAAGCTCCTTTACTCACTTCCCCCCTCTGTTGGCCAATCAGCAGCAGAGCTGATGCAGGTGACCTCTGGGATTCGACCTGGATACATTAAGGTATGTTGTTCACTTCATTTCATTTCACCGCTGGACACTGAAACCTTCACAGCGGTAGACAGCGTGGCGGCAGCTCTCATACTCATTCTGTAATGCGCTGTGAGTTTTACAAACCCCCCTCGCCTCGGTGCAGGTGCCATCTGTCTCATTGTGAATCAGAAACGGATTCAGTAGGAGCAGAAGTTTGGAAGAAACTGTCTGCTCAGAATGTAGGTCAGCAGGTTCCCACACCAGCTCCGCTCTGCTGTCCAGAAACTTCGGCTCTGTGGCTTTTTCTGAGGAACCTGCAGACTTTCCGCTCAGATGAGGAGAAAACTTTAGAGCCCCTTGTCAGTTACTGTTTTCAGTGTTTAGTTGATACTCTTGTTTTTGGGCTCATATTCGATTTTTTTTCCACTGCTGAATTCATTTAGTTTGGCTGCTGCAGCAAAATCTCCCCACTGGGATCAATACACATTTATCTTATCTTTAAGTATCCAAAATTAGACTGATGACTTGTCTTACTCAATGCTACAGTGTGTGTGTGTGTGTGTGTGTGTGTGTGTGTGTGTCTGGCAGCCAGGAGCCACACTGCACACAGCTGGTGGCGCGGCTGCAACGTCTCGTCCCAGCAGGGTGTATTCTTAGCTCCCTAAAACCCAATAAGTGAAATGAGATTAGACGACACACACACACACATACACACACATAACCCAAACCTCAACCACCACCACCACCCACACATGAACACACACACACAAACTTAAGACTGAGCCCATGTGTGAAGAGCGGCTGCTGCTGAAGTCTCCCGTCTGTACGTTTTTTCTTGGTCTTCCACATCTGCAAGTTGTGACTGAAACCAGCTCTGATGTCACACGTTAACAGACATGTTCGTTGTCCTTAACCACTTTAACCACTTTATTTCGCTCATTTCTAGCTTTAAGGTTGGAAAAATAATCTTGTTCCACACTATCTGACAGTATAACATACTGTATATTCTGTATCAGTTTGTTCCAGCTCTTCATTTAAGCTATATAATGTTGACATTGAGATATGGAATATTCAAACCCATTTTTTAAATGGCTGCACCATTCCATTTAGATGTCTTGTGCATCATTTTGTACACATTTTCTCCTAAATTCAGCCTGACATAGTTGGTATCTTTGGTGATTTTTCTCCTCTAGAATGCACTAGAATTTAAAAGTTATGTGGGTTTGAACAAAGTTTGTACTGACTCGCCCACCACCACCACCAAGTGTGGTTAACAGCAGTAATATGTCTGTTTTTGTGGGTTTTGTTTTGCTTTGTTTTGTTTGTTTCTCTTAATTTGTGACATTTTTCTTTGCATCTTATGAATTTGCTTGTTTCCATTCATGCATACATATTATTGGATTTTGTTATGTATTTACGTTAATTGTGAGATGTCTTAATTGCATCAGTAATTGTGTTCTAATGCTCATATTATACTATACTATGCTTGCTATGTGTCTATGTAATAAGCAGCAGCATTGTACACACATACTAAATATTTTGTTATATTTATTACATTATATTTTATAATCTATATTACATTCTACTATACTATGTTTTACTATATTATTTCATTATACACTATATTATATCATCCCTCTATTAATACAGACTTTGTTATATATTATTACTTATCATATTATATTCTGTTGCACACTGTTATGGTAGTTTTTATCATATTACTCTCACACTTACATATAAATACATTCTATTACATTATATATACAATATAATTTAATCAATGTAATATAATATCTAATATGTGATCTATATCATACTACACTTCATATGGTGTTTAGTATACTATACCTTGCTGACTTGCTGCTATACTTAACACACCACTATGTCACTATGTTTAGAGACGGTACTGCACTATTAGTTTAGGGTGCAACATTGGTCCTGGGTATTGTATGTATATTACTTGCCTTGTAATTTTGACTTATTTGATCTTATATAGTTTTTTTTTTTTATTTCTATTCTATTTTCCATTCTTATTTTATTTTATTTTTTTATTTCTTACTTTTTCTCCATGTATATGTACTTATTTAACTGTCTTTGTGCTTCTGCAACACCCAAATTTCCCCTCTGGAGATCAATAAAGACTTATCTTTTCTTATCTTATGTGTTTACTATATTCATTGAATACATACTAATAGGAGTAGAGAGAAAAATATATAAACATATATATGTATTTTATATACACACACATGCATGCACACTGGTTTAAGGCAAAGTATAGCTGTCTAACTTTGATTTGATATATTTTTTCTACTAATCAGTATCAGTAACATTGTGCTGTTGTAATATTAATTTCCCTCCTGGGATCAATAAAGTTTGATCTCGTCTTATCTTGTCTTATTTATAGTATATTTATGTATGCCCTGTATGTATGTATCTCTGTATGTATGTAGGTGCAATATTTCTTTCACTCTATTCAGTATCTGCTTGTTTTATACTGTTTTTTATACTGAATGAACATTCAAACCAAATCTAATGCCATGTTTCATATGGCAGCAACATGTTAAATCATACTCTACATGTTTGTTTATACGTTTCCCCATAATTCAGTCAGACATATTTTGTATATTTGGAAACGTTGGAATTCTCACTGGAGTTGAAAATAAAGTCCTGTAGGTTTGAAAAAGTCATTTGTAGTGATAGACCCAGGCAGCGTTGATTCCTGTACAATAAATAAGGTCCATGTGTTTTTTTCTCATTTAAATTTTTGTTATGTAAATAAAATATCATCTTGCAGTCTTCTTCTTAGCCAGGATCAGGTGAGTCATCCAGAGTCTTCAGTGGTATTACATGAGGCCAGCATTTCTACCTCACCTTATTATCCTCCTACAACGTTTTCATCAATCAACAGTGTGTAGCTGACATTTGTCATATTATTAAGATTTGCTGGTTTCAAATGCAGACATTTTGCAGCCAAGCTTTAAATAACCTGTTGACCGCAGAATATTTGGTTGAGTGTGTGACACCTAGAGTGAAGTGCTGCCAAGAAGTGTGTGCGGTTTGAGGAGTGTGTGTACGTGTGTGAGTGAAAGACAGCGTGTTTATGTGTGTGTTGGAGAGGAGTGGAGTGTGGCTGGGGAGGGCATTAGTGAATGGCTGTTCTATTGCATCCTCCCAAGAGCCCTCCAAAACACACACATTGTCCCGTCTACACACACACACACACACACACACACACACTACCTTAGCATAGCACTAAACCCGCCTCCTTCATCCCCAAAAACTCCCATCTCGCTGCCATACCTCTATATCCTCGCACCGCCCCTCAACTAAAGTCAGCACACACACTCTCTCCTGACAGACGCATAGAGAGACGGTGGTGTGTAAGCAGGGGCCGTGCGTATTTACGCTTAGAGTGCATGTGTCGGAGTAGAGTTGTAGAGACCGCGGCGCGCTGACAGGAGAGCCCCGCTTGTCTGAGAGCGGGACCCGGCAGCGGGTGATAAGCCTTCAGAGAGGAGGAAGAACCGCCTTAGAGCTCGTTCATTACCGGCTAGCGTTAATGCGCAGCTGAGAAGGTAAGCAAACAAGTTGATTAAGAAGAAGGGTCCGATTCAGCCCAAGCGGCTTCAGAGTTTTGATCGTATTTTCAGCATCCCTCTTTTCCCCCTCTCCCCGTCCCTTCGGAGTGTGGAGTGGCAGGGGAGGGACGGGAGAACCGGGCGGACGGACCGTAAAGCTGCGCGCCTCCCCGGTGGATGATCCACTAGATGCGGGACGATGGATTAACAGCCTTCTCCGGACCCTGCAGCTGCTTCTTTTTCACCGCCGACCCCCTGTCCACCTCGGGATTATTTCAAGTCTCACCGACCTCCCCTCCCTCCCTCTCGAGATGACCGAAGAATATGTTTTGCGGTGCGTCCTGATGCTCTGCTGCGCGCTCCTCTCGGCCAACGCCAGTAACTGGCTGTAAGTTGGACACCACATTTCTAATCCTGATTTTAGAAAGTGGACCACATCTTTTTACATTCACTGTTATCATTCACCTGACCTCCGCCTAGTCCTCCTCATCTTCACATATCCACTCATCTTCTTCTGTCCTCTTTCCCTCCAGCTCAGTGGCCGCTCGTGTTAATTGTTAACCATCACACTAACACACACTCTCTCCCTCTCTCTCTCTCTCCCTCTCTCTCTCTCTCCCTCTCTCTCTTAGACTTAATAATTTACAAACACCGCTACACCCCCCCCGCAAAGACCTTTCTTGTCAGATGTGATTTTTAACAGGTCTCCTCTGCCTATTTTCTGCCCTGATAACCCTCAGCCCCATTTGTTCATATGAACCCCATATCCGAAAATTTTGTAAATGATGTAATCAAGACGTATGGAAAGAATTAAGATTTTTTTGACTTAATGTGTTAATTTTCTTGTAAATTGCAAGAAAAAAATATGAAACTGAATAATTCTTCACTTTGGAAACCCTTCAAGAAACTGTAAGGAGTTCAAAGACCAATTAAACCTCTGACCTGCATCCTTAAAAACATACTTTTTATAGTACTAAATTCAGATTTTCTCATCACCAACAGCCTATTACAGGTCAAGAGAAAGACAGACACTGATGCTGTTAATATTAGGCAGATGAGGGTCAGTTCAGCTGCATTTGAGCTTACGAATTTATTCGACAAAGATTCTATTAAGAGATATAAATATCCCAGTAAATGATCAGTGCCTGACCACCACACGGATATTACAGTGACACTAAAATACCGAAAATACATAAATAAATAAAATAGAATAACACCACTATTAGTTTACCATTAAATTCTGCAGGCGGACACTAATAGTAAAAATATAGGGATATCTCAGGAGATAAGGAAAAAATGAAAAGTTCAACAATGTCACTATAAGCTCACAGGCAAATGCCAGCCCATAATGGAATATTTTATTATTCATTTATGTATTTAATGTGGGGGGATGTTAGAACAGTCAGACTACAGGGGCTCTAAATCCCTGTTGAGGATAACACACAGTGTGGCTGTGTGTACTTGAACTGCACAGTGCCACCTCTTCCTGGGGCCGGTCGGTTGGGTCGCATGTGTGTGCCTGCTCTCCCGGCAGCCTGTGGGAGGTGGTTAGGTGGGTTTCTGCATTCCTCCGCAGGCTCCGCTCCATTTTCTGCTGCCATTCATTCCTCTTAGCTTCAGCAAATTTACAAGCAGCACTTATCATTTAGGGACGACCTTCCTGTTCTCTTGCAGAGAATCAAGGCTCCGGTGGTAAGAATTATAGGCCTACCTGACATTGATAGTTATTATTATATGACACAATTCCCTACTCTTACAATCTTCCTATAGGGACTTAAATTGTGGCTTCTGTGCCAAATAGTGACTGAATACTGACTTTCATATTTGTATTTTTATTTCACTTAATTTCACTGTATTAATGTCTTGCAAGATTTATAATAGAATCATTACAGCCTTGTGTGTTTACATCAGGATAGCACTGCAGACGGCCTAACTGATATCGTTGACAGATTCATCAGAATAAATCAAATTACAGCTTGCCAAACAGCACTCCCTACCTTGAACTCTGTCACTGAGTGCAGGGTAATTGTGCAGTTCGGGGCTGAAGGCGTGGTGACAGCAGCACAGAGCAGGCATGTACAGGCAGGTTGCCGAGCTGCCAGTCCACTCAACGGGATTACAGTGTTCTGTGTGGGGCTGTATGGACTGTATCTCAGTCCTCAACACCTCAACAAACCCCTCAAGCTTCGGTTTCACTTCACACAGCAGTAGGTACATTCAGGGTTAAAGGATGGGAAGCAATTAGGAGAGAGATTATTGCTGTTAGCTAAGACCTTAAAACATGCAACAACTAACCTCACTACTGTACGTGCCGAGCAGTTTACCACAACAGCACTTGATTGGACAGGGCATCAGGACTGTTCATTAAAATTGTTAGTAACATATGTGAGAGGTAAATTTGGCTGTCATATCATGATTTCATTATATATTTGGGTTTACATACAGTGGAGGAGGGGCGGGACAAATACCACAAAGACCAACCGTCACATCCTACGTGCGCAAGTGCTGAACAACAAAATCTCATGAACCCACATAGACTGGTGGGTCCGTCCTCTCTCCATACGTGCTTCAGCCTTCCCTTCATCCAGAGCAAGGGCCAGAGCAAGTACTCTACCTTGTGCCGACATTTTTACATTCAGTATTTGTTGATAACACAAACTATCTGCGAAATTAGGTATTTGCAACACTTCCGGATATTCCATATCATAGCAACCAAAGAGTCTCAACTTTGGTGGACACACCCTTAAGTGTTTTGCGTGCTGCTCCTGAATGCCTCGAGTTGAAAAAACTTCAACTTAGAGCAGAAAAGCGGCCTACGTCATTTACGTTTTTTTCCCATTGTCTATTCAGATTAATTGAGAGGCGGGCCTTCTGTGGTGGTGAGATCTGAGTTTACTTCCCAGTAAAGTCACAGTTAAGGCCTTTACACACCGGGGATGGGATGAATAAACAACACGAAAATGCAAAATACTCGCCTGTGAATATTTCGCATCAAAACTATTCATAGGGGCAGCAATGCAGATTTGCGATAGTTAGATTCACGCCAGCTCATTCTTGAGAAAAAATATATGACACTGAAATACTGTATTCTCCAGTGTCTTATGCTACTTTGGGTATAGTCTATGTGCAGTGCCCAGGTAAAAAGCCTCTCATATTTGATTAATGACAAGCCAAACCTGCTATGACACTGTTGCCTTGCTACCAGCTCTACTACATCCAAGTAAACTACATAAGCTACTCACTATCCTGCATCTGGCGATGCTACTCCACACATTGTCCTTGAGTTAACTGTCCTTATAATTTTTGTGTCCTTTGTCATGTAATACAGGGTGATGAGAAACACTAACAATCAACAGGTCCACCATTGTCATTAGGAGTTGAGACGTGAGGTCCATTCCACACAACGGGATTGGTTGATGCCTTTATTCACAGTGTGAAAGCTCCGAAAAATCGACCTTGTTCCAAAAAAACGTATGTTGCTTTTTCGGCGCATAATATTAGTTTTCTGTGTGAAAGTACTCATAACAAAACGCCCCCGGTGTCTCTTACGGCCTTTAGGCTAAGGACAGGTGACTGGTTGTCTAGCAACAATAAAAATAAAAAAAATGCAGCAAGCTGCTCTTTTTAAATTGTAGGCATCAACAAAAAAGGCAGTGCAATGCGCCTCGTGTTTTGCAATCTGCAAAAAGTGCTGTGTCTGATCAAGGCTATTTTAATACATTTTTAATTGTGGATAGCATTACATAATGATAATAATAATGATAATAATGTATTGAACCTATGTGTTACAAAAAGGAAGTGCTCCTATTTTGTTGTTTTGTCTTTAAACATCCTTACATCCTACATTTTATCAAATATCTCACCAGTTTTATAATATACTATAGAGCGTGAGGGATTGCCAGAGCTGGAAGCCCATGACAAACTTTCCTTTACAGCAGTCTGACAAACTGACCAATATAATAAAATATATATTACACATAACATAGTTGGGTGAAAAGCTGTGTTTTAATTCATGCTGATAAATCAGATTCCACACCAACCAAGCAAAAATAATCTGCTTTAGTGATCATTTGTGAAGAATGCAAATAATGTTAATAACTTAATAAGCTGCATCATCGTACTGATGAGGTAAACAACAGAGCTCTTGAAATGTTTAACCGTAGAAACATCAAGCTGCTGTTATGACCAGTTATACGCCGAATGTAACTTTGCACAAAAGATCATCTTTTTAATTTAATATGTGGTGGATGTGGTGTTGTCAGGCCATATGAACTCCTCAAAAACATTGATGTGTGTTCCCAACTTTGAGAAATGTATAGCAGGCTGTGTGACCCAATCAGTACTGAGACTTTTGACTTGTATTTACTATAACCAGCAATACTGCAAGCTAAGAGACAAACCCAGAAATGGAACAAATGAAAAAAAAAGGGGCGGGCTGCATGAGGTCAATACAGTTTGAACGGGCACTCCAGTGATTTAGTATTGTACTTTCAAACAGCGGGCAACTCTTCAAAGACAGATTTAAAAATGAATGGTCAAAATCTAAGCAGGAGAGGCTGAGATATCCTGACTTACACCTCCGAGTATGTCACAGGACACAGGATCCTACATTTCCCATAATGCAACTTGAAAACATATTAGTTCATTCCTGCCTGTTAAATGCCCACATGTCTTTTAAACTCCACACTTCCAGTTTGTAATGCAGGCTTTCTATTATGACTTTGTAATCTCCAAATCCAAGTGGAGATGACCTTGACGACATCACTATTACATCATCAGGGTTATTTTCTCAGACTTGACAAAGTTCCTCCAGAGCCACAGAAGACATAATACAACTGTTTACACAGGCTGAGTAGTACTTCTTATGACTAGTAAACTAATCTTTGGTGGAGTGGCCCTTTTTGTAAAGTCTACCAGTTTAATCAAGCTGTTTTGTTTGTTTACACGTTGTAGTGATAACTATTGATAAAGTAGATTATATTTAGCATGTACAATTAATAGATATTTGATTTTATATTAAAACCAGTATAGCTCAAGCTGAAAAAATACCCAGTACTTGAAAAACTTTGGATTTACACTAAACATTGTGGTTTAGAAATGTATTAAACTCAATTAAATTCAATTCAATTCAGTTTTATTTATATAGCACCATATCATAACAAAGTTATCTCAGGGCACTTTTTCATATAGAGCAGGTCTAGACCGACTCTTTATATTTACAGAGACCCAACAATTCCCACCATGAGCAGCACTAGGTGACAGTGGCAAGGAAAACTCCCTTAAACAGTTGCAGTCCTCAGTTGTGTTTGCTTAACATTGTTACCATTGATTAATTGTGACAAAAATTCACTAGCTCTAGCTTCTCAAATGGGAATATTTTCTGGCTTTTCTTCTTCTGTAATCTGACTACCGTCAGGGTTTTGGACTGTTGTTCAGATAAAATAAGTCATTTGTAAAATAAGTAAAATGTCACCTTGGGCTCTGAGAGACTGTGACATTTTCCCCTGTTTTCTGAGATTTTATACTGTTTGTTTACCTCACCTGTGGCTCTGCCTATGCCTGGCACCTTTAGCCCGTGAGCCAGGATGTGATCAGCCAAATCTCTGTGGCTGCTGAGTCATGTTTAGTGTCCCGCTGCTGAATAGGGATTTGAATACTACTTTTCATTAGTTTGTCCGTCATCATCCTACTCCTCCTCCTGTTCCTCCTCTTGCCCTGCTCCAACTAGTTCTGCTGCACCTG
Source organism: Macquaria ambigua (assembly GCA_008360985.2). Taxonomy (NCBI): domain Eukaryota; kingdom Metazoa; phylum Chordata; class Actinopteri; order Centrarchiformes; family Percichthyidae; genus Macquaria; species Macquaria ambigua. The sequence continues at coordinate 138,907 of VMKM01000912.1, read as the reverse complement.
CATGCTGCTCCAGATTTGTCGTGTGTGTGCGTGTCTGTGTTTCTGTGCGTGTGATTTTCTTTGATTAAGCATGTAAGCTGGCATCTTCCCCAGCAGTGACACACACTCAGTTTACCAGACTGACCACAGAAGAATACACACTCACACACAAACGCATGCACAGCTGAACACAATGTTAGAGAGGAAGCAGGAAAGTTAAGTGTCTCTGTGTGTTTTAAAATCAAATCAAACAATTTAGGAATGTACTGGCTGGTGAGAAATAAAATTAATTATCAAGAGGAGTCAGGCACATTTAGGGCTTCTCCTATAGAAGAAGAAATTATTATTATTATTTTTTAACCATTTAAGTTACTCATTACATTTAAGGACTTTTACAGTAGAGCTGCAGTTCTGTAGTGATTGGCAGCAACCCAGATACTGTAGGTGACTAATATTAATATTCATATTATATTTCTCTATTCATAAAAATTAACAAGACTAAGAATCTACAGCCATCCTATGAGGCTGTACCTAGGCACAGAAGGGCTTTCAGCTAAATGCTAAAGTCAACATGTCAACAATGACAATGCTAACATGCTGATGTTAAGCAGATATGTTTACCATTGTCACCAGTGGTGTAGTGTAGGGTATATGCAGGTATACCTACTTACTTTTCAGTCGGCATTGCATATACCCACTTCTAAATCCCCACTTATACGCATCATTCAGTTTTTTTTTTTCCTAGGATGGCGAAGGCATGACCTGCCCTAACTCTGCCTCTGAATGGCTAGTACTTGTTGCCTTCGTTGGTTATGGGTGGTTAGGTTTAGGCATGAGGAGTGATGATTGGTTAGGGTTTGGGTAAACACAATGTAGCTGATCGGGATGTCATCGGTTTTTCAAGTATATGGTCATAAACCAAAGTATTGGACAAATAAAAATTTTGGGGGCATCCCCTTGGCTTAGGGGTTAAGAAGCCGACCATGATAACGTTGTGGTTAAGTTTTGTTTAGTTTTAGGCACAAAAAGACTTGATTAGAGTTAGGGAAAGATCATGGTTTGAGTTCAAATAAGCACTTAACTGAGGTTACAATAATAAATACTTGGTTAAGGTTAGGGAATGATTGTTGTCATGGTTAAAAGAAACAAACGTTAACTGTCAATAGGACACGGTCTTAAAGTCAGTGATTTGTTGACCCATCATCCACCTCAACCTCCTCTCTCTGTGGACTTTGTTGCTCTATTACAATATCACCTTACTCTGTAGAATGATGCCTTACTCTCTCCTTTGCTCCTGACGGACAAGAGTCATAACTCCTGAGGGCTTTGTCATGTAAACATATGTCATTTTGGGGAATTTGCTGAAACAACTAATTGTGTTGTTTTTCTTGGGAGGACAGTCTCCTGATTACTGTCTGTAATAAAAGCTTAAAAAATCCCAAAAGATACTTTATTTTTACATGTTGGTGCTGCTAGATGAAAAGTCAGGCGATCACCAATATTGTTACAATTCAACCTGGGGTGGTCATGAATGTCTGTACCAAATTGTATAACAATTCATCCAGTAGTTATTGAGATATTTCAGTCTGGACAAAAGTTGTGGACCGACCAACCGACCGACTGACCGGCATTGCCATTACTAGAACAACTATTTAACTAACTGTATCTGTCTTCTTCTGTTTATATAATTTACTCATGTGTAAAACAGGTTTTGTAATATGGAGTAGTGGTTTAAATAAGTCGTTTTTGTAGATAATCAGTTATTCCTCCTGTTATCTGTGATTTTTAGCGAAAGCTAGCGGCGTAGCTCTAGGGATGGCATTGGCAATGTCAGTCTGTCGTTCAGTTTGTCTGTCAGTCGTCCACCATTTTGATCCAGATTGAAATATCTCAACTATTTGATGGATTGCCATGAAAATTTGGTACAAACATTCATGGTTCATGATGAATCCTAATGACTATGGTGATCCACTGAGTAGGCAGGCAGCGGGCCGCACGGAATGCACTCATTCTTGGCACCACTGTAGAATGATGCTGGATTGGCATTGCCATACCCTCTACCACGCCTCTCCTCCCACTCGGGTGCACAGCGAGTCACCAAGATACCCAACCAGTGCAGGCTGGGAAATAACCTCAGTGCGCCCCAGGAAACTGCGTTCCACGCTCTGTGCCAACACGAAAATAGAAACCCTGTGTCTTGTTTCTACCATATTACTTTTTAAAAAGTAATATTTTTAATATTAATACTCAATCAAATGTGTCTCTATTTCAATTTTTTTTCAAGTTACTTAAAGAGTAAAAAAACCTTAAACACTGACCGAAGAAAAAGTAACCATAGTGGTTGTGAATAATTAAAAAAAAGAAGCATTACATCAGGCATCTGTCTAAAGAAATGACAAGACTTGCTCAGTTTCATTTATTTGTTTAGCTGAACTGTCAGGAATCTGCCCTGCAGAAAGGATTATAATCCTCATTTATTTGCTCAAGAAAGCTTATCTCCTTTAAAACTTAGAAAGAGAGAGTGTTTGCTTTTTCAACATTTCACTTTCAGTAGGGCACAGTGGGTTCAAGTCTGGATGACATTTGCTACTGTCAACTTGAAACAAAAGGTACGACAGCAAAGCAACTAGAATATGGTTGGAAGCTCATATTATTACTGTTCTGGTTTAGGGAAAATAACTATGCTTTTCCCCTTTAAACTACTGACTACACTGTACATTACTACTCAACATCTCGTCAGTGGCATCATGGTATTACACATATCACAGATAACTCACTAACTCACTCACGTCATCAATATCTGTTTATATGCTGTAGGCCAAAAAGCACACACACTGGTCTTTTTTGCGTCTCCTTCTCTGTGCCTCTCTATGTCTTCCTGTTCCTTTGTGTGTTTGAGTGTGTAAGTGTGTGATCATACATGCATATGTCCTGGACAACCATGGTGAGGTGCTAAAGAGATGGCAGCTGATGGGTAACCAGAGAAAGCAGAGACCTTGGCATTGCATTACGCTGGCGCCTCATACTTCTTTCACACAAACACACACACACGAATGTGGTAAAGCCGTGGCATGTTATTTCAAGCCCTCTTGTCACCAGAGTGTGTAGCCTACAATTATCGTGAAACACTTGGAGCCGCGGGGAATCGCTCAGGATGACCAGATTACTGCCAGGACAGCTCGGGCTGACGAGAAAACACCTGGGTCACTGAAAGATGAGAGACAGTTCTGGTAGATCCACAAAGAGGTGCACAGGGCTTTTAGGAGACATAACATACCATGTTGCAGGGCCTGTGCTCCTGGGCAACAATGGCTGTGAACAGCTGATTGCATTTTGGAATGTAGACTGCAGCTTCTGTCTATTGGCTAGTGAGCAAATTAAACAAGGCGGGAACAGTTATTTTCCCTAAAAACGTTAAAAATGTCACCAGTGGTTTTCAATCTGTGAGGCGTGCCTCCCCGGGGGAGTGCGAGAGACCCTTGAAGGAGGGTCGTGAAGGGAGAGAGGTGAGGCAAAGATACTCTTGAGGTGAAAGGGACAGGTGCATGCTGCTGTTCTGAAAACAACTGGAAGTTAGTTAATGTAGTTAAGGTAATTAAGGTACCTTGAAACCCTTAGTGCCCGATTTCTGATTTGCGTCAAAATCACACTCTCTGAACACACAGACATCATACACATATTTTTAGATTCAGTGCGACTGAGTGTGATTGTCCATCGTGAATAAACTTCTATAAAACTGCTTAGAAATCATAGAAAAATGACACCCTGCAACTCCAGAACTTGCCTGAGAATCATCAGGTTTTAAGTTCTTCAGTATCAAAGTGATCCAGTTATAGTTGTCTGTACATACATGGGTACAATGCAAACAGGAACTTCTAATAGCTAATTTGGCATACTTTTAATCGTGCCAGTTTGCCAAAATGTAAACAAAAAGGCAAAAAATGGGGTATAAGTTGGGGGGTCTCTTAAATCAAGGCCCTGTCCAGGGGTAAAACCCCTAATAATGGAAGAGCAGGTAAAACCCCTAATAAGAGGGTAAAACCCCTAATAATGGAAGAGCACACTTGGGAGCATAAGGAACATTTAAGGATATTTAAGGTAACGTTTAATGCTTGACTTTGGTCCATAGACAAACAAATTTGTTTTTACCCCTTACAGTTAGTCCATTCACATTTCAAGGAGTTTTCTAAAAGCATAAAAGTAAGAGACTCTGTAGTAGTGATGGCTAGGCACCAGATAGGTGAAAACCATTTTGAAAATTCTAACCTCATACACAGATTGTTCTTAATACATACAGGCTTGTGCACAACACAGTTTATACATGTGTGTTAACTGTGTAAATAGTAAGCAGGAGTGTAAATGGTGCATGTCCAAACCTGCCCGCTGCACATGAATTATTCAAATTTTACAAGCAAGCTTATCTTCTTATCTATCCAAACTGAATGTGAAAATAAAAGCTAATAATAGATGCTAACAAATTGACAATTTTAGAGATCAAACCATTAATCTGCATTATTGTAAAGTCATCCTGTTCGCTTGCTGAGTTTGCTCCACTTTAATTTGAAACTCTTAAAATTGTCAACTCATCCAAATTTCAAATTGCATTTTAGACTCTATCCCACTGAATTTCTTACCTTTACAGAGTCTTTTCCCCATCACATTATTTATCTCACATGTTTCTGGCAGCCCTTGACTTTAAATAGGCCATAATTAAATCTAATTTTCAAAAATATATCTTATCTCTTGTCTTATCTCCAATTTTAGCCCCTTTTAGCTCGTGTTTTGGTTATTTAGCCCACACATAGGTTTTATGGTTGAGTCTCACTTTTATAATGTAAAAATACAGGCACCTATTTCCAGCAAAAAGTTCTAGCAAGCTAAGGAACCAGATATTTTTCTCAGGAGTTGGTGGAGACCAAAACGTATAAGCTAAAAGGTCTTAGATTTGTCAAATTTTGTTCAAACTCCATGGGACGATAATGTTGCTCTATGTCTGCTGTTTAAGAAGGAAGTTGTTGCAAGAGAGTGTAACTTAATAATCTAAAGAATAGTATGTCAGGGCTGTGTTTCTGTGAGTTTGTTTAGTGTCTTTGATCCCCTGGTGGTCAAAAATGCAACTTAAAAAAGTATTCCATCTCATAAGTTAGCCATGCATTTACATATCACAATGCCCTTTTTGTTTTTGAATAGAAAATAAATACCAATAATTAATCTTGATATATATAATGTAAATTAATATATGTTATATCCCTGTTTCTAATCATTAAAATGCCATTTACTGGTATCATGTAGTGTTTTAAACAGATTAAGTTTAAAAATAAGTTGAAACACTGTTACTTTAGTCCCTCAGCTAACTCTTTGTCCATCTTTACTGAGTTGGAGGTTCAGTAAAAATGGTTTTAAACTGCCAGGGGTTAGTCAGACAGATTATGGGATACTGGCACCCGATCTGATCAGCCACCCTTGGTGCTTCCTTACCAGATTTTCAAGTTACCTTCTGGACCGCTTTCAAGTTATCTGGCTAAGACTTGTGGTAACTGGTTTATCCTTTTTAGCCATGCATACCTGCAAAACTATTGACATTCCCATCAGCCTCAGCTATACCGTATGTGTTTTGTAAAAATGAGCAAATGTTACTAAGATGGTGAACATGGTAAACATTATAACTGCATACTATCGGCATGTTAGCATTGTCATCGTGAGCATGCCAATGTCAGCATTTAGCACAAATCACTGCTTTGCCTCACAGAGCCACTAGCATAGCTGTATATCTTGTATAAACATTGGTTGAAATGAGAAGATGCTTAAGTTTTACTATCCAGTATATTACTAGTACATACTCAGTTAACAGAAAATCCAGAGAAAAAATATTTGATCTTTTCAGAAAGTCATGAAAGAAACTCTATGAGAAAATACACTGAGAACTAATAGCTGTAACCCTGCAAATGGATGATGTTTTACAGAGATACAGAGACTTGCTTACTCAAAGTTGATATGATCATGCATGCCTATCATCTTTGTCCTACCAAACCCAACAGCACAAAACAGTCACGCAGCTTTGGTGGATACATTTTGTACCAGCTTTAACCAAATGGTTAGCTGGCTAATAAGATGACTTTACCTAAACACAGAAATGCTCACGTGTACACAGCACAGGAATCAGCTACAGCCAAGTCCTGCATTTAGAAACAATCAGCTGTTCGCAGCTATTGTTTCCCAAGAGCTACAGACCACCAACATGGCCGCCAGAGTGTTTGTTACATCACCTGAAAGACCTTAATAGACAGAAACAAGACAATAGAAAACACAACAAAGAATCAGAGGACAGCGACATTAAACCAGGTTAAACAGTACGGTTGGATGAGGCTGGTATGCATGAACATTATACTGCCAATCACGCCCACACACACTAATTGATTCCTAGCCTTTTGGGGCCATGGCACTAACACTAGGCAGGAGGTTAATTTCATAACTTTTATTGCCTCTTTTCCCAAATATGTGTGAAAGTGTGTGTGTGTGTGTTTGTGAGGGCTGTGGTGTTGGCAGAGCATGTTATTTTTAGGGGGAAATGAGCTCTAGTGGAGCCAGCAGCATATAAACATACCCCCCCCCTCACACACACACACACACACACACACACACACAGTCTCTAATAGCACATGCCTCTAGCTGCTCAGTAACTGTGTTGATTGAACTCATCACATAGTTTTCCCTTTCATCTCTGTCCCCTCTTATCACTTTACTGTCTCCCTGCTTTGCTTCCATTTTTTCTCCCCTTCATTGTCTTACTTTAAATGATTCTCTTTGACCTTTTTCCATTTTCTTTCCCCTCACATCCTCCCTTTCTTCTTATCTTTCATCATTCTTCTCTTTGAAGTTACTGTCTCCTTCCTACATTTCTTTTTTTTTGTTTTTGAATACATAAGAGCAAGACTATTTTTATTATAACACAAAATTAGATTCACATTGTCCTTCATACAATAACCCACACATCCACCCATTTTTACCTCCACCACCCTAAGGCTCCTGAACCAACTACTGTGTGTCAGCACTGTTTCTTTTTTCATTTTGATGTTTTGTTGTATATGCATTAGATGAGTTTTATTCCTCAGTGAGAAATCCATCATTTGAGAATTTAAATTTTTTAAATGTATTTTCTTCTTTTTTATTTATTTTTTACTCCTGAGAAAGAATAACAGAAAGCATATTACTTACCAAAAGCTTTGCATTCAGTATTTCAAAGCACAGTTTATTTTTAAAATCATATATATTTTTACTAGATTTTTTACTAGATCACTAGATTTTTAATATTTGATTTAAATTTTCATGTATATGAGATCAACAACAAGCTTTAAGTATGAAGGTAAAAAAACACTGGTCTGCATCTTGCAAACAGACCACTGAAATTATACGATTTCTAGTGACAATGATGTTGAACCACTGTCATTTTTTTTTTTTTTACATTTTATTATTCCAACAACAAGCATGCATGACACCTTTGCAATAGTGAGATATGGTTAGATTTAGACAAATAAAAATATTTGATCAATGTTACTGAAGGACCATGGTCACGGTTATGTTAATGAAAAGTGACTCCTGATATGAGACAAGATGCAGCTGCAGGTGTTTAAGACATATAAACCCAGACCTCATCAGCCTTACATTTCTTTATGCTATATAGACTAAGTTGTCAGTTTATTAGGTACCCCTAGCTAAAACTAATGCAGTCTAATACAACTGTCCTTCAAAAAATCTTCCAAAATTACCATAAAGTTGAATCGACACCTCTCTAAAACAGTTTGAACAAAAGCTGATCGGCAAAGAATGCTGGTATTAGACATGTAAGCATGTTATGTCCTTAGCAGCGACCATTATATTCTACACTGGGACACAACAGAGTACATTATCACACCATGGTCAAAGAATAAAAAAGGCTGTGTTTAAATGGTCATCCATTTGTTTGTAAGCAATTTAACTAACAGGCAGGTTAGTTTCACCAGTGAGTGGTAATGAAGCAAGAATCAGACGTAAATGGACTTCACTTAGCGCTTTTTCAACCTTAACAGTTCCCAAAGTGCTTTACAGATGTTGTTGTTAAGGTTACGTACAGTTTTAAATACCTTGCTCATTGATTTAGAAGGCCTGTTAAACTGTTGTAGTTATGTTTGAGGTGTCCCGATATACAATTTAAACAGAAACTTGCCAGCCAATACCCTTATTTAAACTGTATTGAAAATGTTTCATAGTGTAGATTAAACATGGTGGACTGTGCAGGTGAAATTGTGTGTTCTTCACTTTGGTGTATGAGAGTCTCAATCGGTCATCCACATGTTCCCTTATGATCGCCTCAGTCCAATCCTTTCGTCTTATCTCGTTTAACCATAACGTTAGCTGTCTTCGATTTTTTTTTTTTTTTTGACTGGCAGTGGCAGCTGGTATGCAATAAAATTTTAATTTGGAGCCATTACTCCTTTGATTCTGGTACAGCAAGATGACATTTTCGGTAGGTTATGTAGACTACTACTCTGAGGTGATTCTTGTTTGCCTCCAGTTTTTCGTTTGTTTTGCCTTTTGCCTTGACTTTTAGGAAAATGGAAACTATATACATAGGTTTAAAGGCTTTTTCCATCTTTCTGTATTTTGGGCACTTAACCAGTCCATCATGCAATCAACAGAGGTGTTTTCTCAAGAACAATTTGAACAGATACATGGCACTACATTGGCTGTTCAAAGCAGTCTGATCATCTGAAACCATCAGGAGAGCCACAAAAAGGTTCAGAAGGGAAGAGGGCAATCTCAGTGCTGTACTGTAGTTCAGTATAGTAAGGTGGCTAAAGATAAACTGAGAGAATAGTGCCCTCTACAGGTCACTCTATGCTTTACATACTGTAGGCGTCCACTGCAGAGGGGTTAGCTCAGGTCACACCACATTCACACTTGTCTTTGCGAGCAATTTAAATCTCTGTTGCCTGCTGGCTCTCTACTAGCAGTACTAAATGTAAGGGTTGCTTGAGCACTTTACTTTTATTGGCGTAAAACTAAAGAACAATATTTTCCATGCATCAAGTCAAACATTCAGCTGTAACTTGTTGCAGCATTGCTTGCAGGTCTGTTAGCTCTTTTAAGACCTGTGCACAGTGCCTCAGTAGAAAATAAGTTTCTTAGACTCTTTCTTGGAGCTCTCCTCCTTGCATTTCCCATCTATGCTATATTTACCACTGTGTACCTCTGCTGTGTGCTCAGTACTGGAAAGGCAAACATTAGGATATTTTCATATAAATACACATTAGAGATGATGGAGGCACAGAAAGTGTGCTGCTGTTTGTGAGCATCTGTGTCATTTTGTGTGTGTGTGTGTGTGCAGGAATGCTGAGAAATTTACTGGAGCACACGACTGTCATGCAGATGTGTACAGCTTCTATATCCCCTCCCTCGCTTGCATTTCTCTCTTCTCTATTGTGCCTAATTTATCTTTCTTTTAGCCCTCATTTAGCTGACTTTATAATTGTGTAGCCAGTATATTCGTTTCTATAGTTTTGCTTAAATTTAACAAACCACAACAATTTTACCTGTTTCTGTTAAATCCAGCATACTCTCTTAAAATCAAGAAAATGCAGAGCCAAATTGCAAACTGAAATGTGCCACTTTAATGTGTTGTTTATGATTATATACTATCTACACAACATGACTCAATACCTCTCTTAAGTCATTGGAGACTACTTTTCAGTTTGGCATGCTAAGCATTGAAGCAGAGCTGCAACTAAAGATTCATCTGTCAACATTTTTGTTGGATTAATTAGTTGTTTACTCTATAAAATGTCAGAAAATAACGAAAAATGCTGTTCACAAGTTGCCAGAACCCAAGGGGACAGGTAGTCAATAGTCAACAGTCAATTTAAAATCATACAAAACAAAACAAAAAAAGAAATAAGCAGCAAATCCTCATACTAAAAAGCCAAAATCAGCAAATATATTCATTTGTTTTTTTTTATTTTCTTTTTTTTTGGGGGGGGGTGGCATAGTTTGACATTTTGGAAAATACGCTTATTGGCTTCATGCTGAGAGTTAGATGAGAAGATCCATACCACTGAATTCATTGCTCCTGTACATAACACGTAACTTGTTTAAACAATCCATCTTCTGTTTTTACTCTTCAGTTTGTGTACAGAACGTAACTTTGGACAGAGCCAGGCTAACTGTTTCCCCCTGTTTCCAGTCTTTATGCTAAGCTAAGCTAACTGTCTCCTGGCTGGATAGCTTAATATTTATCATACAGACATGAGCGTGGTATCCATCTTCTCATCTAACTTTCTGCAAGAAAGCAATAAATGCATTTCCCAAAATATCAAACTATTACTTTAACAATTGGAAAGTTGGAAGTTTTTTCTGGACCTTTGGTAACAATTTATGTAACAAAATAATCTAATAAGCTCAAGGTCCACTTACCAGCTTTCAGAGCTTTCAACCGCATCTCAGTTTTCATTCAGAATGAAGCTCTGAAGGCTGCTAAATGGACCTTTGAGCTTAGAGTCTTTTGTTACATATGACTTAACATCATTAATTATTAAAAATGTTGATCAACTAATACATGTTGACTAAACTTTTCCACACTACAATAAAGTTCTGATTTCAATTTCTTAATTGAAAATGCAGTAATTCATATTTGTAATGCATAAAAGTGGTTCAAAGGTCATTTTTGTGTTAGCCTTCATTTCCTGTCTCCAGATAACAACTCAACTGTTTAGAATTATTTCTTATTTTCAGTTTCAGCCTCCTATGAGGTCGTGGGGGGGCTCTGGGTGGGAGGTATGGAGCATTCAACCTGGACTGTGGTGCGTTTGTAGGCCCGCTGTGTGTTTGGGTTGCATTACACATCGCAGCCTTCACAACACCACTGGCTCCACTGGGCTTAGGCCCCTGGGATTTAAGCACGCAACCACCAGAGGCCATAGAGACAGAGAGAAAAGAGGGAGAGGAATGAGGATGAGATGTGGAATGATGGTGTGTGTGTGTGTGTGTTGCTCTTTCCTTCTACTGGTTGACTCCTCTGTCTCTTTGTTGAGGCATTTTGTTAACATCGTCTCTGGGAAGCGAAAGGAATACACAACAGAATGAACAGATAAAGTGAGACAGGGCTGAAAACACTCATACACAATCACCCAAGGCCTGTGCTGAACTTTTCCCACGCGTGTACATACACACACACACACACACACAAAAACATGTCCAAAAAAATCACCTGAATAGCAGCTTATCCAATGTTTATTAAATGTTTCCAGGGTGAATGTCAGGCCAGCGGGATTCCATCCAGCTGTTTGTGTCTTTGTGAGTGTGGTGCTGCCCATCAGACAGGTTTCTGTTGTCGTCTTGTGTTTTCTCCATGGGTTGTTTTTATCGCTGTCTGATGGTCTCTCAGCTGGATGCCTCGACCCAAGCGTAGCGCCCAGCCCAAGGCTACGCTAAACAACAAAGAGGGATCAAACACCGCACATGGCTTTGATGAAAGCCTCACAACTGCAATGGAGCAAATCAGAGCAGGGCAGAGCTGAGTTGGACTCGGTCCACACCAGGAGGGGGCGGGGGGGGACAGGACCTGTAGATTTGGGAAGAGAAATGACCTCACAGAGAGATCAAGGACAGACAGTGGGGCTAGGATTCCCTCAACAGTTTAGATTTACTGCAACTCAATTCACAAAAAACATCCACGTTCCAGAGATTTTGAAATTTTAATTATCAAGCCTTGTTCTTTCCACATTTTCATACAAGTGTCCTTCATTGTGAAATTACTTTCAAAGGCTTTTCATATCTTAGTTGATGCACTTCTATGACCAGAGTGTTTTTTCCTTTCAGGAGTGTTAAAGCGGTAGTGTATAACTTTTAAAAGAAGAAATAACACATACCTCCTCTCACAAATGAAAAGTTGAATTCATAAACAATAAAATACCCCCTTTGAACAGTTGAATGCACTCAGCGATTTTCCTGCTATAGCCTTACTTGGTCTGGTATGACCAGTAGCTTATGATAGCTAATGTTAGCAAACTTTAGCTACATATTGCTGTGTACATTACTAGGTCAGTTTTAGCCTGTCACAGTAAAATATTTGAATCACAAAGGACAACAGGAGCCAGATGAGGTGCTCCTGGGGAAACTGAGTCACCCCTATAGGAGAGTGAGGTCACCCCTGAGGGTGGATGTGAGCGGATGTGGCTGAGATGTGGTGGAGTGGCAGAGAGCAGGGTTATCACAGCGATGAGTGCTAAATACTGACACTGTCTGGAAGGGAAGAGAAAAAGGTTAAGAAGAGAGGGAGAGAAAGAGAGAGAGAGATTATCTGAACTGTTGAGAGGAGGAGATGAGAGGGTGAATGGAGAGGAGGAGCTGTTTGACCTCTGGAAGGATGATATACTAATTATACTACCGCATTTACAAATACTACTAAACATAATGCACTAATGGTAAACTTGGAGTACTACTACTTTGATCCCTTTTACCACCCAAGCTCACAAGGGTTATAAGAGCTGAGATGCATCTAACAGTTGATGTGTACATAATAAAATAAATAATCAGGATGTCATAAAGCATTTTTTATACATATCGATTCTATTAGCTGGTGTGAAACATTAGTGGCATGACTGCATTATAGCTTTGTCAATGATCTGACAGCAGAATTCTCTGCCATCTGGATCAGTGCCACAGCTTGATTGAGACGGGCTAAAAGGGCTTTACAGAGGTATGTGTGGTCTTGGGAACTCAGAACCCAAAACTCATAAAGCAAGCTTTAAGAAACCTTAAGGAAAAACCTGTCTACTTGTACAGAATGATAGCCTAAAAGTTAATTTTGTTGGAATTTGCCTCCACTGTATGGAGGAGCCTGCTAATACTGAATTCATTCCTTCATAGTAAAATAGTTACATTATCACATTCAATACATTTGTCCTTGTTCCTTCAAGACTTTCTTTACACAGCTGGGCAGCTACATTTCACACTGGATGCCAGCTTTAGTTACTACAATTTATGTGAGCACGTACCACTGTGTAGCCTAATGCAGTGCATTGCAATGTGTTGTTTATTTTTTAATTTTGGATGTGAAACTTGAATATACTTTGGATTTTGCCTGTTAAACAACACTGTGTTTTTATTTAACATCCCTGAAAGAAAAGGTTCAACATTTTGGGAAATACATTGATTTGCTTTCTTTCTGAGAGTGAGATAAGAAGATCAATGTCAGTGTCTGTTCGTTTAAGTACAGAGCTGGAGTCAAAGCATGTTTAGCCTTGCTTAGCATAAAGACTGGAAGCAGGGGTAAACAGCTGGCCTGGCTCTGTCCAAAGTTTGAAAACACATCTACCAGCTCCTGTAAATCTCACCAATTGACACATTGAATAATGTTTGCAAAAAGGAAAAATTTGTGTTTTGTTTAGTTTTTTTGGTGAGTTACATGCTGGAACTATTTTTTGACCAACAAGTGTTTTTATACATTCGCCCAGTACTTATGCCTCTCTATCAAGACTCCAGGAAGCTGCACCCCGTCCCTACAACCACTTGTTGTTCACCAAGAAATAGTTCCAGCACATAACTCCTCCTAAAACATCAAACTGTTGTTTATACACTTCTGTTTCAGTAAGAGTTAAACAAATTAGTGAGTTTTAGAGGCATTGGCATTTGTTTCACTTCAGACAGAGCCAGGCTAGCTGTTTCCCCCTGCTTCTGGTCTTTATGCTAAGCTAGGCTAAACACCTCCTGACTCCACCAAGAGCAGTATCGATCTTCTTATTTAATTCTGGGAAAGAATGTGGAACTATTCCTTAAAAAAACATTAATGCTGTTGTTTAATGTTGTGTTCTGTTAATTTGTGAGCACGAATAAGTAATTTGAGAGCAGAAATGTGTTTTTTTCCCCCATGACACCTGCCACACTCCATAAAAAAATGTGTGTGGAATGCTATAAAAGACAACTGCCAACAACAGTTTAAATGTGTTGAGGCTGCATAAAATCTCCACAAATTATTTAATCTAGTATCAAGTCATAAAAATGATGTCTAAAAAAAACAGAAAATACAAAATAACAAATTTACACTTTTTACAATGTAAACTAACTCCATCTTTTTATGCCTTGTTTGAAGATACAATCATTTCTTTCTGCGTTACAGCACTAGAAATGAGGAGTTGTAGACTCAACATATCTTTAAATGAGGACACTTTGAGTGTAGTAGACAGTATATATCAGGGCTGCTCCCTCTCTGGGAGAGTCACTGCCAGCTTATGAGAAAGCCTATTTCTGTACGGTGCAGCTGGGCCTGGAGATATGAGACTGAAGTGAGGTGAGGTAGAAGTGTGAGGGTCAGGTCATCCAGATTGATGCCATTTTCTCACACATCTTGGATTGTGTGTGTGTATGCAGTATATCTGCCTGACCTGTCTGGCTTGGAGGTGGTGTGTATGATAAGCCACTTTCCCTCCTCTCAGTGTCCTCACAACCAGACATTTGTCCAAAACATTCCCACAACGTCATGAGAATCAACTCTCTATACAAAAGCTCTGCTTCATCTGAATGATGTGGTCAAATTCAATCAACCCTGGTCTGAAGGGGAACATTAACTGTGACAGTAACTGTACCAAAGTGACACTTTGGTGGAGCTAATACGTAGCCTCTATCTTGCTTGTATCTCAACTTGTACCACTTTAACCCATAGATATCAGACTCTGTACTGATTCTGTTGTGTTGTGTTTTTTTTCTGTCAGCTACCTGGCCAAGCTGTCGTCAGTGGGAAGCATCAGAGATGAGGAGACGTGCGAGAGGTTACGAGGCCTCATCCAGAGACAGGTACACACCTCTACCTACTGACAATAATGACTTAAAATCCTAAGTTGTTTCTTTTATTCAGTTTCCAGTGTTAGATTTTAGCACAGGGGAAAGAAAATGCATAGACGTTTTAGCCAGGCCTTCTTTAGTGTGCAATAGTCCTTCAGTTTCATGGTTGAGTCCTTTTAACTTTTCACCAACGAGTGTCAATCAACTTATTACCAACAGGTACACTAAATGGCTACCTGTAGTCAGAGGCATCCTCAGAGCTGCCTCACTACACATTTCACAGGGCCTTTCCCAACATGAAGTCCCATAAGTCTATCTTTTTTTTTTAATCATTATTTTCAACCAAAAACATACTATACGTGCATTCACAAAACTATATGCAGATTATACAAGCAAACAGATATTAACATATATTAAAGTAATCCATATGGGCAATTCTAAAACAATTTCCAACCAGGACATGGACAAACCAGCAATGGGAAATCAGAGACTGTTGTGCCCACATCTTTACAGAGACCTGGCTCCACCACAACATCCCAGATCAAACTGTTGCACTCAACGGGCGGACCATGTTCTGCGCCGACAGAACGCAACACTCTAGTAAGGGGAGGCAGACTGTGTTTACATCAATGATGCTTGGTGCTCATACATAGTCAAAGTTGATGAACAGATGTCGAATTTTTAATTTTAAGATGCCAACCATATTATCAGCCCAGAGAATTCACCAGTGTTTTTGTTGCTGCTGTTTATACTACCGCAGATGCAAATTCTAAAAATGTACTACAGGAACTGTATGAGGTCATCAGCAGTCACATGACAAAAACGGACGGTATATTTATTGTAGCTGGCAATTTTAGCCAAACAGACCTCAGAACTGTTTTACCTAAATTCCACCCACATGTCCACACCCCCACCAGGAGAAACAATACTCTGGATCATGTTTACACGAACATTCCTGGCAGCTGCAAAGCCCTCCCCCACCCCCACTTTGGACAATCAGACCACATTTCCCTGCTTCTCCTGCCAACTTACTCCCAGCTCATTAAAAGGGTCAAGCCATCAGAATAAACAGTTAAAGTGGGGACAGATGAAGCTACAGCAGATCTACAGGACTGTTTTGAGTGCATAGACATAGAGAAACACATCAAGCTTGAGGAATATACATCATCAGTGACATCATACATCAGCAAATGTGTTGATGATGTGGCGATCACAAAGACAATAAACCATTCCCCAACCAGAAAGCCTGGATGAATGGAGAGGTGAGGGCCCTATCCAGAGCCAAAATCGCTGCC
Source organism: Macquaria ambigua (assembly GCA_008360985.2). Lineage (NCBI taxonomy): Eukaryota > Metazoa > Chordata > Actinopteri > Centrarchiformes > Percichthyidae > Macquaria > Macquaria ambigua. The sequence goes on along the minus strand of VMKM01000912.1, from coordinate 122,822 downwards.
TAGAGTGAGAGACTTCAACACCAACAACACCAAATACTACAAAAGCAGGGGCACCCCCATCATGTGTAAGACCACATTGCCAGATGAGCTTAACACCTTTAATGCTCGCTTTGACCTCTTCAAAAAAGAGTCAGCTGCCAAGTCTACTCCGCCTGCAGAGGACCGGCCACTGTCAGTATCAGCAGCAGATGTGAGAAGAATCCTGCTGAGAGTGAATATGAGTAAAGCTGCTGGGCATGATAACATCCCTGGTCGTGTACTAAGAACATGTGCCAACCAGTGCCACCATCGTCCCTGTACCTAAAAAATCTGCAGTGTCTAGTCTAAACGACTACTGCCCTGCGGCAGTCATCCCCATTCTGATGAAGTGCTCTGAGAAACAAACTTCGGCACATCAAAGACAATATTCCAACCAGCCTGGACCCTCACCAGTTTGTATTCAGAGCCAACAGATCCACAGAGGATGCCATCTCCACTGCCCTCCACTCAGTCTTCACACACCTTGAAAATAAAAACACCTACATCAGAATGCTGTTTGTTGATTTCAGCTCAGCATTCAACACAACCTCCCCCATGAAACTGATTGGCAAACTCAACACTCTGGGCTTGAGTACCACACTCTGAAACTGGACATTGGACTTCTTCAAAAACAGACCCCAGACACTTTGAATTGGCAGTCACACCTCTTCTGCTCTAGTGCTGAAAGCAGCTTCTTTCCTCAGGCTGTGAGACTCCTCAACTCCACCTCGTCCTCTGCACTCCACCATAAATAAATGACCTTGAACTTTCTGTTATGCTGGTTTTGCACATTACCTTTTGCACTACCCTCATTCCCACTAAAACCAAAGACTTTCTTTTTGCACTCTAATTTAAAATACTCATATTACACTGATATTGCACACACATACTATACATACTTTCTGTGTAAATATATACTAGCGACACGGCATGGCTTTAGGGATGGCAACGTCGATCAGTCAGTCTGTTGGTCAGTCCACCAGTTTGGTACTGACTAAAATATACAACTACTGGATGAACTGCCATGGCATTTTGTGGACTCATTCGTGGTCCCCAGATGATGAATCCTAATGACTTTGGCCTCTAGAGCCACCAGCAGGTTGACATTGTAAGCTATTTGTCTAATATTTTGTTGGATGGATTGCCATATATTTTAGTACAGATATTAATTTTCCCAGAGGATGAATCCTAATGACTTTGGGGATCCCCTGACTTTTCTTCCCGTGCCAGCAGGAGATCAAAATTTTCACTTATCCTGTGAAATATCTCATCATCTACTAGATGGATTGGCACAAAATTTGGTACAGATATTTCATTTTGTTTAATACTTTGGTTTATGACCAAATACCTGCAAAACTAATGACATTCTTATGAAAGCACCTCAAAACAGCGCTGTGCCTAAGTGGCCTCACAGAGCCACTGGTGTGGCTGTAGATCTTAGTGTTGCTACTAAAAAAACACTCTCTTCCTCACTTTCACTTTCTCTCTTTTTTTTTTTTTGGTTGTTGCTTCAAGTCCTTTTTGAAATAGGACCTATTTTACTATAAAGTGTGTTGAACAGTGTCTTCTTGAATACCGTTTTGCAGCAAAACAAAAAAGATGAGCCCTTGTTGTGAGATGAAGTTTGCAGTTTTCTTTAGCATGCTCTCATTTATTTACAGCAAGGTACCACAATTGATTTGATAATGATATATCAATACCTAAATGAATACTGGTGAAATATACGTTAAATGAGACATTGAGTATTTTGTTTGTATGTGTAGTGTGTTTGTGGCTGACGTAGCTCTTGTGTGTCTCTGCTGCAGGTTCAGATCTGTAAACGCAGTGTGGAGGTGATGGATGCGGTGCGTCGTGGAGCCCAGCTGGCTATAGACGAGTGTCAGTTCCAGTTTCGCAACCGTCGATGGAACTGCTCCACTCTGGAGACCATGCCTGTGTTTGGCAAAGTGGTCACCCAGGGTAAGATTACACACACGGTGATTCCTGTCACTAATTTAATGCAAGCATTTAGACACAGAAGAGAAACTGATATGACAGACAGCACTAAAGCTGACACTGAAAACAAGCTTATCAGTGACGTTTTCTACCTGCATACATTTAAATATCTTTGATATCACTTCAAAACTGATTTCATTTTAAAATATTGTGACATTTATATTGGCTTAACCAGCTCCTGCATGTTAACGTCTGGGCTCCTTTCTTTAGGCTGCAATACACTCTTTATCTTTATACACACTGTTATTTTGCCATTCAGAATGAGAAGGTCTTTTCAGTTACATAATGAAACAATATGACTGTGTGTGTCTGTGTTTGTGTATGTGTGCGTTAGGCACCCGTGAGGCAGCCTTTGTGTATGCCATCTCAGCAGCCAGTGTGGCGTTTACAGTCACAAGGGCCTGCAGCAGCGGAGAGCTGGAAAAATGCGGCTGTGACCACAATGTACATGGAGTCAGTCCAGAGGGTAGGTCTCTCTCTCCCTTTCACATAAACACACATACACACACAGAGAGATGCAAAGGAAACAGAAAATGTACTGATCCAGCACATTTTAATGCAATAATTTTAAAGACTAAATATTGTGACATTTTAAATAATTATTTTATTTTGAAAAGGCCAGACAGCTATAATTGGTAGCATATTAAGTATGTTATTTTATCTCCATGTGTGTATAGGCCAGATTTTTTACAATATCAATACTGGGTGTCACGCATTACTACAATGAACCATCAATACAGAAATACTGAAATGTGGATGCAAAATAGCGTTCAAGTGTAGTGTTTATGCAATGTTTAAAGGGCAATGACAGTGCCATACACATAAGCACTTCCTGTCTCTATCTTAATATCTTGTCATAGGTTTCCAGTGGTCGGGCTGCAGTGATAATATTGCATATGGAGTGGCCTTTTCTCAGTCCTTTGTGGATGTGAGGGAGAGGAGTAAAGGCCAGTCGTCCAGTCGGGCTCTTATGAACCTGCACAACAACGAGGCTGGCCGGAAGGTAACTCACTGCTCTTGAGGTGAAATGTGAATTAGCTCTTTTGTAGAACACTGCACTTCTTTTAGGACGGAGCCTCCGAAGGGTCACAGTGGACATTTTTTTCGGAACTACTTTTGCATTCCCTCACATTAAGTTTTGCGATACCTCGCAATACTTTTGCATTACCTCGCAAATACATTTTTCGTTCCCTCACATCAAGTTTTGCATTCCCTAGCAATATTTCTTTTATTCCCCCTGATCCATAGGAACAGTTAGTGTGTTGGCCTAGTCCAGTTAAGAGAAACACTACATATACTACAGAAAGGAGAGATGATGTGACACATGATGCATTTATTGCTCATTACTCCTTTCAAAAGGCCGAGCTCCAACAGTATATCGCCACTTGCTGTGACCGCAGCTGTGCCTGGCTCTGCTGGCTGTGGATATGGTTATTCGTTGGACTATGGCTGCATTTGTGGTTGAATCTATGATGCTATGGATATGGCTACGGTATCTATGCTGTGACTACTCTTTACTGCTCCCTTACAATAACCAAGAAAGCATTGTTAAGCCACATGGGATTTGAACCGGTGGTGCATTATCAGATATGACAGATGTGTTACCAACACACCAAAGGAGTTCAGGAATACAGTAGCTTCAATCTCACAGCAGCCAAGTCAAAATCATATCCCAGTCCTTAATTTTTGTGACTGAAATCTGACTTTAGTTGTTACTGTGAGCACAAACAGACAGTGTCTGAGAGATAGATGCTGCTGTCCACAGCAGCTGGTCTTTAAGGATATCATGCATTGTCATCATATTATTATAAGTTATGTCAACTAACCAAAGGCTCTTTGGCATCTCTGCAGGCCATCCTGTCCCACATGCGTGTGGAGTGCAAATGTCACGGTGTGTCAGGCTCCTGTGAGGTAAAAACCTGCTGGAAAGCCATGCCGCCTTTCCGCAAGGTTGGCAACATCATCAAGGAGAAGTTTGATGGCGCCACAGAGGTGGAGCAGCGCAAGGTGGGCACCACCAAAGTCCTGGTGCCTCGAAACTCCCAGTTCAAACCTCACACAGACGAAGATCTGGTCTACCTGGACCCCAGTCCAGATTTCTGCGACTATGACCCACGCACGCCAGGTATGCTGGGCACGGTGGGCCGCCAGTGTAACAGAACCTCAAAGGCAATCGACGGCTGCGAGCTGATGTGCTGTGGCCGCGGCTTCCAGACGCAGGAGGTGGAGGTGGTGGACAGGTGCAGCTGTAAGTTCCACTGGTGCTGTTATGTCAAATGCAAACAGTGCCGCAAAATGGTGGAGATGCACACGTGCCGGTGATGGGAGTGGGAGGCACAGAGGGGCACTGCTGATGAACAAAACAAACGCCCCACGCTCCTGCTCAATTACCAAGGCCAGAGGGAGCAAGGAGGATTTGTGAAGCTCCCTCTTCTCCTGCTTGAAAGCACCCCGCCACCCCACCCTCTAACTACTGGTCAACGGAAATCAGAGTGGCTGAGAGGTCAAATGTCATCCTATTCATTTTATGCCACCATAATGGATATCAGTAGATTATGCATGGGATTTCCTACAAAGCTACAGAGGTAGTTTGTTTCTTCTCAAGTAGAGAGTATCTTTCATTTTCTGTCTCCTTCCCTCACTCTCATATTTGCTTTGTCGTCGATGCTTCTTATTTTTGTAATCTTTAACTTATTTGTTGAGACTGAGGATATTGACGGAGGTGGACCTAGAAGGAGGGGACAGATGAGTGGAGGTACAAACTGGACCCATGGGTGGACAGATGGGTGGGTGGGGTTAAGAGGAGGGTTGTTTGCCCTCTGTCCTTGCTGCTGCTGCTTCATGGGCTTTCTTGGAGTGCTGGATGTCAAAAAGGGAGACTCCGTGTCTGTCAGAAGACTGACTTGAACAACAAAGAGGAATGTGTCACAGACAGACTTTCAGTGATTTGCTTCCTTGCTTCAGTTGCTGTTGAGTCATTTATTTTGCCCCCTGCAATGCCCTGATGCTGCTCCACTCACACACACTCACTCTCTTTCTGTAAGAGCGGGGATGATGGTGGACAGGTGAAAGCCACTGTCAGCTCCTTCCTGTCTTTTCTGTAGGCCCATAGCACTGGCAGGTGATGGGCATGAGACATACAAAATACATACTCAGCAAACATTGATCCAAAATGACACCTGTATTCATCAACAGCTGCTACCTGCAACGGAAAACCAGAAACCTTATATCAAAACACTTTCCAGATAAGATGTAAAACAATTTGTTAACATTTCAGAACATCATATTGTGAAAATCTTGCGTGCTAATTTCGATTGATGTTGATCTTAGCCTCCTCCTGCACGTCGCCATCTGCTAGTTGGCTTAATGCAAACGTGTAAACATACACACTCATACACAAAGGGGTCTGCCAGAGGGTTGCCGAGCATGTTCACCATGCATGATGACTGAAGCACTTTCTCTCCTAGCGCACATAGAGCCCTCGCCCCACAGCAACAAACATCTGACCACATATTCAATGTTCCCTGTTCCTCTCACACACACACACACACAGATAGACAGTTTCCATGCCACTGTCAGGACTCTATTGTTGTCTTGTACCACCACCATAAAGCCAAGCTTTCCTATAATAACGTGCTATCATTATAGAGACATACTGTAGACCTGTTAAGACTTATACACTGAAGAAGACTATACTGCCTATGAATGTATGTTAAAATGGAATATATGCTGTGTCAAAAATGACTGTTGTCGCTTCTTTCAAAAGAAACTACATGTTGTGTGTGTGTTTGTGTATGTGTGAGAGAGAGAAAGAATGTCACAAAAACAATGTTGCCCAGAAGGAAAGAAAGAATATGAGAGGATAGAAAGATGGAAAAAGAAAGGGAGCAGATCCTATTCCACCACCAAGCCCTGAGACACACACACACACACACACACAGCCCTGCTGACAGACATACACATATTTCAATAAAATTGTCCATTTCCCGTGTCTTTCAGCTGCGTTATTATGTGGCCAGTGTGCACCGTGCAGCATTTTGTGTGTGTGCTGTTTGTGTGGGGTACATTACACCCCGAGGTCCTTCCCGGCACCCCTGACACCTAGAAACATAAATTATGCGCCATATATCATAGCATACAGTATATCAACAAGAGATAGATGGATGTGTTTCCCGCAGTGCTGAGAACCTGGTAGTCTGGATTTGGGAAGAACCAGAGCAGCCACTCAGGTTTCAGCGACCGCCTAATTGGGTTTGGGCTGAAGAGGAAACAGAGGCAGGAACACCGGGCTAGAACAGGGATTACAGTCAAATGCAGACCACATGGCACAAGCTTTTTCCCTCCTTCTGTCTCTATCAATATCACACTGCCCCCCCTACTCCAGCTATCTTACTCTTTCTCCTGGGATATCTATGACTTAAGCTGGTTCCAGTCAGCTCCCCCTCTGCGGAAAGTGTAACCCTAACCACTCTCGGTCTGCGACGGTGTGGATCTGTCCTTCATTAAGCCACAATGATGGCCTAGATGAGGTGGGTGGTGGTGGCCACACTGATTAGAAATGTCTGTGGGCTTGTGTGTGTGTGTGTGTGTGTGTGTGTGTGTGTGTGTGTGTGTGCTCAGTCTGTCAGACAGCCAGATGTACAGTAAGGCAGTCAGTCATTCAGTCAGAGAACTCTAATGCCTTATGTGGTTTGCTGTGGTTGTGGCGAGACAAGAGACAAGAGGCTGACAGTAGGGTTTTACCACTTAGAGTGTGTGTGTGTGTGGGAGTGTGCCGAAATTAAGATGCAATAAATTTAAGAGTTTATGAAGGCTGGTACAAATATTTGTGGAATGAAACTACTGAATGAAATTACTGGATAAGGAGGCAGTTATCCTCAAATGTAGGAAAACATTAGCCTAGCATTACAAAGATTTTCTTTGACAAATGTTTTCACATGTAGATAAAAAATATTAGCAATTACCTTATTTTGGATTTGTACATATTGTTCCTGTACACAGAGATGGGGTTGAATTCATAAGCAACAAAACACCCTTTCTCAAGTCAGTACAGTCAGGGGTTTTGCTGCTACAGCTGTACATGATCTTATGACCAGTAGCTTATGGTGGCTAACGTTAGCTAACGTTAACATACTTTAGGTAGTTATTATTGTGTAATTGACAATACTGAATCAGTTCAGCTCTTTGGTTTAGCATAGACCATTATCCTGTAATCACCATTTGTGGCCACAGTGACTGCCGTTCAGCAAAAGTTACATTAGCTGACTTAATTAAAATATTTTAGGTGAAATTTGCTTCATAAATGTGTAAATTAGAAAGAGATTACAAATCATTACAAGATCATTTTAACATGTAATTTTTCTACTTTTGAGGGGAACTGCAACCAAAAGACAGTAAAATACCCACAGGGTCACAAGCATCTTTGAGATAGTCTGACTCTTGGTTAATAGCAAAAACAGTCAAATTCCCCCAAAACCAACCTAATTTAATTTAACTTGTCAAAACTGAGTCAATATTCGCTTGATCTTGGCTACAATAGAAATACTCAGATAAAGTAGCCTATTGCTACAGCAAGAGACACATACCTTATTAATTGGTGAGAACACTGAAGTGCTTCACTTGTTGACATTACAGCATAGTTAGCCATAGTGACATGGCCACAGACAGCCAAAGCCATGATGTCACGTTTGGCCTAGCCTCTGCCCCACTAGCTTCTGTAACACAATGTAATCATTGATCATGTCTTTGTTTTTCTAAAAAAATTAAGCTGGTGTTCCAGGGGTTTACTGTCCATATTCTAAGATAAATCGGCTCCACTACAGCAATTTCTATTAGAAGTTGAAACCTTTGTGATTTTAATATTAATGAATTTAAAGATAGACGATTTCTTTGTAAGCATACAAAAAACTACAGCTCCCATGAGAAATGACTTGCATGGCAGCTTCATATCTAGACATATGAATCGAGCCAAGCAACATACTGTTGAGTGGACTTGTAGTTATTTATGTTGTTACAAATGTCGATGACATTTTGAATGAGGTTTTCTTAGTCCTGGAACAAAACACGGAAGTTCTAATCTCACTTCAGCTCTCTGTAGCCACAGTGTTAGCATGACTGTAAACCTACATATTGATACACAATGTTGGCCTAAAGAATGTTGTAAAGTGGTCTGCCCTGTAAATGTGTACAGTTTGGACTTGGACAGGCTTCTTCTGGGCATAGAAATGAAAGAAATTCTGCAGATTAAGACATAAAGAAAAAACTTTTATTTAGTATATCAACATAAACATGGCATGCACTGATCACTTAGATGACGCCCAACATACATACATCACACAAACTTTATAATGCAAACAAATGGTAAATGGCTGCATTCATATAGCACTTAAAATGAAGTGCTTTACAATTTTTCACCCAGTTACACACACCACTCACACACCAATGGCAGCAAGTACCATGCAAGGTGCTGGCCTGACCATTGGGAGCAATATGAGGTTCTGCTGGGGATCAAACGGCCAACCCTGTGATCAGTGGATGACCTGCTCTACCTCCTGAGCCATAGCCGCCATAATGAAACAACATCAAGGTAATGAATACAATTTGATTGCTGTGTTGCATCAGTACTGTATTTAATTGGCATTAAAGTAACCGCACTAAACTGGTTTAAGTCCTCTTTATCAGATCGATCTCAGTTTGTAAATGTTAATGATGAATCCTCCATACATGCCAAAGTTAGTCACGGAGTTCCACAAGGTTCTGTGCTTGGACCAATTCTATTCACTTTATATATGCTTCCTTTGGGCAATATTATTAGGAAACACTCCATAAACTTTGATTGTTATGCAGATGATACCCAATTTATCGATCAAGCCAGATTAAACCAATCAGTTAGCTAAACTTCAAGCATGCCTTAAGGACATAAAAACCTGGATGACCTGCAATTTTCTGATGTTAAACTCAGACAGAACTGAAGTTATTGTCCTTGGCCCTGAACACCTCAGAAACACATTATCTAAAGATATAGTTTCTCTAGATGGCATTGCCCTGGCCTCCAGCGCCACCGTAAGGAATCTTGGAGTTATCTTTGATCAGGATATGTCCTTTAACTCCCACATCAAACAAACTTCATGGACTGCCTTTTTTGACCTATGTAACATTGCAAAAATCAGGTACATCCTGTCTCAACTAGTCCATGCATTTGTTACTTCTAGGCTGGATTATTGCAATTCCTTGTTATCAGGCTGCTCCAATAAGTCCCTTAAGACTCTCCAGCTGATCCAGAATGCTGCGGCACATTTACTGACAAGAACCAGGAAACGAGATCATATTTCTCCCATATTAGCTCCTCTACACTGCACTCCCAGAATGCAGGGTTTTTAAGAGTAGGCTTAAGACTTTCCTCTTTGATAAAGCTTATAGTAGGGCTGGCTCAGGTGAGCCCTAAACCATCCCTTAGTTATGCTGCTATAGGCCTAGACTGCCGGGAGACTTCCTATGATGCACTGAGCTCCTCTCTCCTCCTCTCCCTCTCCATCTGTACGCATTCTTATCCCATTAATGCATGTTACTAACTCGACATCTTCTCTCTCCCATAGTTGTGTGCTTTCTCATCTCTCTCGTCTCTCCTTCTGTTGCTTTCTGCAGGTATTTCTGTCACCAGAGCTGTAAAGTCTGGATCTATGATTGCAAGCCACCTACTGGCACTATATGAATAACAGTGAATTAAATTGAATTGTCAGTTTAGCATGTGTTATTCACAACCCACAGAGGCACAGGTACTTCTCCAATAAATACTTACTGAAGGTATGAGAGGTTATGAGATAACAATGGTGTGATTTCACACATTCACATAAATCTTCCAGCAAATTCTTCTCCCGGACAGGCAGCTAATAGTTCAAATTAGACCTCATTTACCTCTGCATACCTGAGTTTAAAGGTTTGCTGATGCTGTCTCTCTTTCTCTGTCAGTGTGTGTTGTGAGTGTGAAGGGTTAACAGTGCAGGTTGGCTGGATAATAATGCCACTCGTTCATAGAACCCAAGAGAAGGCTGGCTTTAGCCCAGGGCCCTCCCAGGCTTCTCTCAAACTCCCAGATCTCTTCAGCATACTTTTCATATTAAAAGAAAACAAGTTACACAAATGAGACAGATGGTTCTTGTTTGTGATGACAGTTGCAATTCTTTCTCCTCCTGCCCTCCTCCCCTCTTCTTCCCTCTTGGCTTTCCTCTGGCCACGGCCACAAACGGCCACGTTGTGCACTATCAGTGGAGCGGGTGTGAGAGTCGGGCTTGTGGGCATCAAGACACGGACACCAGGCTCCAGGATCTGACATGGCTCATACAGGTGCAGAGGACTTTCTATTAACTCACTGTATCTTACCTTTACACTGCTTGTAAGTTTGATGTACTTTGCACATTAGGTCAGTCAAAAGGTGGGTAAACTGGAACCTTCAGTCTTTTATTTTCATTCATGCTTTTCAACAGTATCTTCTATGAATTGTTTTCTTATTCTATTATTATTATATTTTGCATTAAAAATATGTTGTCAGCACAAATTACAATTACAAATATGATAAAGGACATGAATCATTAACCTCCACACTCGTAACTTCTGCTTTGTGATACGAATGATACAATCTCCTACAGCTGCAAAGGTAACTAACACTGATTAGCTGCATATGAACATTATTTCTAAGAGAAAAAATTGATATTGTCATATGACTTAGAACCTACCTCATATACATTAATGACAGGCCAAAAAACAGGGTAACAAGCTGACAAAGAGTTATGTAGGAATAATTTAACAGAGGACATAAAGATGGTTGATCATTGACTAATTTGAAGAAGAGGGAGTGGTGACACAAAGCACAGACAGGAGAGGTGGATAATGGGGAGTTGGTGGTTGACTTTGAAGAGTGATGATGGTGATCCTCAGCTTACTGTCTACATTCCTCCACTCTCTGTACCCTGTGGGCCATGACTGACAGACAGAGACAATCACTCAGCTACAGACAGAAACAGAGAGCTGTACATCTCTGTGAAATGAGCACATTAATATAATGATTTTTCTTATTTAACGAAGACTAAACACATTACTTAACCATGACAGTGGTGTAATCTGTGGGTGTTTTCCATTTGGCTAATGTGGGTCCTTGCTTCCCTCAGGAAGAGACACGAGGACGGAGGAATTGTATTCACCAAATGGGATATCCTCACTCGCTCCTGCATCATTTTAAGGAGACGGGGTTCTACTCATGACACACAGCCTATCAACTGTCCTTGTAATGTGTAGAAGTCAACTATCAAATGTGTAGAAATAAGTAACAGTAACAGTTTACAAGAAAATGATCTTGCATCTGATGACTGCTGCTCCAATACTAATTATAGATGTATTGTGGTCGTTTTACATCATAGAATGTGACTGATAGAAATAATACCAACAGACAATTAAAATATGTTCATTACTGAAAGAATAGAACGGACGTGAGGGAGCAATAAAACAGCTATAAATATTCTGAATAAAATCTATAGACTGACTAGTTTGTGAAAGATCACAAGTACAGTAAGTCTGACGTCCTTTTCAGGCTGAGGATGATATTAATATACAAACATTATTTAATCAGGTAGTCTCGTTGAGACTGAGATCTCTTTTTCAAGAGAGACCTGATAAAAAGAAACATTCATAACAACCAGTATGCAAGAACAACACAAATAAGGCCACAAACACAAATTACACAGAACTAGTAAAAACAATTACAAGAGTCATAAAAAACATCAGATAATAAAGCTTTAAAATCGTCAAGGGGAATGAACAATTCTAGCTTGAGGGCGAGTTTGCAGTTTATTCCATCCAACTTTGTAGAGAGAGCAGGTATAAGCATGACATCTATCATTAGTGATAAAGCATAATGCACTATGATAAACAGGGTGTAGCTGCTGAAATAATGATGGGGTAGTGTGACAGTACAGAATATCTCCGTAATCAAGTGCAGACAGTAAACTTGACTGAACAATAGTTTTACGGTAAGAAAAGACAGACAGCGTTTAATTCTATACAGGAAGCCTTGTTGGATTTTTAATTTTTGAGTCAAATGTTGATTATGAATCTTGAATGATAGTGAAAGTTGTCAGGCCGAATTCCTAAGTATTTGTGTGACTCGAAAAACATCATATGGGTACCATTTAAAGTTTTAATGGCAGAATAGAGATATAATAATTGGAAAGCATCAAAGGCAGACTGAAGATTTGTTAGAATCTGGATTGGGTAGGAGCCTGGGGAATATAAAATTGTGTCATCTGCATAAAAATGGACATTGATCAGGAAGAATAGTGTTATTTAATGCAAATAGTAATGGAGAAGAATAGACCCTTGTGGCACCCCATTACTGATGGTAAGAGTATTAATAGTAATAACTGCAGCTGTCAATGGTGTCAATGTGTTTTCATGATTTATTCATAATTTAGATTCCACACACATGAAATATTATTTTATAAATAATCATGAGTAATTATAGAGCCACTGTTTGTGCTGTTATTCCTGTTTCTATCGATAGTTTGCCTAATCTGCAGTATTACAAATCATGCAATATTGTTAATATTACAGTAATGTGGTTTCCACAGCAGCATTACATTACATTCCCTTTACTGTCCCATCAGATCAGCTGACCAATCACTAAACAGATTCTGGTCGAAGGAGTGTTGGGATTTGGTTAAAAATTGGCATAGGACAAAATACTAATTTGTCCATGCCCTCTAGAACAACACATAGAAATGTTTTCTGATATGACGCCTCTAACAGCAGGATGACATAATTTAATGCTATGGTTAAGGCAGGTAAGGTTTGTCACAACCAGAAGCTTGTGTAAAACCTTTTAACATACAGGACTGAAGCGCTGTATATACACAGACACAGATGCAATATTTGCATCAAATTTACAAAGCTGTGCACATGGGTTTGTCTTATAAATGAAACTGCACGCATTTAATGAGCATGGTTAGTGTTCAGAAAGCTGAAATACTTGCAATCACACATGAAGACTTGGACTTCAAAAGACCTGAAACAGCTCTGGGTTAAATGGTAGACAGACCTTTAATTTTCTGAGACATTTACAGTAAAATGTAACCTGGTCTGTTGATTGTAGTGAATTCCAAGCACTCATCCCAAGGCCATTCAGGCTACATTTTATCCCAGCATGGACAGATCAGATAAGGACAGATCAGACAGAGAAGGAGGAACAGTGAGAAGGAGTGAAAGTGACAACACAGTGGATCAGGCTGTTGATGAGGGCTTTAGCTGCCACAGCTTCATCTCTAGATGCTGGTATAGAGGATCACTGTGAGCTTACCTCTCCACACACACACTGTGTATCAGTGGTCATAGGCATGCGTCTGTCATCGGGGAGATTTCAGCTAAAACTGCAAAGAACTTTTCCTTAACACCTGGACACTAAACACACACACACACACAGACCTGAAGATGTGTGTGTATATAGGCCTAGGTATGTGTATGCGGGTGAAAGGGGTTGGAGCATGTGTGTTACATGTATCTATTAGCCAACAGCAATCTGATGTGTCAAAATAATCCTTGCAGTGACCAGTGGTAGTGTCACTTCATGGTTGTCTGGTTGTCAGACATGTACTTGACTCACACAAAACCACCTCCAGTTATTTTAGGTTACACACATACAGCTGTTTTACAAAATGGAAAAATACATAATGATGAGTACAATGCATGGATCTGCTTCTTTATAGATAAACATCTTTGTAACAGCAGCAACACAATGCAACCACAATAACAACACTAGAATGTGTTACATAAAATTCTAAGTATTAAGAATTAAAAGTATGAAATATAACAATTACAGCATAAATTAACTGGGTGCAAAATAGTACTAGTAAAACATGAGAAAATAAATGAATTAGGATGAAATATAGTATACAGAGAGCACCCCTTGGATTCCAATTGGCCACTCCTGGTGCCATCCCATCAGATTGCCTTGTCCTCGCCATTTTTTATCAAGGAAAAACATGCTGCCTGATAAGAAAATCCTTTAATTGAAGTAGAAGCAACATTGGATCTACAGTGTAGTTTTTATTTCTGTGCCATGCCAATATTTGGCCCTCCAAAATGGGATTACAAGGTACTAATAGCAGAGGAAATACAAGAAATGCAACAAACTGAATGTTTCATCCTGATAAAGGGCCTTTCCCCAAATTTCCCAGGCTTTCTCTAAGTAACTGGCAAACTTAAATTTTGTATATAGCCACCTCAGTCTCTGTGCATCAACCATGTTTTAAAATGTCAGTTTCTGTTTTTATCTTACTAAAACTGATTTTCCATATTATTGAACATTGAACAAATGTTGAAATACCGGATCATAACTGGGTTCATATATCTTCACTTCTTGGATAAATTATACTAGCTTTAAAGTGTGTCAAACATATAAACGCTTAATGGAGTGCAGATTTGTGTTATAGAAATAATCCACCATATCAGTATAGTCAGGTTATACTTTAGATACAATGAAAATCCCCAGCATTGAATTGTGTTATTATTGCTGCATAAAACATTTACACTTCATTTGAATTGTATATTTTAATATATAAAGAGTATGGTCTAGACCTGCTCTATATGAAAAGTGCCCTGAGATAACTCATGTTATGATTTGGCACTATATAAATAAAACAAATAAAGCAAATAAAGTCAGCTATGGTTTCTGTGTGTTTCTTGAACCATGTTGGAATGGTCGTTTTAAAGGGTTAGTTCACCCAAGACATATTTTCACTTACCTCTAGTGGTGTCTTGCCACTTTCATAGTTTTTGTTCTATTTGTACAGGTTTTCAGATATCTAAGATTTTTGCCTCTATTCTAGTACAATGAAGGTGAATGAAATTTAGTTTGTGCTGCATTTGTCGAAGTCCTTGGACAAGACACTGAACCTCAAATTGCTTCCCTTGCTTGCCAAATTGTAAAGCGCTTTTGATAAAAGTGCTATGAAAATGCAGCCATTTACCATTTAAACCTTACTATCGACTGTTTTCATTTGACTTACTTTCCTCCACAGAAAAAGTGTCTATAAAAACTGCTGACATTGCATTTTGTGGATTATCCAGAGTAACATTATTTCAGGAAAAATACAGGTGACAATGCTTTTGAGCACCACAAATTACAATCCATTCACCTCACCTCATTGTACTGGGGTGGCAGCAGAAATCTCTGAGATGGATGACTTAAAGGTTTTATGTAGAGTTTTCAGAAAGTACTTGTTATTAATGAAACTGCAGTCAGCATCCTGTTGCTTTCGCTCACGCTCGCACTGCATAGGTGCAAGCGAGCATCCTGAGCATTGGCCAAAACAGTGATTAGACGTGACATACACAAGTCTGAACGTGATTTACAATCATATTGAGAATAATGTTACTATCTGTAATGTTCCTATATTTTATTTGGACCATTGGCTCCATGATACTAACTAGCTTGCAGTTTGCAAATTACATTATCAGCTCTGGTTACAAAGCAACCAAGGCCAGATCCATGCTGTGTAGCTAAGTTACAGCAGTGTTGCCAACTCGCTTTCACGTTCAGTCTCACGCTCTCACGCTGCCTAAACAATTTCCATGCCAAAACACTGCAACAGCAACAGAGATGAACAGGCGAGCGCACGTACCGTTGGCTACGTACTGTAACCCCCATTCTATGAGTATAGGCTCTTAAATTACTCTCTGTTTGGTCCGCGATATGTGCGTGTTGCTTATCGCCGTGTTGACAGCTGTCAAAACCCTGCGCTGGAGCCCATAAGGCGTTCAAGCAAGCTAGTGAGTACATTTGTGTGTGTGTGTGTGTGTGTTCATGTATTGGCTATGTGTCTGGAGTAGGATAGGTTCTTGTGTTCTTTTGTTTTTTTTTGTTTATTTCTGGTTCTTGCTACTTGTGAACATTCAATAAAACAGTGTAGTTTTGATAATGGAAACATGTCTTTGACTTTCATTAGTGAATGAACCTGTGTGCCCTTTTTAGGGTTAGTGTTTGTCTAATATTGTGAAATTGTGAGTATTTTCCAGGGTAGCATAGTCAAGTTATATCCTTAAATCTTACAATATAAGGTCCCACTCGTCACATGTGTAAGGTGCATACTTTTTTAAACCCTGATGGTGAACTGAGTCCATACATGCACGTGATAAAGTGCGCATGCACGTATGCATGATTAAGCCCATGGGCCATAGCATCAAAATCTCACTCCAGCCAGGTACCCAAAGTTGGCAACCCTGAGTTACAGCTAGCTGGCTAACCTTAGCTTAGCTTAGGTTACAGCTAGCTAGTTGGCCACCCCTGCCTTGCATCGCTCTTGGCTTGTAGAAAACAGTCGTTAGTAATACAACTTTATACTGATAGATAATTTTTGTTAAATTATGATGTAAAAATCATGTGGTGATAATAATGTTTGTCATCATACATGAGTTAATATCATGGATCATGTTAGCTGGTGAAGTAATTTGGCAAGCTAGCCAACTAACATATCCACTCAGATAGCATTTTGCTAGCGATAACGTTAGCGAGCAAGCAAGCTAAGGTTAGCCAGCTAGCTGTAACTTAGCTATGCTGCATGGATGGTTGCTTTGTAACATTAGCTGATAAAGTAATTTGCATATATACTGTATATGTGTGTGTGTATACAGTACATATGTGTTGATTTATCTACTCCACATAATGACGAAGCTCAAAGCATCAATAGTCTAATTCCTCCGGCATCCTTCACCCTGTTTTATGTGGTTGTTGACGATGCCATTAAGTTTATTAAGAAAGCAGGTAGGGGCGCCTGGCTAGCCAAGGCACATATCACAGACGCTTTCAAAGTAATGCCTTTACACCCTTCGCAATGGCATCTATTTGGTGTTAAATGGTCTCAGTTAGACTCACCTTTGGTTGCCACAGCAACCCAAAAATATTTGATACTTTGTCAGAGGGGCTTTGCTGGATTCTTCTAAATAACTGTAAACTGCCTTTTGTGCTTCACCTCTGCTAGTGGATTATCCAAATTCAAAACCAGATAGATGCATCTCTGCTCTCAAACATACTTTTGCAAAATTGGGTATTCCTCTATCTGAAGAAAAAACATCTGGTCCGCTTAAGGCTATAGAATTTCTAGGCATCACCCTGATGCAAGCTTCCCTGCCTCTCAAAAAATTAAATCGCATCAGAGAGGTCATGAGAAAAGCACAGGAGGCAGTAGCGATTTCAAAAAGAGAATTGCTTTCTTTGCTTGGGCATCTTAATTTTGCTATGCGTATTATTCCCCAGGGACGGTTCTTTATATCCAGGCTTCTCGAACTCTCCAAATGAGTAGAGAAACTCAATGATATGGTGAGCTTCGATGCAGGCTGCAGATCCGAGCTCTGGTTCTGGTCTCTTCTTTGTGACAAATGGAATGGCATCTCATTCTTTTATGATGAAAACCTAGAATCTCCATTAGCCATTAAGTTATATACAGATATATATGGCCAAAAGAACTGTCATCCTTGCCAGCTAATGCTTCTTCTAGTGCTTTAATGGAAATGTACCCAATTGTTATAGCTTGTCATCTGTGGGGTAAAAACTGGTCAAGGAAATAAATCCTGTTTTTTGTGACAATGCGGCAACTGTCATTATCATTAACAAAGGGTGCTCAGTTCCATTCATTAACAGATTTGTAAGGTGCCTTCCAGGCTTGGATAATAAAATTGCTGATTCTTTGTCCCAGTTTGAATTTCAGAAATTATGCCAACTGTGCCCGGAGGCAGCGCCATCCAGCTTGACCTGCCCCTCATTCTTTCAAACTGTGCTAGAATAAACACGACCCTGCAAACCTATATGCTCTCAGCTGCTTGCTATATGCGATCTGGCTTAGCTAAATCCACATTAAAAATGTATGATTCTGCATGGTCTTACTTCACCTCCTTTTGTGCCACCTTCTCTGTAGCTATTTTGTCTGTCAATATTCCCATGATATGTGCCTTTATAGATCACTGTTTTGAATCCCGCAAAATGCAGCATCCTCCATTAAGGGACTTGTCGCAGGTATACAATTTTGTCTGCGCTGTTTGGATCCATCCACCAACCGCCTGCTCAAAAACCCATCTATTCATTTCCTGATAAATGGTCTTAAGAGAGAAACCACAAGGCAATGATATACGTCTCCCTTTCACTCTCCCACTCGTGCAAAAATTGATCACATATTTAAAGGGACAGGTGCATTGGTCCTTACACAGACTTATTAGAAACAGTCTTCCTCATTGCTTTTTATGCATTTCTCAGAGGTGGCGAGTTCACTACACTCAGAATCTTTTGATCCTTCGCATGACCTCACTATAGCTGACGTAACAGTTAACCCTCACCACTTCTCTATATTCTTAACACTCAAAGACTGATAGGGATAGGAAAAGAACGCCAATTTTAATTTCTGAGATTAATTCTGCTTTTTGTCCTCTGTGACTCACTATCTGAGAAGCCGACCTCAAGCCAGCCAACACGAGCCTCTCTTTGCCACAGAGGAGGGAAAACCGATGTCCCGAGCTTGGTTTGCCTCTCACCCCCATCTCCTTTGTCAATCCTGCGGACTCCCGCCAGAGCGCTACACTGCTCATTCTCTCCGCATAGGAGCAGCAACAACTGCAGCATCCATAGCTCCTGTCTCAACGCTTAAGGCGATGGTCGTCATATGCCTATGAACGTTACCTTCTGCCCAAGGCTCAAGTCATCCTCGATGCTCAAAAAGCTTTGAGTGCCCTGTGATCTGCTGGCTTATACAACAAATTGGAATAACTACTTGTGCTCTCTTTATTAACTCACTGTATATGTTACCTCAAACTAGCAATCTGTTAGATTTAACTGGCCTTACTGCATGTGTTGTGGCTTTCCCCTTTAGAAAAAGGGTAAAAACAGGCTGGACCCAAGCGCCAAACACAGTTGAGTGGGTTTTCAAGGGTTCATTTCAAGGGATGTGAGAGTTTCCACAGGAAAACAGGATAAGGTTCCGGGCGTGGGCGAGTCACAGGGAGGCTGGCGAGTTGGGCTGGAGTAGATGATCCTGCGCACAAGAAAAGCGGTTAGAAAGGGGTGAAATCAAACAACACTAAGAAAGCACTAAGTAACTTAGAGTGGCCGGGAGTGTACTACCGCACGGGTTAGACAACAATCTTGCAGCAATGGACTGGTTTGCTGGAGTACTTAAGCTGTGGAGTTGATGAGCTGATGGAGAACAGGTGCATGATTGCTTCTGAGCTGGAGAGCAGTGATTGGTGGTATTGAGACCGGAGCAGACAACTGGGAAGAGGGAAACAGTAAGGGCCTGCCCATGCCCACAGACAAGCACACAGACTGACATGACAGACCTGACAGACAGAGGGAGACAATGGAAACACCAGGGAAGGGGAAAACACTAGGAAACACTAGAGGTGGAGGGAGCATCCATAACAGCATGTAATTTTAGTCTAATTGGCTTGCCTACTTAAGTTGCTCTGCTAGCTCCTCCTGCTTCCATGTAAGCACATGGAGGGCCAGGGAGGTTTGCCTGGTATGGTCGTTTTGGGGGTCTTTGCTGCTGCTCTCCCTGCCTCAAGCTTTCCATGTATGCACATGGAAGGGCAGGGAGGTGTGCTCTCCCTGTCTTAGGCTTTCCAAGTATGCACGTGGAGGGGCAGGGAACTCCCAGAACAAAGCCATGCCACCAAATATAACTACTGCAGATGAAAATAAAGTTTTCTTTGACTAAAGTGGTCCTGACTGAAATACGGCAATAATTGTGTGACAAGAAAAAAACTTCTCAAGTGAAAAGGTCCAAGTTACTCTGAAGCATGGGCACAGTACAGTCCTCACAGTAGCTGCAGATACTTTGGTTACTGAGCATTTTTTCAACTACATAAGCAAGTTACTTTATAAGATCAGGATAAAGTCTATTCCAGGCAGGTTGCTGCCTCATTATGTTAAGTGTCACTGGTCTGACATAACGAAAGTGTAGTCAGGAGAACACATGGGTACAGTGGCTACAGTACTTACTATACTATTGAGTACTTTAGTGGGTTTATTAGTTGTCTTTTTACCAGAAATAACTGCTTGACTAATGTTTCACATCATCTGTTGTTTCATATCGTACTTTCCACCCCCATATCTTGGTAATTACTCTAAGTGTTTACAGTACACACTGTGCTACATGCACATGATAACATGTTACTTCTGTAGCTCCTCACAACAAATACTTTCTACTTCACTGGGCTCTGCAGGTCACTTCTCACAAACAGCTGTAGACAAACGTAAAACAGAGTGTATGTTTAGAGAGTTTAGGCATAAATACTAACCTAACATTATGTGATAGAGAGATACAAATAACATCAGCGGTGTTTACCTGAGGAAAATGTCACGAAAAACTTAAATCCTGATTGCTGATGTTGTTCATCTCTCCCAGATTTCGGATCAGATTCCTGCTCCAACATTTGCGGTGGTGAAGTTTTTGGTTTAGAAGCAGTTATTGTGGTGATATTCATGGTAGAAATGCAGCTAAACTCGGTTATAGACCCTTTTGGTGTTTGTAAACAGTGATGACGTGTTTTGTGGGCAGAGCCAAATCAATGGATCATCCGGACGCCTTCTCCAATTATTTTAATGGTTTGCCAGCAAAAGACAGGTTGTCTTACACTAATAAGCTAACCCTTAGCAGTGAGGTGAGGACAATGGATCAAGGATACGATTAAATGGCCAAAGTTCCAAAACCCAGCTTCTGTACGAAAGAAAAACTCAAGGCATACAAATCTCTTGACGCATACAATTTTGTACTTTGTGGTCATGTCAGGAACTTTTAATACCGAGATTTGTCAAATGATTTTTGTGTATTACAGACTGACATACTGCCTAAGGCCGTATTCAGACAGAATCAGGCGCTGCAGCGAAAACGCAGATTTTCCCATTCATTTGAACCGGGGTACTGTGTTCAGACTGTGGTGGTTGAAACAGAATCAACTTTTGGAGAAACCATAGACGGCACTAGGGCATCAGGTTAGGGAAAGCTAAATTGGGGGGGGGGGGCAATCAATGTCCCGACCCACCGGTGCGCCCGATGGCCAGTCCGACTCTTAACCCAACAGCTAGACTGGCACTTACAAAATAAGAAAGTCCTCATCTTGCTAAAATACGATTCAATAAACCATATTCAACTGTGAGCATTTGACTTGCAGTAATCTAACAGAACATTTTTGTAGTTTCCATGTGCCCATTATATTGATGTATACAGTAAAGACTAAGACAAAACACCATCTCTTGGTTTTAGGCAGCATGATCTCAAATGTTCCCTCTGAAAGAGCATGAGACATGTACATGAAGCACATTCTTATTATGTCATCATTCACCAGCCTGTTAAGACAAACAGTATTAATTACCAATAATGCTTTTCCCCCCCTTAATGTAGCCTTTAGCCTGTATGACTAGTATTTATTCCTTCAGGGTACAAAATACTGCATGCTACATATAAAACATTCAATATTGTTATAGAACATATTAAATCATAAATCATATAATTTCAGTGGGCTGTGTGCTGCTCAGTCTTCTCTCCCTCTGTTTTCCCTCTCTCTCACTGTCCTTTTCTGTCTCTGCTTCTGGACCTCCATCCTGCTTCTTTCCCTGATATAGGCTATAATTAGAGTAGAAACAACAGAAACAGCTCAAAACAAACTCTCTGCAGGACTAATTTATAGACACAACAGTAGCCTCTGTATACATACATCAGACTTGGCAGTGATTTAAAAAAACAAAGATAAAATATGCCTATAATAATTTCCTACCTTAATGGAGCAGCATCCGCCGTGGGCCCTTTGCATCATATGCATCAACAACCTGCTCAGGTTTAATCCTCTTAGTTATATCGCTCTCGATGCAGAGAAGTGAAAGAGAGGAAAGTCCCGCATTGTTGACCTCATCCAGTTCCGGACCCGGCGCATCGCTGAGAAGGATCTTTCACATGTCGCTGTCCGCGCTGGTAGTGAGAGGGCCAATTTGAGCACTTTGATAAAGTTAGGGTAAAATCCAGTCAAGGCAGCGGCTTTGAGATTTCCCAGAGAGACATTAGTTGAATTAATTCTTACCATGACCATTTCAGCATGGGCAAGGTCAGCATTGAAGGAGAGAGTTGAAGAGTACTGCTTAATCAGTCCTGAAGCACCATCAGCATCACACTTTAAGACAGCATCTACACTTTTTGCAATTTGCATTGCTTCCTTTGAGAACCGTTTGTGGCATGCTCCAACAAGTGTATCAATAACCGGATAGAAGATGTGTTTAGCCCATCTGTCCTTGGGTCTATCTGAACCAGAGGTTGGAATCTCCCTTTGACTCAGTGTGCTCTCCACAAGTGCATAAGTTAATGTGGCTGGCTTCTGTGCAGGGCGCTTGTGTCGGGGCTCCTCTTCTGTGACAGAAATGTCACAATATCCACAGAAAGTGAGTATCTCCTGCCATATCTCTTCCCAATTGTTTCTCATTTTTCCAAGCTTGTGCAAGCGTCGTATCTGTTTTCTGGAGGGCCTGAGATGCAACATGGATGATGCACAAGGCATGGAAGAACACAATCAAGCACACACAGAACTGTAGTCTTCCCACACTGTGAAGCAGACCTGAAGCCTCTGTAAATCTGCGGTATGGGGGCACAGAAAACTTAGCAAGAGTGGTCATGATTGGCTTCAAAGACTTTCTCACAGCTGACACGTTATGCCATCTACAGGCCCATCGTGTGTCACTCAAGGCAGACAGGTCCGCTTTCGCTCCCAGCTGTTTCTGCATCTGTAGGAAGGCATGGTGAGTTCCAGGTTGGCCAATAAAGGTGTACAGACTTTCCATGGCACAGAAAAAACCAGAGGCTATCCGGTTTACTTTACAAGCTTCAATTAATACCAAATTCAGTTTGTGTGCCATATAGTGGATATAGACGGCCCCAGGGTAATCTTGGTGCATCCTTTGCTGCACTCCGTTAACTTTCCCGGCCATGACGGCAGCACCGTCATAACACTGCGCTATCACAGGAAGGTTGGAAATTTCATGTTCATTCAGGAACTTCTTAATTTGCCCATATATTGCTTCTGCATCAGTCCCTTCAGAGCAGTCAACAAATCCAAGGAAACGCTCTTGTATTTCCATATTGTGAGTGTAGCGAATGCAAATTGTCATTTGTTCGGATTTTGACTGTTGGTAGAGCTGCCACTTTTCCATACTCTGTTCGTGTTGAGCAGATTCAGTGTGTTTTACTGTTTTTTTTCTTCATATTTCTCCAGTCCCTGACCCCACTATGAGTAAAAGCTGGGTCCCTAACACTGGACACAAACTGTCTGCACGGGAAACAGAACATGGCATCTACCTGCTTGCTATACTCAAGCCTGAAAATGTTTTAAAATATTCTGAGCTATAAGCTCGAATCTATTTACTGTCACTTGAGTGCAGCAGTCAGTGTTAGCATCTTTATCTGCTTGAGTGCTCACTTTTGCGGGAGGCTCATCCTCTGCGGGCTGGCCATCGTTTGAAGCGGTTTGATTCAGAGATTCCGTCTCGACTTCATGTTCTCCATCATTGTTGACTTTGCCATGAAAATAATTTTGAATGTCCATTTTCCTGTGTGTCCTACCAAGGGTTTCATATTTCCTTTTCAGTGTGCCTTATCGGTGCACTAGGCTCACGAGGTTACAGCTAGCTTCAGCTTTTGCGCGCTAATAGCGCTATGTAAAGGAAATGACGCAGCAGGTAGCTTAGGTTACCATATATCATATTAAAAATAAATAAATAAATAATATCTTTAAATTAATAGTGAGTTTTAATTTTTGCCAGTAATACTGCCCCAAAAAACATAATTTTGTTGAAGGTTAATTTAAAAAAAAATGTTCAGTGCTAATTTTGGGGAAGCAATCAGACTAGCAGACGCCCAGGTGAAGAAGAACTTTGTTTGCCATGTAGCATTGTAGAATTAGCTGTTTACTTTAATATTCCACTGTTTACTGAAGATGGAAGAGAGACTGATCAATCGGTGCGGTAATGACTGTACATCAGCTGTTCAACCCTGCCACGAGGGAGTACAAAGACGTTAATCGCCGTGCAGTGGCTTGGCTTGTATCGGTCTTCAAGCTGGGATTGCTGGTTAGTATGAGACACTCCCACACAACCCTGCGGCGAATCGCCGCGACGCCTGTTTCTGTCTGAAACCGGCCTAAGGGAGCTAAGAGGCCTTGCACCTAATGCAGCTATTCTTACCAGTATGGAAGTGACACATTCTGCATCTGAATCGGACAGTGAAACAAACCTGAGAAACAGTTAAGGGGCCTCCCACCACATGTTCTAAAGGAGAAGAGTCTTGAGATATTTCAGATACTTTGAAAGAAGCAATGTTATTTTGTGGTCCCAAGGTTTAAGCCTAGCTAAGTTTGTGCATCAGTCATAGTGTAAAGTAAATGTAATATCACATATATATTACCGTATGCCCCATTTATTCATTAAATGCTTGCATAAATACTGAGTGACGTTATAGATAAACTGTCTATGAGCAATTTGGTTTGTTTGCTACTTCTGCTTACATGCTAATGTTGCTAACGTTGGTCAATGGTGTTTACAATTATGAAACAGCCTACTGAGAATGCCAGCTTTGTGGTTGCTGCTGTTACTAATTTATCGCTATTAACTACATCATTGATTTTGCCTTTGTGTGTGATAACAGTGGAGAAAAACTTGCCTGATATGAATGTGAGTGAGAATGTGAATATGAGCACAACAGAGATGAGAATTGCGGATGATTTCATCAGTCCAGTCCATCCTTTTAATGGCTTGCAACCATAAACATCTGTGTTTAGCTTCAAAGAGTCTCTTCGACATCGGTATTTTATAAAAATGAAGGTCGTCTTTTTTTGCATTCCTATTCTGACATCCTACAGCACAACAAGACATTTCTTTTCCTTATTCCAGGGGTCTCGCCTGTTTTCCTCATGGATGTATAAACTTATTTCTGCTGTTTTTCTGCCACCGCAATGCGTGCGCAACTGCAGTGACGCAACCCTGACATCCACTCCAAATTGGTCTATAGTGATTCCCTGGTGGCAGAGCTGACCCATGGATGTATTATAAGAACTGGATACGGGACCCAAATATGGCGCCTATTCAGTGCAATAAGAATTCCTCCCCTGGCGCATACGCTAAAAAAAGTTTCTAGCTTCCGGGTTTACTTCCGGGCTATGCGGCCCACTGAATATGCACAGTAGTGTTTCTCCCACTGGCCCCACTCGCGAGTTCCCGTTTGGCCCATAGTCACAAATTTTTAAATCGCTTTTCTCGGCTTGAGGAAAAGGATCAAAAATTCATAATAGAAAGAGTCATACTTGGCCTGTCAACAGTTTTACAGACTTCTCTTTTACAGTGGTGGCCTATGGGGAAAATGATTTTTGGGCCGCAGGGGAATTTTTCACTGCAATGCTGCGAGTGGCCACTGGGAGAAATTGGAAGCAAGGCTGAGCGACGGCACCATATTCAGTTCTTCTCATACATCCATGAGCTGACTGGAAACACGGTAGGCGGTGCCTGCTTAGGCTTGTGGGAGCTGGCCAATCAGAGCAGACTGGGTTTTTCGGGAGGGGGGCCTCAAAGAGACAGGAGCCCTTCATTCAAGCCATGGAGGAGGCCTGCGACCAAACTGATGCAGGGTCTGTGCAAGGATGGATTTGCCATTCAAGAAGATTCTTCCCTCGCTGTCTTGCGAGAGAGGAAAGCCTGTGATGTGGACAAAGTGCTATGGCCAGATCCAGATAGGCGAAGAGATGATGCTTAGGTTGTTTTTTTGTTTTTTTAACCCTATATTCCATTTAGAATATGTTCTGTTCTGATTTTCAGTGCAAAATACAGCCTTTGGAAATGCGTGGATGCATTGACTGATTTTATAATGTGGAGAGAAATCAATATTTTCATCAGTGTGCAATGCTGGTCTTGTGTGTTGTGTTTGGTCAATATATTCATGTACTTTACTCTAACAATACCTCTGAAAAAAATCAAAGGGGCTATATAATTAGAAAAGCAGAAATGTTAAAAGTGTTTTAGATTTAGCACAGCAGTGTGTAACTGGTTCAAACTGAATCAGATCGTATGCACCATATGGTAACAAAATTGGAAAAGATCTTAGGTGTTCTGCTACTTGTGTGTGTGGTTGTGTGAATTGTGTGTAGTGTTTTGACAAAATGAGCTCTGTTTTCAAAATTGTGCTTAAGCAATCGTAAAAAACTGTAAATTTCCTGTGGCCAGACTCAGCCTTTACCATACACCCCCTAGCGGGTTGGAGGAATATTACACTAAAACACAAATCAAATACATGGCTCCTCCACACTGCATTTGTTAGTGAATCATAGGGCATTTGTAAAACTTTTTGTTTGTTAAGTTTGGGCCGGAAATTAACTCCGTAGATAACTTTCCCTGCAATGCTGAGTTAAAAATAAAGATGGCAGTCCTTCCCCTTTTCTCTTACTCCAGCACCTCCTCCTACCGACTGGAGAGCATTTAGACCAGACAGACCGGGCCAAACCTGCACCTATACACCACAGCCAACATCTACATGAAAACCACATTGTGTTCCATGTGTTGGCAGGAGCTTTGGACACTGGAACAGAAGCAACTGTCAAAGGTTCAGTACCAGCGCAGCTAAGCAGGCTGTGTCCAAGCTCTAGCCAGCATTGGAGATTTATTTTCATGCACACACATAGCAGGCATGCCCTTGAACTGAGATGTCTGAACACTGATTTATTGCTGAACTCTGATAAACTGCTAAAATCTTCAACAGGCTTTTCATCGCAAGTCAGTATCTGTGCAGATCATCATAAAATTGTCTCATAAAAGTGGGTGCAGCACACACAGGCAGTTCTCTGCCAGTATTGTGTATGTTTGTGTGTGTGTTTCAGGTTTCTCAAGTGTCTTGCTGGGTTGCCTGGTCATTACATCCCCACCTCTGCCTGCTCATCTCACTCGGAGGAGACAGCAAGGCTCGATGGTGATTGGACGACCCCAGAGGACAGAACATTTAGACTCCTTTGTCAAACATTATGAAGACCAATGGAGGCCAGGTGGTGTCGCGCTGCAATTGTGTGTGGCTGAAGTGTGTGTGTGTGTGTGTGTGTGTGTGTGTGTGTGTGTGCGCATGTCGGGTGTGCACCAGAAAGAATGTGTGTGTGTTTCTTTGTTCTGCCTGTGTGTTCCGCGCATGTACAGGCAAGAACACACGTGTTAGGCCAGAAACGTGAAGCGGGAGATTTAAATTTCCTCTCTGCGTGTGTGGAGGCCAGTTCAAAATATGTGTATGTGATCAGTGTAGGATAATGGTGCCAAGTTAGGAAAGAGGATGGTTAGTTTGCATGCAAGACCCTGTGTCTGTGTAAAGCATAACTAACATCAACTTAGCTCTGTGGCGGAACCAATAACCTAAACAGAGATCACAACAATACAGCTCAGTAAATAAACAAAATCAATACATGTAACGTCAAAGTACATTGATAAATTTTAGCAGTCCTGTGCTTAGCTGTGTACCGTTGCTATGCTAGCTAGATATGCCCAGTTAGTTACCAGTTACCAGAAGAGAGGAATTCCTTGGCATGCTGCTGTGTTAGGTAGCGTTTCCATCAGTTGTGGATTTGAACCAGGCTGGGAAAGCTTTGGTTCCAATGTTGAATGTAATCCTTGCTGTGCAGTGTTCTGATGCTGCAGGTCGGAGGAAACCGGTCGCTGCTTTGTCTCTTTGCAAAGCTATCAGCTCGGCGCTAACCTGCTCGTTGCTCCTGTTAACTTAGCTGGCAGACTCGGTGTCGTAGCCGCTAGTGCTAAATAAACGTATTTACTGTAGGTTAGTGGTGTGCTAACCAGGGATCTAACGGCCGGGCCACACCGCCAACCTGAGCAATGCGTGTGTGTTGCAGAACCTCTTGCTTTTCATTGCCAGCGTGACGCGCGTCACGTTCCTGCTCTCTGCTCCCACACAGACAGCGTTTCTGCTGCGTTGCTGCTGCTGCCAGCCCTGTCTTTCTACAATGAGTTTGCCTTTGACGATGGCCATCAATAAAAGAATGTTTAATTTCATTTCATGATACATTTCAATTATAATTAGTTTCAACAGAAAAAGGTTAAGAGGCTTGTGTTCAGTTGTAACTGGGGAGTGTGACTGCTCTTACCTGTTAACATGGGTGCCGAAATGAAAAGGTTCTGCTCAGGTCGGTGGTGTGGCCCGGCCGTTATGCAGGCTCTTGTGTCGCTGCCATAACCAGAAGATATCAGGTTACAAATACAGGAAGTGATTGGAGGAGAGGGACGACTGTAAGCGTAATGTCTTACACTTCAAAATAAAAGTTCAGTTTACGTCACACAATGAACAAATTCATCTGTGGCGTTCCCGTGGTCCCTACATCATGCACACATAAATGCACATAGACATGGAATATATTTATTTTCTAACTTTCATATTTTTATATATATCAAAAATATAAATATATATATTAATATTATTGTAAACATTGTAATTTTTTTGTATTGTTGTGGTTGCTTTTTGTACTGTGTTCTGCACTACTTCTGTGGGTATTGCCATTTCACTGCACATCCTGTGCATATGATAAAGTTCTTGAATCTTGAATATTATGGCACAATTTAGTGTGTGTGACAAATTTGCTGTTTTTTGGGTGTATTTTTTGGTGTGTATGTGTTTCTGTCTGCATGTGTGTTTATGTGCAACTTTTTAGTTGTGTCTGTGTTTGTTGAACATGAACACACACTTAAAGGCTGACACATACTGTGTATCCCCTGACTGGAGCACTCATCAGGACATGATGCTTTCTCTCTGCATTTACAAGCGAGTGTGTGTGTGTGCATGTGTGTGTGACTTGGCTAGTTGTCCTTCTTTTTAACCAGCTTTATTAGCACGTGAGAGGCTAATTGAAGCCATTCGCAGGCCGTGCTGCCTCTTTAGTGACGTTCCAGAGAGTTTTACAACCTCACAGCTGGATCCTATTGTCTCAACAAGTCAGTGGAGAGAAGAAAGGTGGTCAGACAGAGACAGAGGAGGTGGAAGCAGTGAAAGCACTTAAAGCTCCTCAGTATATTCCTTAACCCGCACCAGGACAACACATACCAGGCTGCAGTCTGCTTCATGCTGATCCAGTGCTGATGCTGAATTATGTGCGGAATTTCACACATATGTTGACCCGTGATAAACAACAGATATTTTATTGTTTAAATCTAGCAAAACCATCTGTTTGTTCTCAGTTTGATTTTCCTGTTTAAAGCTGCACATGGCAACTTTGGATGTTTGTGGCTCCAAAACTGCTTGATTGACTTCAATACACAGAAACCCTGCAACATGATGTCAGTAAATTGCAGACAGGACACTCATAGTAATCTCTCTGACTCTTTATGCCAAATGAATGGTTGGAAGATAAAAGACTGAAGTCTTCTTAAATCAACAGTTTGGTCCTTGTTGCACAAAATCTAACCAGCGGATCTGCCGTGTGTAATTGTAGCACAGAGCGTAACATCACTTCAGTTAGAGACAACAGATGGAACAGATACCTGCTGCCTTCAGATAGCTGTAAAGAGTGTCACCAGAGTGAAGGAAAGGCCTTCAATATAGGCCACTAACTATCGTGGATTACAGAGATGGTAAGAATTACTCATTAACCTTTATACTGCCTTGCTAGCATTAATGCCGTAATCGGAATCCTATTTCTTTTGTGTGTACAAAAACAACAAAAAACATTATGGAACAAAGGGTGCGCTGAGCTGTCGACCTGTCTCTGTGCAGGTGGGTGGCATGAGATGCACTCATTCTTTGCCAAGATTGTAGTGGCTACTGGATTGGCCACACCCTCTACCCCACCCTCCTCCCAGTCACCAAGATACTAAACTGGCCCAGGAAAATGCCAGTTTGCCAGTAAAGGGCTGCTTTCCACACCGTGCTCCGACACCACAGTATGGTCCGAAGTGAAACAAATGTCACATGTGAACAGATTTGACATGGAATTGTTCCATGTGGGAGACCTATATAGGAATACCAAAAGCCACAGCCTAACATGCCTAGTTGCTCACTGTGCCAGCCCCCACCTGTCCGTGGATGACAACCTTCCTGACAGAAGGAGGCTGCAGGTGAGGCTGGGGAAACTCACATGCACCACCCTGACAATCTGCACTGCAGCACAATCAGCACAAAACTTTCAAAAACATTCAGCTATGTGATTATTTTATTGAGTCATGGGCAGTGGGTTTGATCATTTGCATTATTAATAAAAAAGATTAGCTATAATCTTGAACCTTGTTAAAAAACGTGGGTTTTTCTACTTGCAGTGGGCAGATATGTTTAGTATTTCGTTATATCGAGTAGAAATGGATGGAGATGTGAATTTACAGGTTAGTCCTACAGTGTGTGCATAAAAAGATCCTTTAGGTTTGTATGCAGGGTCCCACAAAACACAGCTTTGAGCCTCCAACTCACCAACAGAAAGGCAGCTGGATCCTCTCAACATGGCGCGTAAACAAAATGATGATGTTAGTTACCCAAAATTCAACACGGCATGCATATACTGTACATAATCATCCACTCCCTGTATATCCTTTAAACATTTATTTCTTTGCAGTATTTGTTTTGTTTACAACTTACAAAAGCACTTGACTTTAAATGTATATTATATGTATATTTTATATGTATATTATACATAATTAGAATTATAACTTAACATGCCATCTTTCCTTATGGCTGTGTTTCCTGTTGTCACAACAGGAAGCCTTAGTTGTGTGTGTCATTTAGTCATTTAGGGTCTAATGTGTCAATGAAAAATCCTGCCTGACTCTTTCACCTACACTGTTAAAGTATCTTCGTTTGTCTCTTCATGAATTTCTTTATAAGCATTCTGTAATCTGGGTTGAAATGGAGTCTTGCCTCAGTCCTCTAGTTTCCACATGCACCAAACTATTGACAGCATTTAAGGAATTTTGGACTGAGTTCCTTCTACCTGCATTTTTCCATTCCTTCCCAATTCTCTGTCTTCTTTAACTCATTCACTTCTTCCTCTGCTTAATGATGAACTGAGTCATTTTCATTTCACTTTTGTATTTTTGCCTCTTCATCTCCCATTTCCAACCCTATTACTGTTCACTGTTAGCTAAAAGTAGCACACAATATTCTAACATGTGCATTGCAACAAAATACACAATTTCCAGTCTTCAAAGGCACGGTCTTTGGATTAAACCTGATTTAAATGCAGACAGGAGGAAAGCTTTGGTGACTAATGGGTGTGTTAAATCTCTCCCTTGTTGTGGGTGACAATCTTGTTCTGTTTGTTCTGTAAGCTAATTGTTACACTGATTTAGAGATAACAGGCGTTTGGTTCTCAGTTACTGACACCCTGCAGAAGAAAATCACGCACAAACATGTTGCACACACAGACAGATGGAAATCCCTCTGAGGTCACACACTTTCCGTCTAACACGTCACTTCCTTCCAGGGAAGCCACACCAGCAGGTACTCCACCATAAAACACTCTCTCTCTCACACACACACACACAAGTTACTGTCGATGCAGTGATTAATATCCTGGCGACCACACGGAAACGACCAGGCAGAACTTTAATGAGGTACTCCCTCGCAGCAGAGATAACAGCAGTGTGTTTGTGTGTGTATGTGTGTGTGTGTGTGTGTATGTAATGGACATGCACTAGAGGCTTACACTGTATGCAATTTATTGCTTAAACACACTCACACACACATAGCCACACTTACCAAAAACTTTCGGAACCCCTGACAGATGCAGACATTTCCACCCTGATAGTGTTGACTGTTTTACAGTATGCACTAAACTGTAATAGTTTCCCCTAGGAGCCGGTGTGTATGTGTGCATGTTATCATTGTGTTGCGTGGCTCTGGGTGTTGCCTCTGAGCCACTGTGAGGCTATTGAGATATCACTAAAAGTTTTTAAAGCTTTGCTGAGGTGGAAAAGTTGGGTGTATTGATAAAAACAAAATGAGACAAAGTACAATGGAAACAGATTTAGTGAATAAATCCTGATGTAAATGAAACATGTGACTTAAACATCATTCAAGCTTCCACTCAACTGAAGAGAGTAAAAATAGCGGAACATCAGATCAGTGTGGAACAATGAGGAGACTATAACCTCCCTTAAATAAATACATGAAATAAACATAAATGCCATAGTAAACCTCCCAATGTATGAAGACAGTAAAATTCTCAGATGAGGGCTTGTCTGCTTATGGGAAAGTTCATGGAAAGTCTTCAAGCTACGTCGCCCTGACCTATGACCTTGATGATGTCAAGATTTAAAAGTGATGCCAAGGTATCCATGGCAAATGAAGCTCAGCGTAAGTTCTATCAGGAAGACTATCTTTATGCCTCATTCATTCACATCTCTCTCTCTCCCTGCTTCTCTTAATCAGCTGATTATGGACGTTTTCTCTCTCACAACCAGATTTCACCACAATCTCCATCAGCCAATCATATTGCTGCTGTCAAACTTTGAATCTGTTCTCCTCTCGCTTGCTATCAGCTGTCATTTCAGTGTGGATTTGTTGCGACCCTCCTCCACCCCATTCACCTCCAGTTCACCGCATTCAGTGTCCGGGTCGAGCTCATCAGAGTTCCACTCCTCATCACATCCAGATCTTCAGCCATCCTTCCACCACCACCAGTGTCTAGACTCCATCAGGGTGTTGAGGATTGAACTAAGGGCCATCAACAGCAGGTGATAAAGAAGAAGAAACTGGATAAAACTGTCACTGGGTTGTACAGTAGTAGTGATCACACACTAACGGCACACAACAACAAAACTACACACACATGTATGCACACTCAGTGTGCCTGCATAACTTTTGCCAACATGTTACACACTCCCTATTCAATATTTGAGAGTTTCAGTGTAAAAACGCAGCTCTGGTTCAAATCCATATGTGTCCATTAAGTGGGCTAAGTACTAATCACACCTCTATGTATTTCAGAGTAGGTTGTTTGTATGCAACTTTGTTTTAATGCGTCTGCTTTGCCTAGAACTCTCTTGAGAAAAGGATTTTTAATAGCAGGGGCCTCACCTACTTAGAAAAAGGTCACTGACATAATTAAGTCAAAATTTAACAGTGGGGCTTTTGTTCCTTAACAGATTATGGGCTGGAAAGTTAGTTCTGAGAGCCAGAAATCTCAACATCTGGCAAAGAAATAGAGTCAGTGGTATTGATCTTGAACCTAATCAATCCCCTACAGATACATTATGGTAATTTAATGGTATAACATTTCTAAAAATCATACTCTTTGAGTTATATATATATGTTTTTCTTCATTTGACTGTGGAAAGTGGCTAGAAACATGGAGAGGAAGGAAAGAGGAGTGACACGAACAAGGGTTCCTGGCCAGAACAAAGAGGGGACATTCCAGCTGTGTCGCATTTTGGGCCACTGTTCCACCAGGCCACCCCGCTTATTACACCTTAAAGATAAGTCTGATCAATGAGACACACTGTTGCTCTGGGTGACATATTCCTTTGATGACAATGATCATGGGCACTGTAGTTTAGTTTGACTTAATTCCACATAAGCCATCCTGCTGCTGGAAATACTCACTAGAGTGCCAAATTTGTATTCATCTGCTGAAAATAGTCCCTCACAAATGCACTATTTACTCCTGTTTGAGTAACATTTGCTAAAAACTACAATGCCCAGCTGTTTTAGGAAATTATTCCGCCATTTTTAAAAATGAAACTATATGTTACCTGTTTTTGATTAACATGTACATTAAGAACTTATGGGCTTGGGGCTGAGTGCCACAGACAGCCTGGGGAAGTCGGAAAGTATTGAAAGATGGACTAAGTCATTGTTTTGTCTTTTCATGGGATTTGTTGACAGTAACAAAAATTTAGACTATCGCCGGCCTTCACTTCAAGCTTGCAATGTAAGTGTATGTTGAATGGAAATGTATCACTAATTTAAAACGGGTTGCACCACACAAACCAGTTCTTACACAGCCATTAGTTACTAAATATTCATATACTAACTGCCAGGTGGGGCTAACTGATCCAACTGACTGCTGGTAATGGACTGTTTTGGCATATCTGACATGGCACTTGATCAAAATGCTATTCAGAATAAGGCAAACTGAGATGACTTTAAATTACATTTCACAAAAAACACAATAAAACACACTTAAAATGTTAGTTATTACCATAAAGTTGGATTAAATTACCCAATGTTGTAGATTAAAATTGCTTAATTGGATATTTCCCACTTCTTCTAAACTGCATTTATACTACTCTGATGCAAATATATTTCTCTGTGTATGCATACAGTATATAATTAAACCAAAGTCATACCTACATTTGCAAATAATTGGCTGTTAAGTTTAATAAATCGCTAGGCTCCCTAAAACTGTTCTATTTGGAAGTACAGCTCATGATGATGCAGCAGCTTCCTGTTTACACTGTTGATTGCTTTTGATTGGATGGCCTTACATATTTTTAGCAACCGACATTACTATGGTCTTACGTTTTACTAGTGCAACTTGATTTAGCAAATCACTAGTTTGAAACTAGCTAGTGGTTATTAAAAACTTTACATACAAACTTAGTAATGGATTTACGAATAGCTGGTGCAACCCAGTCCTGGTGTTTAACAGTGCTAGGACAGTAAAATGATCATTTTAGCACATTAAGTTACTGTGTTTATATTACCATGGAATGTAGAACATGAATATGACCAAGAGCGGATAGTAGGATTATCCTGTGTATGAGACTTGCCTCCCATGAACTCAACATCACAACTCAACATCTATTAGCAAGGAGGCTAATATCTCCGGTCTGAATGAGAGCTGGACTCCTGCTAATAAGGCTGAGTGAGAGCAGTGGGAGAGTGAATGCTCTCTGGCACTGCTCACTGTGATTTATGACCTCCTTAATGAGTCTCTCTCCCCTGTGTGTGTGTGTGTGTGTGTGTGTGTGTGTGTGTGTGTCTTAGCTTATTACGAGCATATATGTGATTTCGCTCAAGCACCTTCTTGAGTTTCACCTCTCTAATTTGGGTGACACTTGCAGTAACACTTAGGGACCAATTCACTTTACCACCTAAATACTACAGTAGGTAGCATTTTTCAGACATACACACCCTAATATACTTTCAATTTATTCATTTTTTTCATTCCACAGTGAACCATTAAAATGTTTCTTGGAGTGGTGGTGCATTCCATTGAAGGGTGAAAGTGCAATATGGACACAGCACACAAAAAAAGCACAACAAGACAATCTGATGGGGCAAGTGTCACATTTTGAGTAATCAGAATGGCATCTACATTAAGTATTGCTCTTGCAGCAGTGTAAGTGACTGACGCAAAGCAATTCCAGTATTTCAGCATCAACAGAAAAATAGCTGAGAATTTGGGAACAAGACACACACAGACAGAAGGACAGACAGACAAGTAGAGTAATGAGACAGAACAAGGTAAAGGGAACAGCTCAGCTAAACTTGTAACACAGCAAAGAGCTGCAGTAGGATCCAACACCCATAGATTAAGGATAAATCAAAATAAAGTCTAAATTAGGACTCGGAGCAATGTTGTTTGTGTGTGTGTGTGACGCTAGACTATAGGGCTGTTTGGGTTGGCTGCAGCCACTCTGTACAGCATGGGAGCCAAGCAAGACGGCAAGGCCGACCTCGCAACCACACAGGCTGAATGTGCAGGGCTGACTCCCTGGTCACTGCTTAGGCTGAGCCTTCTCTTGCATAATATTTTACCTCTTGTCAGACAGGCTTATACTGGAGCACTGGCTTTGTCAATCTGCTGCATCTCTTTATTTCACCATAATTACATGGCAATGACAGAATTAGATGATCCACTGTGGCAAATGGAAACATGTTCTATGTGGTAGGTTTGCCACTGTCTAACTCCTAATGTTGATAACACAGATTTCTTAAAAAAATAATGCTGTGATATGCTTTTTCTCAGACTGATGCTGCCCTCTATGCAGTGGGAATGGAAACAGCCTGTGTTGCTACCTGAGAAGCCGCACTGCTGTTATCAGTGGCTTGGCACAAAGCCCTGTTGTGTTCAGGTTAGCTTTTGAATGCACTACGCCATCTAGCCTCATGCACTGGAGCTGCAACTTGGGTTCAATTCATCATGTGTGGTTTGTTGGGGACTGTTCGTATGTGTGTGTATGTGCAAGATTGTCCTGGCAACTGAAATCCTTGATTCAGGTTTTCTGAGTTAGACACCAGCCCCGCAAAGACCTGCACACAGTATTTCTATCCCTTTTTTTCACCCTCTCATCAGGTTGATTTATAGATCGTCTGTACTCACGTAAAGATGGATGTTTGAAGAGAAATCTAAGGTATGCAGCTCAATTCCTCTGTCATAAATTCTCCATATGGCTTGGTGAGCTTCAGGACCTCACACTAAGTAGGGCAAAGGAGCAGAGACAGAGAAACCTGGATATCCCTGAAATAGATGCCATGTATTTTGCCAAGCCATAATCTTGAGATAAATTATTTGAACAAAATGGAAACAGAGCTTTTGGTTGCTTTGGGGAGCTAGAAATGTCTGTCGTTGCAGTGTAATTATTGATATTAACACAGTCATGCTTTCCACAATGAACTCCAATGAATCTGCACCCACAAGTCAAAATACGTCTTAACCAATTATCAAGATATACATGTTTATACAAGATTTAGAGTAACAAAAGCAATCCAGTCATTCATCTCTCATTTGTTCCAAGGAAGAACAGTGATAAATTGATGCTTTAAATATTGCTTCTTCTTACGTTGATGCAGCCATGTGATCACTAGCTAACTATACTATACTGTATGTTACAACTGCTTTGTTTTCTCAGTTTCTAATCTGCGTAGATCTATCTACCTTTATCAGGGCCATTGGATCTCGTACTCCCCTTTGCCTGCTGAACTAATGTTAGCTAACATTGTATTTTCACAGACTGACAGAACAAGCCCAATTAAGATGATTAAGATATTGATGTGTTGTGTTACAAGTATATCTGAGGGATTCTGACTATTATTTACAATCAGCTAGCTGTCAGTCAGTACTCAACCTCTACCTAGCTACAACGTGTACGTTGCTGGAAAAAATCATCACTATGTTGGTGTTTTTGAACAGCAAAAGACGCAGTCCTCAGTGATTATGGCTTATTTCGCTAACAAATCATCTTTTTTTACTGAGCTTACAACTACATGCACATTTAAGAAGTGACAACCAACTAGTACATTTTGTAACTGGGCCAACTCACAAAATAATATTTGATTATTATTATTATATTTGATTGATACAGTTTATAAAATCTAAAAATATTATATCATACAAATTAAATTGAAATATATGTGTCTGTATATAGTTGTGTAATTATTTACACATGTGTAATAGTGTTTGATGTTTTAACATTATTTAAGGTTTTTATACCAAACAATGTAAAATTATGGTATTCTGGAAATTATAAGGTTAAGTATAATTACATTGAATAATTTAAGTGATATATGTGCACACATACCAATCATAGGTCAGAACATTGCTAAATTTGGCTGAATTATAAAAGCCAGAAGTGGTACTAAATGAAGAGCCGTTTTGGCTCTTCATTTAGTTTGGCGATGTAGTTTTTACAACTTATTTTATGTTCAGTCTTAGTTAAATGGATAAAGGTATCAGCTCTAGATGCCTAAAACATCAGTGTATGTGACCTGTTGTGTTTTTGTGTGACACAGACTGTGGGTGTGTGCTGTTTTCCCAGCATTACATCCCAGATACCCAGCATCAGATCTGACCCTGACCCAGGGGAGCCTTTAACCACCTAACTGTTACTACCTACCTACTTTGACTTAAACCATGTCTGACTTCTCCCTATCTCTCTTTGTCGCTCTGTAACACTATGTTCTTCTCAATTTTCCCCTGCTTCCACCTCTCTTAACTATTTTCTCCTCTTCTCATCAGCCTCCACCTTTATTGCCTTCTTCTAAAATAAACTAACCCCCCTTGTGATACTCAATCCTCCACAGCACAACACCGTACACCTCATAAAAGGACTTGGGGGTTTATGCACTTCAAACAGAGGCAGAGATTAAAAGACCAGGTCTGTTTACTTACAATCCTCTCTGCAGCTCTTTAGATTCCCACCACTTCCTAATTCAATTACAGAGGCAAGCTGTAGACAAGGCTGAATCTTCAAGAAACACTCTGACATGGAATTTCCCTCCATCCTACTGACTCATGTTACAGGGTCATTGGTGGGAGTCATGAAGGTCTGTGATGAAGGTTTGGCCTAGGTGTGCTTGAGAGCTCAATGTTGGATCTTTTAAATCCATAAATTTAGCAAATAACTAGGATAACAGTGATTTAATCGTTATCTGATTCATGGAGGGTTGTGTCTCTCTTCCAAGCACCTGGTGTCTGGTCGGTCTTTCCAAGGAATAATAATCTGGTAGATAGGACGTGATTTGTTCTACATTTCTTGTTTATATTGGCAAGACAGGACTGGACAGTTTATGAGCCCTTACAGCCACAGTAACTGAACAGACAGGATACAGACTGCCACCTACAGAAACATTTTGGAAACAAAAAATTCACAGGAAAGACGTCAATGTAAAAGGCCGGAATAGTCCAAAATGGACACGGACAATCGGCGTGTGTGCATTTCTGGTTATACTACTTTTGGTGTCTGCATACATGGACGTGTTCACAACTTGCGAACGTTTGGACAACTCAAGACACTGATTGCAGAACTGGTCCTGTGAGTGTTAAAATGCTGTTTATTGACAATTTAAATTTGGGTTTAATTACCTTGAATGATGGACTTTGGCTGATGTAACCATCCATGTATGTTTGATTTGTATATTCAGAATCCTGTATTATTATATCAGTGTTTTCCAAAATAAATTGAGTTTCCAGGTTGTAATTACGACACATGTTGATGTGAACTGGTAATTATGGTAACTCCTATATGACATGAACATGGGAATGAGGGAGACATTAAATAACAACAAAGATAGAGACAAAATATATATGCAGGTTACCACTTCCTGAAATTATCAAACAAATACTATACTATATATTGATTATTTTTACTCAAATATCTTTGACCAACTACAGAGAAGTGGGTCTGCATTCAAGCTGCCCTTTGTTGTGCAGCAACAAGCCCATATTCAGTGGCGGCATTGTGGGTAGCGTTCAGTGCCGCAACAGCCCACAGCAGCTGAGAAAACACTGCTCATATGTAACTTGGTAGAATGCTAGTATGGATGATATTAGCATAGCTGCTGTTTACTCTGTACTGCCATGAAGCCAACCACATGCACACACACACATTATGCAGCAACTCTGCTGCATATCCTAATATTTAACAATATTAGAGCCAAACCCAAATGATTTGGCCCTGCATGCAAGTGAGACCACAGGCTGTTAACCTCTGGACACACACACACACACACACACAGACACACACGCACAAACACACGCACACACACACACACACACCCACCCACACACACACACACACGGTTGTATAGTTCAAGTCGATCAACAGTAATGGTGAACATGCTGTAGCTCTGAGACAGTACTGTAAAGTTAAGTTCAAGTCAGCACTAAAAACTGTGATGAGTTTCTAAACTAACGACTGGTGCACAGCTGAGGATGATTTAGCCTCCAGTTAAAGGAAAAACCCACCCTAAAACAATGTAACACTGTTAAAAATGTATCCTGTGTAGACCTACCTGAGTCATCTTTGGTGCTGGTGGCGCACCTGGATGTGACATCACCAGGGTACAATGTAGCTACAAAACATCAACAGTAAATACTAGCTCAGGAAACAGTTTTGGTGGCTTTCAAAAGGCACCATTTTTATCCAGTGTTTCATCATAGAAGAGGAAGAGATTCAAGTTCCTCACCATCCCCAATGACCAGAATGCATTTCAGCCACTATACATACTGCATTTAGAGTTAGGTGCACATGACACTGCAATCGTTAATTAGCTCCAAGCAACTCTGTTACAGCACATCAAATGGCAACTTTTATGTTTAACATTCTACATGGTCCCTTAAAGGGCAATAATCAGCTTGTGGTGATGAACCCACTAGAATTATCACTTGACTCAGCAATTCCCCTCGACTCTAAGGAGTGTTTCAGCATCTTTCAGCTGATTGTTTCCATTTTACTGTTTTGGTTCAGATTCACCGCTCTCATCAGTGTTGCTTTTGGTCACGGCAGGCTGCTGTTTACAGTGAAGAATCTATGAAAAACCACTGTATGCTTCCTACCCAACAGCAGACAGAGTTAGCGGCTAGCTGGTGAACATGAGCTTTTAGCAGCTACAGTCGCCAGAAACACAAATACAAATGAATGATAATGTTGCTCCATGTCTGCTGGATGTGTATATAGGCAACTGCTTGGTAACATGTTTGCCATGTCAACTTACGTAATATGTCAGCGTACCCGTAATCTTTTTGTTGTATTAGTACTTATACTGTGCAATGACAAAACACCTGCATCCCATTGATTTCTATGTAAACACATCTTGACACAGGTCATTGTAGGTTGACATGTCAATTCCTCAGAAAAGCACCAATTTCATCAGATTTTCTCCCCAGATTGGCAAAACCTGACTACTAGGGCTCTCACCTTTTATTCAAAAAATTAAAATTACGTTTGAACATGGGAAAGAAATCCAGTATTCGATGTCTTACGATCAGTTTGAATTTAAAATTCTAAGCACAACAGGAAATGCCTTGTACTCCAGCTGGCTTACTAAAGTTCACTGTTCGTCTCACCCATTGCGTGTCCCGTTTGCCTATAGTAACTTGGCTATTGTTATTCTCTTTGCTAACACAACATAGAGAAAAGTAGTTAGACATGCTGAATGGATAATCATGACAACAAACCATTTTATATTCAGCATAGATAAAATACCTTACAGTAGTGTTAGCTTGTCACCATGAGCAATTCAAATGAACTGAGCACATTAAGTCTACAGGGTATTCTAAGTTAGGCTACGAGGGTTGCATTCAAATTCATTTGAGCTTATTATGTGTTTGTTCAAATTTGTTCAGACTTTTTAAGTGTTTTTCCCCAACGTGGACAGTGCTGATCCTTCAAACTCTCAGGTTGTCTACACACGTGTCTGATGTAACAAACACACATCGGTTCTAATCAAAACAGCTGTAATGGTTTGCACTTGCTTTAAGTGCGCAACTGCATCCCAGCAATACTGTAGCTGAATGCATCCAGTGTGGACAAGGTGTAACTTTTTTCTCTTGCTCTTTGAACCTACAGGTAAATAGCAAGGTGCAACACGTCCCAGCAAATTCTGGGATTCATTCTGGGAAATGTAGGAAATGAAAAATGGAGGTGGATAATGGCAATGCAGGTTGAGGGACATGGATAAAGCTAAAAAGTAAATTACAAGAATTTACAACCAACTCCTGGAACACATTCAAAATGTCAAATTAATGATACAACACAGTATAACAAATGCGTTAATTTTTCTTACTCCATACACAGAATGAGGCGGGGTTGAGTGGGAAACATGTGTCAGCAGAGTATACAGCAATTTCTTACTCAAAGAGTCCCATCCAAACCGCATATTTGTGGATCATCTGCGAAACAAATCATAATCTATGCCCAAAATCTATTTAGTATTTTTGTTGGCCTCGTTCAGTGTCTGTCAAGCCAATGCTAACCTATTTGGCTGTCTCTGCTGTCAACAGACAGTTAAATGGTGAGAATTTGTAACAGGCATTTGTAATGTAACAGGCACATGGGGAGAATCTATACCAGATCTCCTACAATGAGTTGACAGACATCTGCTGACGTCTACGATGACCAAAAACAACCAGAAAGACCATTATGAGTCTGTACTGGAAAATGCCAGAAATAATGGAGAAGGATGCTGCTTGTAAATTCTTCCCAGGCTCAAACCAACGATGTGTGAATCATACACTAGTT
This sequence comes from Macquaria ambigua, assembly GCA_008360985.2. Classification (NCBI taxonomy): domain Eukaryota; kingdom Metazoa; phylum Chordata; class Actinopteri; order Centrarchiformes; family Percichthyidae; genus Macquaria; species Macquaria ambigua. Next base: position 80,818 of record VMKM01000912.1, on the reverse strand, counting down.
TACCATGCAGTGTGTGTGTGTGTGTGTGTGTGTGTGTGTGTGGTGGATATCTTTAGTCCCAAATGCAAAAAAATACTCTGTAAGCATCTACTTACATGCACTTAAATTATCATTTTAGTTTGTGAGTGATGCTAAAATAACAGACATGGTCACGTACGTACACACACACACACACACACACCAAACATTAGTTATGCTCTGTATCCTGTTAATATGCTGTCGCTGTCAGAATCTGGCCTTCTAGTTTCAAAGTACCAGTGTGTGTGTGTGTGTGTGTGTGTGTGTAACCATATGTGTTCCACTGCGGGTTAACTGTAATTTCATGTCGGTTTTAATCCCGGGGTGTCAATCTTCATTCCTGGGTAATTTTGACTGGAAACACATAAAGTCAGCACATAGCTCTTTCAGTAATCACCTTCTCAGTGTGTGTGTATATTTGAGGTTGTAAATAGCACCATTTCTTGAAGCAGTAAAACATTTCAGTGACTTTGTGTCTGAAATGGATTTCTGGTTGACCACCAACCTTGCTGTCCATTATGGGCAGTAAAACCTGCCCAGGATATTATGACTGTTCAAGTCATAATGTAATTATTTAATACTGTAATAAACCACTGGCATAATTCTTTATCATAGTAAACCTCTCAAGCTATACCCTGCTAGCTTGTAATGTAATGACCAATTCCTTAAAAGACTGGCATTATTACAACTGTCCAATGAAAAAACACCAAAATCTTGCTAAAGCATTTGTCTATGGTGGCATATTGATAAAGAGAAGAATGGATAAACAATACTGTAAAATGTTTCATGAATAAATGATGTTTGTCTCCTTCTTAAAAGGTGCAATATATAAGATACTGAACATTAATATAGCAGCTAACAACTATTTGCTATGTAAAGATATAGTGGAGTAATGGCGTCCTGATCAGAGAATGATGTCACACTCCCTCTGTGTGTGTGTTGTTCTCCGAGCTGCTCTGTTCTTTGTTTTGAAATCCGTGACGTATGTTCGTGCATGTTAGTTCATGTGAGTTCCTCCACGTTTATAAAGAGACTGAGAGGGTAATACCCACGCAGCATTGTAAAAAGCGAGATGGCAGAAGGCATTCATTCATTCAGAGAGAAGAGAAGAGAGACTATGAGAGGTCGGCACCTCCACAGCTTGCGGCTGCAGACAGGTTGAGAAGCGAGAGTGAAGATAAATTCACTTTTTAATTCAAAAAGCTTAAAAATAATCTCTGAGCTCTCCCGCGATACACACACATTTTTTGCTATAGTTGAATATTTACTATTACTATTTATTTATAGACTATAGCTGGTTTTGGTCAGTTTTATTTTGTTTCTGTCAAGTTTGAAGTGTGTTTATGATCTGCGAGGTAAAATTAGTGTTTTTGACAATGGATTCTAGTGGCTTTGAGGTGAGCGATGTAACAGCTGTTTCTGGAGGTGTGGCCAACGTGCCGATTTGTTTTGGTCTGAGATGCTGGTGCTAGTGCAACATCTTGTGGCAGCGAATATTGTATATAGAACCTTTAAGGTTGTGGTATGCTTGAAAATGACTAGTTCCTAGTGTCATCCGACCACATCTAAAGGTAGAAGTGGGTATATCTGTTCCTAATGGCGACACAAAAGCACAGGACAAACAAATCAATACGAGAAATGGAAGGGAGTAGCATGAACATAGCCTCAAAATGATGCTGACGGAATTCAAAGAGGATATTTCCAAGCAAATTGGGGAACTCCGATCAGACATTAAAGATATAATATATAAACATTTTCAGTTTTCTGACCACTCATTGAGTAGCCTAGAGCTTTGAGTTCTGATGTGGGTTTCATTGATGCTAGGGGTGAATTTAAAACAAACAAACAAAAAAACTAATAAAGAAAAAAACATAATGAGCTAAGAATATTGGAGATTTGCTTGACAGATTAGCTACAGAGAGACAGATTGGGAGGGACTGTATACACTTGCATGCTGTTCCCCACGCAAATATGGGCAACGTTTAGTCCAATAATTACAACCACATCCACCACCTTGTAGAGGTGAGGTCAAATCATCCCTGTGATTAATATAACTATGATGCATCAAAAGGAAGCAGATACTCCAAAAACTTAAGAAAGAAGGAGAAATATTTTTTCTTCAGGAAACACACTTGAGCAAAGTGGAACATGCAAAATTATAGAAATGAGCCTCGGCCCAAGTGTTTTCCTCCTCCCACACATCAGCTAAAATGAGGAGTGGTGGTTCTAATTAAAAATAATCTCATGTTCTGTAAAAATGTATCAAAGATAAGGAAGGAAGGTACATGTTTGTAACGGGGGAATAGAACAACACATAATTCTCATTAATGTATACAATCTGCCTGAAAAAGGAGCAGATCTTCTAAAAAGAATCCTCTCCATGCTAATGACAGAGGTGAAGGGAACAATCATATGGGGGGAGAATAAATCATAAATCAGAACAAGCAGCAGTGTTACTCAGCAAAGCTCAAATAGAGTTGGAATGAATGTCGCTGTCTACACCCTCAAGAGAAGGCTTTCACCTTTAACTCCGATGCAAGGTCTATTCTGGACTAGGTTTTTTCTTCATGTATAAAAATGTGTTTCCAAAGGTTAAATATTACTATGTGAAATAAACTATAGCAGACCATGCACCAGTCATAATGTAATTAAACTTGGAGAAGAGAACAAGGGGAAACTGTATGGAGGTTAAACAACTCCTTACTTGGTGATCAGTGTTTTAAGGAGAAAATAAAACAAACCGTGAAATCTTATTTTGAGATAAATGATAATGGAGGAGTGACACCTATAATATAAATAATAATAAGAATCTCATGCTCTGTAGACAAGCCTATTATGATAACAGTCCAAAAGCATTGAGCAAAAATTAAAGAATTAAAATTAAAGAAACAGATTTAAAAAATCAATAGCCACCATTAAGGACAAAAACTCCACTTATAAGAGGGGAAAATCAAAAATGGCATCATGTTTTAGGGATTATTATCAAAACTTTCATCCAGAAATAGAAGGTGTAGACACACAGAAAATCAAATACCCGGAACTCTTTAACCCTCCCACAGTGACCAGTGAACAAAATAACAGCTTAGTACAGCCAATAGTAGAGACAGAAATTCTAAGGTTTATCCAGAAAGGTAAAAACAGAAAGAGTCCTGGAAGTGATGGATTTACTAATTAGTTTTACAAAGAGTTCAGATATCTGGTTTCTCCCATCCTGTGTAGCGTTTTTAATGAGATTCTACAAACAGGAAACTGTCTGGACAAAGGGAATTCGGCATTCATTACTGTTATACCCAAAGAAGGAAAAGACCCGACAGAATGTTCATCATACAGTTCAATATCCCTCTTAAATGTAAATCAAAAGCTATTTACATCAATCACAGCAAACCGACTTTCTCATATACTGCCTAATATAATTAACCTAGATCAAACAGGATTTGTTAAAGATTGTCTTTTAAGCGTCAATTTGCAGCGTACTCTTAATGTTATCGATGCAACAAATAAACGTTAGACACTGAAAAAGCCTTTGATCGGGTGTCAAGCCCCTTCTTATTCAGGGCATGTTCCACCAAACCTTTATTAAATTGATTAAGGGAATGTATAAAAAAACAAAAACAAGAGTAATAGTGAATGGGACACTTTCTAAGATGTTTACTTTAAAGAGGGGAACAAGACAAGGGGACTCATTACTCAGAAAGCATTAGGAAAAATAGGAGGATAAAGGGGCTCAATAAAGGAAGACGAACATAAACTATCACTGTATGCAGATGATATTATAATGTACCTCACAGACATATATAACTCACTACCTGTGTTATTAGAAGAATTTACTTACTAATTTATGGTGCTCTGTCTGGCTATAAGCTAAATTTAAATAAAACTGAAGCTATGGAAATTGGTGGCTACTTGGAGAAAGACAGTATGACTTTAAATGGGACTGGAATAAAGTGAGATATCTGGGATTAATTTAGTAATTTTGGAGATCTCTATAAGGTAAGACCTGAGTAAGTGGAAAATCCTACCCTTCACATTACAAAAAAATGTATATTATCAAAATTAATATTCTGCCACATTTTCTATTTCTATTTCAGAACCTGCCATTATACATAACACCAACATGTTTTAATGTTTGGGAGAGGGGGCTGCTGAGAAAAGACGCCAATAGTTAAATTCAAAGGCAGCAAAAGAAAGAAAGAGTGGGGCTTGCATTACCTGATTTAATTCATTATTATTATGCAGCGTAGGTAAAACCAATCTTAATATGGATGAATAATGAGATGAACCCCAAATGGAAGCTCATGGAGTCCAGCTTGGTGGAACCACTCAGCACATTAATTCTAACTGGTCATAAAAAAAGCACAGATTAAAATACATAACTTCTCTATATATAACACATTTAAAACCTGGAGAAGAATATGTAAAATAATCAAAGTCAGGGAACAAGAAAGTATTATTATTACTATGTTTTCAAGATATGGGAACGTAAGGGTCACGCAAGATTTTACCAAATGTATAATGAAGAAGGAGTGGATTCATTTGAAAATATAGCAAATAGATATGGATTCTCTAGTAATCACTCCTACCGATATTTGCAAGTGAGAAGCTATCTGAGAGAAAAAGTCCAAATTTGAACTCCTGGAGATCTCCACCTTCTTCTGAGATAAATGGTAAAGACTCACCAAAACCATATCCCCAAAATCACAACTGGACAAATCTACCACATATTTCAGGAAAACAAAGTAATCTTCCTATGATGCACTGAGCTCCTCTCTCCTCCTCTCCCTCTCCATCTGTACGCACTCTTATCCCATGAATGCTTGTTACTAACTCGACTTCTTCCCTTTCCTGTAGTTGTGTGCTTTTTCTCCTCTCTCTCTCTCCTTCTGTTGCTGGTATTTCTGCCTCCGGAGCTGTAGAGTCTGGATCTATGGTTGCAGGCCACTGCTGCCCCCGTGTTCCTGCTCTGCACCCACTGCTGCCATTACTGCTTTTGTTCTTATTATTAGTATTACTTTTATAATATTGCTATTAGTATTATTTCTATTAATATTAACATCAATACCATTACCACAACTATTACTTTACATCTCTATGTGGAACTGTATTGTGCTGCTGTATGTTCTCTTTCCTCCTGCTCTCTCTCCCACTCCCCCCCTCCCCCTTCAACCCAACCGGTCGAGGCAGATGACCACCCACCTAGAGCCTGGTTCTGCTCGAGGTTTCTACCTGTTTTTCCTTGCCACTGTCGCCTAGTGCTTGCTCGTGGTGGGAACTGTTGGGTCTCTGTAAATATAAAGAGTCGGTCTAGACCTGCTCTATACGAAAAAGTGCCCTGAGATAACTTTGTTATGATATGGCGCTATATAAATAAAACTGAATTGAATTGATTCTATGGTTGCAGGCCACCTGCTGCCCCCATGTTCCTGCTCAACAGCTGCTGCTGCTATTATTGTGACTGGTCTTATTGTTAGTATTACTATTATTATATTGCTATTAGTATTAATTTTATTAATCTGTATGTAGAACTGTACTGTATGTTCTCTCTCCTCCTGCTCTCGCTCTCTCCCTCTCTCAATTCAGTTCAATTTGCTTTATTGGCATGAATGTAACAACGACAATATTGCCAAAGCGTCAGGTAATAATGATATTAAAACAATAATAATAAGAATAATAAGAGGAATAATTTAAAAATAATAATATTAATATTTTTTTTAAAAAGTTACAATTCATAAAATCAGGAAAATAGCAAAAAACTTAAATACACATGTGAGACTGTGGAAGTGTGTGTTGAAGTTTAGCGTGTGTGTTAATGTTGGTGTGTGTGTGTGATGATGTTGGTGTGTGTGTGTGTGTGTGTGTGTGTGTGTTTGTGTGCGTGTGTGTGATGATGATGATGTTGGTGTGTGTGTCTGTGTGTGTTGACTCTCTCTCTCTCTCTCTCTCTCTCTCGCTCTCTCTCTCAACCCAACCGGTCGAGGCAGATGACCGCCCACCCAGAGCAGAGCCTGGTTTTACTCGAGGTCTCTGCCTGTTAAAAGGGAGTTTTTCCTTGCCACTGTCATCTAGTGCTGCTCATGGTGGGAATTGCTGGGTCTCTGTAAATATAAAGAGTACAGTCTAGACTTTCTCTATATGAAAAAGTGCCCTGAGATATTTGTTATGATTTAGCGTTATATAAATAAAACTGAACTGAATTGAAGATTTATACTATATAAATGGGAGAAGGAACTAAAAACAACTATATCTCATAATGAGTGGAATCAGAGCTTCAAAGATATATTCCTTTACATAAGATCACCCTATTGGCAAGAATAGGCTTGGAAAATGAATATGAGGTACTTTAGAACATCATCGGCCATATCCACATATACACAAAACAATTCCAGTTGCAGGAGGGAATGTAGGGAAAATAATGCCAACCTAACACATATATTCTTTACATGTAAAAAAAAATACAAACCTACTATATTATACTATACTACCTATTTTTTTTACAGACATTTGGGAAAGCAAGGTATTATTTATGTGTGGGTGAAGGATAACGAAAAGTAAAAAGGTCAAAAACTGTGTCGAGATGTAACAGAAAATGTATTAACGATATGTATTGACACAACAAAGTATATATATATATATATATATATATATGTGTGTGTGTGTGTGTGTGTATGTGTTGGCAGGGGTTTATTCTTGTGAGGCTTACTCACAATGATGTTTAACTTGGACACAACATGTCTCCCAACGTATTTGAGTGGAATGGGGAAGGACAAGGCAATGTTCCCTTTTTGGGACACTTAACTGTCCATAGTTTATCAGCATAAATAGTGGCTATAGTGAATTTCCTCATCTCTTCAACTAGACCAGATCTGGTATGGCAGGCGAACACAAGTTTCAACTAAAAAAACAAATAGCTTGCTCATCCCCAAAGTTCAATTAGCGTGGTCTGATATCTTTCAAGTGATTTTGAGAAAGTCAAGACAGACTTCCTATTCTAAAGGCCACTGACTTCCGTTAGCCCTTCATCTTAGTTATGAAAGCTAATGATACTGGAGTTGCAGATGTTTTTCCATCAGGATTTGCTGTGAGTAAAACATTCTGTTTTCTAGTTTTCTGAGGGCTTAGTGACAAACCCAGTTATTGTGAATATTCCCTCCACTTCTTATTCATTTCCAGTGAAGCCCATGAGAGTGATTTTAAGAATGTGTTTCCTGTTTCTCTAAAATTGAGAAATAGAGTAAGAGCTATTACACAGTTTGTTAGCATTGTGTACAGAGACACACATAAAGGGTAACAGTAACATGTTTCATAAGGTGTCATACTCAATTTATTGATTGCTACCCACGTTAGCACCAGCAGCTTATACTTGCAACCTGCCAACATTATTTCCAGTACCACCTACTTTTTGCTACAGTGTGCAGTGTACTGTATATTTTGCCTTGCCTAATCGGGTCTGACTGTACCTTTACAAGTTAAATTGTTGTCCATTCGCAGTTATTCAGGCCCTGCATCAAAATAATAAATGAAGATTGATTAATCAGCTGTAAAATGGTTTTCAACAAGTTAAGTCCAACCCTATCATTCACAATACTTTTTTCTTTTGCTTTAAGAAAATACAATTGAAGAGCCAATGTGAAATGATTCATCAAAATTCACTGCATATTTATTCTCAAGATCCCAGACAGCCACCTGCTGCATCTATATTTACACTTTGTTTTATTATGTTAGCTGTTAGCCTTTATTACATTATGGATGTATTGTATTATGTTGGCTGCTCAGCGCACTTCTTGTCCCTAACTCATGATGAATGGAAGGTCCCTTGCTAGTCCAAATGACAGTAAGGGGTGATTTATTTATCTCATTTCAGGATTGCTATTGGCCCTGTGTGTGTTTGTGTGCGTGTGTGCGCGTGTGCGCGTGTGTGTGCGTGCGCTTGTGTGTGTGTGTGTGCATCCTGAACTTGGAGTTCTTATTTCTTTACTCACTGAAACAAATTACCTGACGTCAGCCCAGAGCTCTGAGGGGTGTCTATTAGCCCGGTTCATCTTCCACAAGGTGAAAATGGAGACTTTCTTTCTGAAAAAATGTTCCTCCTTACAGTGGTGTTTATGTTGTTTGAACACTCTGGTTTACCCTCCAGTTGAAAACCATCAACTGCTATGAATTTGTTAAATAATTTGGAAAATGCTATATTCTTGTCCTCCTCAAATACAGTAAACTAGAGCCTTCTGTTGATGATTGGCTTGTTGGTCTGTGTTACCCCTAACCCAGTCACGCATACAGCCAAAGTAAAGGTTTTAACTAAACCCTTACATTTGGCTTTTCCTGCTTTCTTCTTCAACTGCAGCTTTCCTGTGTGTTTGCTGTAGATTAGTCCATGGTGCCTACTACATTGTTGGAGAGCAATGGCAACTCCTGCACAGACGAGAGCAGGGCTCGCCTGAGTATGTATACATTAATTGTTGCAGACAGTGCACACTCACCCATAGAGGAGATCACAAGTTGGTCACTGCGCGGTTTGAATATGAGAAGAGAGCAAATATTCCATCTGTAATCATTTGTTCAAATTCAAAATTTTCAGTTCATAAATGCAACCTTCTGTCGGTCAGTCAGTCCACCACTTTGGGGACCATGAATGTCTTTACAAAATGGCAATAGCTGTTTTGATATTTCAGTCTGGACCAGAGGATGAATCCTACTGACTTTGGTGATCCCTCAACCTTTCATCTAGCACCATCATCAGATCAAAAGTTCAGTTTGTCCAATAGTTTGGTTTAAAAGCAATTACTAATGTACTTTGTGTTTAATGTTAATTAAAAAATGGCAGCATGCTAACACATTAAACTAAGATGTCAACATGGTAAACATTATACCTGCTAAACATCCCATGTTAGCATTGTCACTGTGAACTTATTAGCATGCTGAGATTAGCATTTAGTTCTGCCTGAATACAGCTTCACAGAGCTGCTAGCATGGCTGTAGACTTAGTCTTGTTTTAAACAGTGACAGCCCTACTAGCTAGTTCAACTCGTGATTTTAACTTATAATATTATAAAAGGCAAAACCTTACTAAACTGCTTGTAATGTCGTAACTGTGTGGAGGTGACTGGTAAAATGTACAATAGACATGACTAAGTTACATATTATTTTGAACCACTATGTTCCATGTATCCATAGGAAACAATGGTGGTGAGCAAGATATTTCTATAACTGAAAATATGTGGTTGCTTACCTGAAAAAGTTCTGAAGAAGTCAATAAATCAGCTATTTAAATGTGTTGAGACTACATTCTGAGAAATTTGATTGTTTGTTGTCTCAGCTTAGATCAAAGATTCAAAGCTAGCCTAGTTCCATCAAAGTTGCCTTCTGACAAATCAAAAGCTGTTGTATTTCAACATTGTATGAAGTGTGTTTAACACATGTACACACAGAAAACATTGTGATTACATAAGCAGTAAGCTAAGCTTACACATTAGAGCTATTTACCGACCAGTGACGCATGCAGCATCTCAGAAGTCCTGTTCTTAGTTCTGTCAGAGTTAAAACATTGTGCAAACACTGCACTACACAATGACTCTTGGATGTATTGGTGGCTAGTTTTCTAGCTGATAAGAAATAGCATGTAGATAAAAGTCAGTTTTTTCCCCTGCTCAGTCGGTGTGCTAAACTAGTCTAGGCTAAACATCCAGGACCTATCTCTCTACTATACACAGATATGAAATTGATATGTTCGTCTGACTCACAAATTGACTAGTGTAGTGCTTCTCTGAAAAATGGATGATTCTAAACCTGAAACTCTCAGTCAGCCACACAAAAAACACACTGGAAGTGGTCCAGTGCTGTTGCAAGCACTCTAAAAAATAACAGAAAAAAAGCGTTGCTGGATGTCTGGAACCCCCCCCTCATCTCACCAATCACCACTCCCCACAGCCCTCAGCTTACAGCCACTTAATACACCCACACCACAGCCTGGGCTGGGCCCATCTCCCCATTTCACACCCTCAAACACCCCCCATTCAGCCCCCCTGCCCCCTACAAGCTCAACTGGGCTGTTCCTCACAACATCCCAGGTGAGAAACGAACTGAGGAAGATGAGGGTGAGGAAGGCGGCGGGCCCAGACGGCATCAGCTCAAGACTTCTGAAGTCCTGTGCGGACCAGCTGTGTGGGATTGTTGAGCACCTGTTCAACCTGAGTCTGAAGCTGGGGAGGGTGCCACAACTGTGGAAAACATCGTGTCTGGTTCCTGTGCCGAAGACCCCACACCCCAAGGACATCAATGGCTACAGGCCAGTGGCATTGACCTCTCACCTGATGAAGACCCTGGAGAGACTGGTTCTTGTCCACCTGCGTCCGCTGGCGAGCCCATTTATGGACCCTCTGCAGTTTGCCTACCAACCCGGCATTGGGATGGATGACACTGTCATTTACCTACTTCACACATCCCTCTCTCACCTGGAAAAGGCTGGAAACACTGTGAGGATCATGTTTTTTGATTTCTCCAGTGCATTTAACACCATCCAGCCCAGGATTCTGGGGGACAAGTTGGAGCATGCTGGGGTGGACCATCACCTGGCAGCATGGATCCTGGATTACCTCACAAACCGACCACAGTATGTGAGGTTACAGGACTGTGTGTCTGACATACTTTCTCTGCTGCACATGGGCTCCACAGGGAACCGTCCTGGTGCCTTTCCTGTTCACCTTCTACACAGCGGACTTCACCCACAACACTTCAAACTGTCACCTGCAGAAGTTCTCTGACAACTCTGCCATTGTCGGCCTCATCACCGACGGGGATGATAGGGAGTACAGAGAACTGACCCAGGGCTTTGTGGGTTGGTGTCAACTGAACCGCCTCCAGATCAATGCGGGTAAAACCAAAGAGCTGGTGGTGGACTTCGGCAGGCGCAAACTCCCTCCACCTACACCAGTGAACATCCAGGGAATGGACATTGAGATTGTGAGATCGTATAAGTATCTGGGTGTTCACTTGAATAACAAACTGGACTGGTCAGACAATACGGACTATTTGTTCATACTTACAACTGCACTCAGTCACTTTATTATTTATTTCTGTCTGTACTGTGTACAGGACTATTTTTCTATTTATTTTATTGTATTTCTATATAGGACACTCTTGCTGGCTGCTGTAACGCTGAAAATTTCCCCGCTGTGGGACAATAAAGGCTTATCTTATCTTATCTTATCTTATCTTAAAAGGACTACTGGTAGACAAATACCATAAAATGACTAAAATTTTGTTCTGTTCCTTTAAGTTCAGATGAAATGTGCTATAGAAATGAAATTGCCTTGCCTTTAAATTTAAACATGTCATACAAGCAGTTCATATGAGGGAACAAGATACATTTCACCAATATAGAGCTGAAGGGACTCAGGAGGGTCTCAGTGGAATGTGTTGCTGAACATGAGGCAGTGGATGGAATCTCATTCCCACCATTTAGCGTAAATACCTCGGCATACCACGGTTGACCAAGGTTGTTTGTTTGGCAGGGGGACGAGTGTTTGTATGTGTATGTGTGTGTGTGGGATATATACACTACAATCAAAGAAATAGACAAACTGTTATTACAATGTGTCAATGTCTGACTTCATATTAAGGATGTCAAATTAGATATTCACAATAACTTCACAAATGTGAAACGTAACCTATCCAACACAGACATTCACACACACCAAACCAGACTGAGGGGAAAGCTGAGTGGTTCATTCATGAGGAGGTCCTGGGGGAGATGGTTGTGCCCCGCTTCCTTATAAAGGAGGGTTTATAGAGTGACCTGCAGCCTGTCTCACTCTCCCCTGACAGCACATGACCTGTCTAACATGTTGTGTCTATCTCTGTGCCTCAACTCTAAACACAAGACACAAACAACATAACTTGAAATCTGTCTAGAAAAACACAGTGCCCTACTCCAAACCCATTTTTGCTTTTTCTAAGCAGACCTGATTGTATAATTATTTAACTATCTTGAACTGCTGATAATTAGTTTTTTTTGTTGAGCACGCACGGTGTTGACACATTTTTCACCAGCATTTGTGATTTGTGACAGCAGGCAGGAGATAATGGAGCTTGAGATAAATTTCATGTGAACATTAAACATAAGCTGAATGTCATTGTGGTAAATAACCTAAACTTGGTTTAAGGGAGAGAGGATTGAGATGAGAAATAAGATTAACCCTTCCTGTGTCGAGAGATTCACTTCATATTCACTATTTTACTTATCAGCCAAACATCATACTGAGCAAACTGGCTTACACTCTCATTATATTTATATACTCTTTCATATTTATATTTATATATATATATATATATATATATATATATATATATATATATATATATATATATATACATATATACACCTTTCCTACTTTTTAACACACTCTTGTAATAGTTTTTGTCCTGCAAATTGCTCTACATGTTTGTACCTTGTTTTGTATGTGTAGTCTGAATGTGGCTTCACTCCCACTGAATGTTGCATAATTCATTCTTTTTGTTTTGCACCGGGGACCAGGAGAAACACAATTTCGTTCCTCTATGTACTGTACTGCACTGCATACAGATGGATGATTATCTTAATCCTGATTTTTGAATGTAAGACAGAATGAGTGACAGAAAAATAATATAACAAGCAATTCTGACAAATCTAGTAATAAAGTAAGTAGTAATTAAAGTGGCAATAGACAACCCGCCCCCATAGCGTTTCCAAGAGGTATTATTGCCTGCACCGCTGCAAAGACATCACTTTCTGTTTTCCTCAGAGCCAAGCAACTACAAACAACACAGGACACACTGCATTTGTTTCCAAAATTCTGTAAAGAAATGATCAACACCACTTTGAAAATAAGTGAGACTAAAGAAGCATGTTCACTGAAGAGGTCAAGTGAAATTGTCATAATGTTATACTGAGTAATAACATAGTTTGAGTATTGCTTTGTTCAAACAAGTAACTACCGCTAGCAGCCTGGCTACTGTCCAAAGCAAGAAAAAATCGTAAGAATCCCAATTTGAACTAGAAACCCAGATCTCAGTGCTATGATAGAGTAAAACACCCAATAGTATTCATAAATAGGCAGGTTTAGTTACTTACTGATCTAGCAGAAAGTATGCCAACTGAATGTCGGTTTGGAACCCTCTCAAGTCCCGGAGCTCTCTCCATCGAGTGAATGCCCGTCCAAGGTTCACTCTTGTTTTACTTTGGTTTTTATCAAATTCAAATTCAAATAAGCTTTATTGGCATGACAGATCAGGAATCTATATTGCCAAAGCAGTACAGAAATGCAATATAGTACATAATAATAATAGAAACAAATAAAACATTATATTTTTATTTTTTCCTATAATCCTCCCTCTTTGCCTTCTTTGCCTCCTCCATCAACGGGGCTCTTTTTCTTTTGCCAGGCAGAGTTACCCTGGTTGTTCCACCGTCCAACATTTCTGCTAGGATAGCTACCATAACTACCGGGGAAAACAAAAGCACTATCCTCCCTTTTTTTTTCTTTGAGAACTTTATTAAAACAATTATACAAGTTTACAACACCTAGTCTAAAAGCACCATCCTTGTTCTCTTTATACATCTATGGCTATCCTCTTTCTGTTTTGGTTGTGCAATGGTTGACCCACTTCCTTTGTGCCATAAATCGAGCCTTCATTTTCCCGGGAGATCGTACCCGGTGGCAGACAGAATTGCACAGTGAAAGCAAGGCTTATAGGGAACTAATCTAAATGCAGATGGTGTCATTATTCTAATGCCATTGCTTGTGCAATCAACATTTACTTCATAATGATAAGTTAAAGCAAAAAACTGTCTATTGCCACTTTAAAGCAGCTCAGCAATTTTAGGCAAGTGCATCAAGCTGAATACATTGCACACAGGTACAATGAGGTCTTGTCTAGCCGGTGAGCAATGCTGATCATGACTGAAAGCTTTGCATAGATTGAGCCAACTTCTTGTTTGTGTCACTACAGCCAAGTTCTTGACTGCCAAATGTTCTGCAGTAACTTTTATAAGTGTTTCTGAGAGAACTGCAGGAATGTTAAAACTCTTCAACCACTACTATACTATGACTAAGTCTTTTTACTGTCTTATATTGTGACTCATGAGCAAGTCAATTAGTCTACATAATGCATGCACTGTTAATTCGGTGTACATTTCACTGTAATGAGTCCTATATTTTAAATAGCATCAACACAAGCAATGTGTGTGTTCTTAATGCTCCAAGCTTTTTGGCTTTTTGGTAAAAAATACAAAAAAAAATTACAATTATGCCATTGCGACTGACAGAAGTGTTTGCATATTATGTCCATCATTTCATTGTTTATAACCTAATATCTTGAAATTTTGCATAGTGCTAGTTTGAACTTATCAAAAATCTGCTGATAAGACATAATATGGTAAAAATGCTTCCCTTTGCATATGGTGAACATTTGATACATTTTGTAGAAGAAGAAGCAAAACAATTATTGCCATTACTTGAACTGTAGAACACCAGGAAAAACAAGACAAAAGACTGTTTCACACCACAGCGCGGCAATCGCCCTGACAACCGCCTACCTGCAGGAGCTTTCCCCAAAAAAGCAAAGCATTTTTAAAAGTGGCTGCTGCCGCTGCGGTCCAAGGCTGTGATGATAGACAGGTGCTTCGGTGAACATCAGCAAAAATTCCCCAAGAAAACAGGCTTCAATCATTGGTTCCACAATTTGATGTGCAAGTGGAATGTCCTTCAACCTATACGACCACATAGGTCATTTGTTCCTAACCTCTAATACGACCCACAAGAGTTTCCTAAATAAGCGCCCCTACCGGTGGCAGGAGATATGACTCCAAAAACAACATAACAGGCCGTTTGCCAATGACTCCAAAAGCGACATATATAGGCGTTAGTAAGTTAAGTCCTGTGTTGTTAAACCACCCCAACCTCCTACCTATGCAGACTTTTTTGGTCTTTATATTACCTCACTGGACTTCTGCATTTGCTCCTGTCATAATTACTATGGCCACTAGAGGTCACCGTACATACAAACGTAAATATGGGTCATAATAAGCTGCTGCACAGACGACCTAAATGGACGTATTTTCGGGGAGGACAGTCTCCTTCTTTCTGACCCACGATGACTGCCTCAAATTTGATTGGTTAAAGCCAGGTGGTTACTGTGAGAAGTTCAGCAAGCCCCTTAAGAGTCCACAGCCATGCTAGCAGCTATGTGAGGCTGCACTTGGGCAGTGCTTTGAGCTTATTGCTAACGTAAGCATGCTAACATGCTTACAACATGCTGATGTTTAGAGAGCAATGTTTACCATATTTGCTATCTTAGTTAAGTGTGTTAGTGGTGTGAATCTCTAGGCACCTCATGATTCGATTCCGATTTAAAGGGCTACGATGTGATTATCAAACGATTATCAATGCATCTTGAACAGTGTCCAAAATTAACTTTTTGACTCACCCATTTCCTTCTGTTAACTGTATTGTATTGGTTATAAGGGACCCCACAATTTATTTTTGTGTATAATTCAATTTAATTCACTTAACAGGTTAATTTGAAATTCATTAGGCAGGTAATGTTTATATTCCAAGATGTACTGTTCTAACATGTATTAATGTTTGTGGAGATGTTGTACGGCTTCTGCCACCAGGTTGCCTTTGAGTACAGTGAGAGAGTTTTGAAGCACAAGTAGAAGAAGAACATCCATTGTTGTACGTTGCAGTAGTTAGAACAAAGCTAGCAGAGAAAATATGCTGGCGGACTCCGGCTGCAACACGTGACTATTTTGGTACAAACACCGCCAGTGTGGCGGACAGCCTTCCGAGATTTACTCGCCAAACGGAAATCTGGTCGGATTGTATTCATCTTTAGTTGCTCACGCTCAGCCATCCTCACCAGCCCAAGTAGCCTTGTATAAAATGTGTTTTACACGTTTTACATCGTTTCACCATCCAGTTGGTTCATCCATAAGGAACGTACTATGTACAGCCCGGTTTTACAAAATTGTTACAGGCGATCATAATGTCCAGAATTGAGTTTTAAATTTCCGATTATTGAGTTTTCTGCATCGAGACATAATCATTTGAAGAGAATTGCGATGCATCTAAGAATCAATTTTTTCCCCACCTCTATGTGTTAGCATGCTAACATTTACTTATTAACAGTAAATACAAAGTATAGCTGAGGCTGATGGGGATGTCATTAGTTCTGCAGGTATTTGGTTATAAACCAAAGTAATGGACAATGATGACGTGATGATGGTGCTAGATGAAAATGTTGAGTGATCACCAAGAGTGTATTTTTCTTGTGTGGCTGCTTGAGTTTAGACAACATTTGAAAATGTTTGCTTCTTTTGTTAAATGTAGAAATACATGGTTATTACCTGTTTCAACATAAGATATCAAGGAAAGTATTGAATTGGAACAGGTACCAGAACCAGAATCCAGGTATTGTATCAGCACTATTATCAAGCCTTGATAGTGGTGTTAGAGGCACCGCTGAATTGGCCCTAAAATATTTCTTCTCCATCATTGTGTCAAAACAGACCATTTGGTTCAATGCCAAAAAAAAAAAAAAAAAGACAAACAAAGAGAGGTGATAACAGGGTGAAATTATATCTTTGTTCGTATGAGGTTTAACACTAGTCCACTGCAGCTGCAGTCATTACAGCCTTCATATCAAAGTCACTTGGACTCATTACAGCAAGCCGAGACATGATGACTGATCAACATGTGTTTGTGTCTACATCAGTGTGTGAGCAGTCAGGTGCGACCAGGACACACTCATTATGGAACGACCTGAAATTGTGTGTATGAGATGCAGGGTCACAAGGTCATGGTCTAAGTCCTGTCCCAACAAACAGCCTCTGTGTCCTCGACCTTCAATAAATAGAGACAGTCATTCATACATACCACCCATCCATCAGAGCTCTCAACATATCGCCATGGAAAAAAAAAAAGAGAGAGAGAGCTGGCTTATTATTAAACCAAACGTTAAATGAAGAAATGCAGTAAGACTCTGTGATTAAGGATTCATTTTATTCAAAAGTGATATTTTTGGTATCAGAAACTAACAACAATGTGAAAGCTTGAATTCATGTCAGTTACAATGTACTCATAGCGATGTGACAATGTGTGTTCAACTACATTGGTTTCAGAAGTGCAGCAGGATTCAATGACGTTAGAAGTTATTTAGGCTATATTATTAATGCACTAACCCAGAAATCATGTTTAGTTTCATCAGTAGAGATCTGATATGTTCTGATGTATAATGTTCTATTTGCATCTTGACTAGAAGTTAAGCTAGAAGTATAGTTAGAATATTAACTATAAATATAATATATATATATATATATATATATATATATATATATATCCATCCATGTAAACATGGATTTTTTTTTTTTTAACCAGTCTTTTTCTCTGGCGACAGTGGTAGCACTTAAAAGTGTCCAACTTTTCCGCTGCGGTTTAGTTGCAGCTCCCCTGTGAGGTTGCTGCGGCAAGCATTCAGTATCCTCCAGCCTCGTAAAATCATGCTGTTGTCTTTTCTGCCACCAGGAGTTGCAACGTGGCACCCTCATATTACTCTATCTGTACGCACTGAGGAGTCCCAAAGCAACATCAATGACTGTGTCTTACTGTATTTTATATCATACAGGGGCTTTGCTGGATAAAAACAATAATTGTGAATTGGGCTGCATTAAAACACAGTATAGGTAATGACAGAGAGCAAGAAGTGACTTAACAGGGGTTTATTGGGCTCTCTATTATCACTCATTTTAAATGTCAATATAGCAGATCACACAGCTGTTGTTATTAATCTGTATTTATTTGTGTTGATTTTGTCGCGATTATAAAATATGGATTTGATTACCACCACAGCGACAATCGAGTCACAATTGAATCTCTTGGCTATTCCTTGTTCTGTTGTCAACAGAACAACAGAAACTGAAAATATATAAATGAGAAAAATTCTGTGAATTTGGCTGCATTAAAACACTGTATAGGTGACCAAAGAAGGCAGGGGGGACAGGATGGAGGTTAAACGTCCCTTGTAATGTTTAATGTTAAAAAAAACGAAATCGAAAAGATTTATTTTGTGTGCGAACGTTATCTCTCCACAGAGTGCATCATCTTTCACTCGCCTACAGCAGCTCCCACCTTCATTTAGAATCTGAACAGAAAGCAGAACTACATTAAAATGTAAAATCTCATATTGAGTTAGCCTATGATTGCCAATAATCAAAGTTTAAAAGATGGTGCCGCTCCAGTGGCAGCCTGTTGCAGCAGCTCGTGTAACTTTCTGTGTGTTTTGTGTTTTTCTGGTACATCTAGTCGTCTTGATTTTACTTGTTTATTTATCACTGAAGCAGTTTAAACGTTGTCTAGTGGCTCTCCTGGTGTTTTTTTCACTTTTGAAAAGTGAAAAAACGTTTACGACGTGAGGCGAAGGGGTTTTAGAGCCGGAACCAAACGCAGAGCAAGGAAGAGAAGGTATAAACCCTTTCCTCCATCTGTCATCAGTAAGGTGGAACAACAGGTGGTGTAACCCCATGCATATTATCATTAAAGAAAGCATCTGTAACCCAGATATTGAACTGTTAGACGTGAGTTTCCATTCACATTATCTGCCGAGGGAGTTTACACGTGCCATCTTTGTTTGCATCCCACCATCAGCCTCTCACTCGGTCATTGCTAAACTACAGACCCAACACCAATGCTTTTACTGCCATCTCAGGAGACCTCAACCATGCATCCCCCTCATCCCCCCACAGCACACCCCACACCCCAGCTGCCACAGACAATTTTAATGTGTGCAACAAGATGTTGCAGATCTTTTATCAGTCTGTTGTTGTAAATATAATTTAATATAATAATTTTCTTTGCCACAATGCACTGGGGCAGTGGCGTCAAAGCCGGCGACCAAAACAAACTAATCAGAAACTGTTCTGGGAAACCAACCTGGAGCTGTTAGAGGTGGTGGTGGTGAAGAGGATGCTGCACAAACTGTTGTGCATCATGGAAAACACTTCACATCCTCTTAACAACCTCCTGGTCAAACAGCGGAGCACTTTCAGTAACTCTGGACTGATACAGGAGGTCCGTCCTGCCAGCTGCCATCTCCCTGTACAACCAGTCCCCTCTCTGTCAGGACAGGGAGGTTGGGTGAAGCCTCATGCTTCCCCCTAACGGACATAGACTAATACTGCTCCAGCGCGTAAACTAAACTAAAGTCCACAAGTGATATGAACTCATACATTTCTCCTACAGTTATTGAACTATTACCAAGATATTTACAGCTTTGTTTATACACAAAACACTGTGCATAAAACCAAATTGGCTGTGCGCAAAACCAGAGCTTACCATGAGACATACATCAAATCTCTGTTTATTTATTGTTTAATTTGTCAGAGGACTCCATGATCATAAAATAAAGGTTAATGACAACAGCTGTACTGTGTGATCGCAGAGAAGTTCACAGAGAAATTATCAGTGTGTGCCACGAAGAGAAAAAAAAGGTAGGCCCTTTGGCCTGCCTTCTGTGAAAATACAGAAGGAATAAGCTCTGGATAAAGTGAAGTCATTCATAAAACCATTACCTAGACCTTCCCTACAGGTAGCAGTTAACATTTCCATGACAAAAGACAGGCTCCAGGTGTGAAAGCGTTGCTTTGTCTGCTTGTTAAATTTAACTTTGAGTGCACAGTAATAATTGAAGGCAAATTGTGCAGATGAGCATATCAACATTTTTGTCTACTCAAAGCTTCTCTCCTCTGCATTTTGACAGCTGGACAGTAAGGACAATGTTTCGAGAAATATTAGTGAGAAATCTAACTGAAACCACAACTGAATCAAAAATTGCTGAGTACATTGTTCTGTTGTTTCTTCCTCAACATGCAATCGACCCAGCTCACATGTGCAGGGTTTTTTTGTGGTTCTGAGGGTAATCTGTACTAGGTTTACAGTAGAAAAACTGCCCCTCAAACCTTTTACATTTTTCTTCTCGGCTGTCAAACTCCAAGTTCCTTTCAGATGTCTGAGCTTCTCAACCTGACACCCTGGGAAGGAAACTTATTTTAGCCGCTTGTATGTACAATGTCATTCTTTTGGTCACAATAAAGCGGTTGGTACGTTGGTCAACTGGTAAATCAAGAGATTCATCTTCTGGACTGTTCCCTTTTCTCTACAGTCCATTACAATACCCACATTACTGAAGATGCTGCACCAGTCCACCTGCCAATTTCATGCAGCATCTTGCCTCACATGTGAACAACACCTTAAGATACTTGAACTTCTTTACTTGGGGCAGAAATCACTCCCAACCCAATGGGGGCATTCCATTGTTTTCCAGCAGAGTGCTGTACGGTGGCCTCAAACTAATACTAAGCACTGTAAAAAAAATGTTTTATTTTTCATAATATGTGATGTATAACACTATCACTTTGATTAAAATATGGGAAACTAATTGGCCCCTTTCCTGGTAACATGTTCATTACCAGTCCATAAGTAGCCCTGGCTAAGGAAGGTAATAAAATGCCTTTTCCTAAATTTCCTTGATCTATTCCAGGTCATGCTCTCTATGTTCCACCCCCCACTTGCATTTTATACTCAGTGTCTCTGCCAGGTACAGCTTTGGATTGCCTCAGTGACATCACACAAACATATGACTTACAGTCTGACTCACACAGACTTTAATTACTCCGGAAACTCAATGAGCTTGCAAACCACACATTGTGTATATCTTCACAACTTTGGATGAGGTCAGTGTAATATGTCAGCTTATCACCATTAACAAGGCTGCAAGACCATTTGATCATGATCCTGTCATGCTGCTTCTAAATTACTGCATGGGAGTCAAGGGAGGAGTTGGAGAGGTGGACTGACTTGACCCCAAAGACAATTAAAAAGGCAGAATGGGAGAAAAATAAAAAATTTCGTCATCTGAATGTGCGTGTGAAAAAAACTATTCACCTCCATTTAACATCTGGCCCATGTTTAGTATCTTTGTGGTTTCGCTTGGTCTTGGCAAAGTAGTCCTTTTCCCATGCAGGAAGAAATTTAAGGAAAATGTGAACAATTTTATAGTTCAGGAAAATGTGCAAAAAGTCAAAAGGGGGACTTATTCAGAAATATCTTAATTGTTTTTACCATAGTATACTGATTCCCCAAGTCTGACTCTGATTCTGCAAATCATTGTTTAACCAAACAAGGAGGTGATCTCTAAAACTCATCCCTTCATCTGTCACAGCAGTCAATACATCTTCATTCCTGCAGAGGAGTTGTGTAGCCAGGATATACTACACACTCCCACTTGGTTACATTATATGTAAATGCTGTATGTATGTTTTGACTGTTGGACTAAACAAAATGTGTTTTATCTGCCTCTGTATCCCAGTGATCTCATTTTGTTTTGACAACTAAACAAGACTAAGAGTCTACAGCCATGCTCCGTGAGGCTGTATAGGCACAGCAGTGCTTTGTGTAAGCAGTCTCTTCCATCACAACAATCAACATCCACATTATCATTATTCAGAAAACATCTGAAAAGAACTCTAATTCGCAAAGATTTATAACAATTCATGGATTTCATCTCAACTTGTAAACATAAACTTCTATGTAAATTGTACATTTCTATCAATTTTGTATTACTGCTTAGTCTCGAAATTTTGAATGAATTACACAATCTTTGTTTTTATCTTTTTTTCCTTTTCAAGTATGATATTTTATTTTAATTGGCTTCCAACCAACTAAACTAACATGCTCACAATAGCATGCTAATATGCTGATGTTTAACAGGTACTTTTGCTTCCCATATTCACCATCTTAGTTTAGCATGTTAGCATGCTAACATTTGCTAATTAGCACAGATGCTGCAGCTGAGGCTGATGGGAATGTCATTAGTTTGCAGGGATTTGGTCATAAACCAAAGTACTTAACAATTTGAAATTTTGACTTGATGGCAAGTCAGCTGATCACCAAAGTTATTACAATTCATCCTAAAGTGAAAATGGATGTGTGCAGAAAATATCATGGCAATCCATTCAACTTTTGTTAATACATTTCACTAAAAAACACAAATGTGAACCTCATGGTGGTGCTGGAGTAAAAGGCAGGGGATCACCAAAGTCAGTAGGATACAGCGTCTGAGAAGCATAAATGTCTGTACAGAATGTTATGGCAATCCAATAGTTGTTGAGATAGTTCAGTCTGGACCAAAGTGGTGGACCAACAAACCAAACGGCATCCCTAGAGCCATGCTGCTGGCATGGCTAAAAATCCTTAAAGAATAAGTATCAATGACAAGGAAAACTAATAACTAGGATAACATGACCCCTTGACTCACCCTTGAAGACAAGGTTTCTACCTGTACACAGACATGACAAAGAGTCTAAAGCCATGCTCTGTGAGGCAGTACTTAGGCGCACGATCTGATCGCTGTGTTGGTGTTGTTCCTACAAC
Organism: Macquaria ambigua; assembly: GCA_008360985.2. Classification (NCBI taxonomy): domain Eukaryota; kingdom Metazoa; phylum Chordata; class Actinopteri; order Centrarchiformes; family Percichthyidae; genus Macquaria; species Macquaria ambigua. Next base: position 58,343 of record VMKM01000912.1, on the reverse strand, counting down.
ATCATAATTATGTTGCTCCAGGACAAGCATTGCAACTGACCAATCACGTTGTTGTTATGTCATAGCTTTGCGACTCGGGGAAAAGACCGGAAAAATTCTAAAGCGCGCCTCCTCGCTTGCACGCATATGCAGTGGAGAACAGCATTTGAGGACCTCAGGGCCCGTGACGGAACATGGGGAGTTAAAAGGTCAGAAATATAGCTTGGGGCCAAACAGTTCCAGGCTTTAAAAGTGATAAGTAAAATTTTTAAATCAACTCGAAAACTAACAGGCAGCCAGTGGAAAGATGAAAGGATAGGTGTAATATCCTCTCGTTTTCTGGTTAATATCCTGGCAGCTACATTTTGGATTAATTGTAGAGAGGAGAGAGACTTTTTTGCTGCAGACAGAGAAAATGGAGTTGCAATAATCTAGCTGCAATGAAATTGTAACATTTCGTGGCAGATCAAGGCAAAAATCTGAAATCCAGCAAAGTCTTAAAAACCAAGGAAACTAACACTAGAAATGCTGGAAAACAATGAACACACTACGGAGAACAAAGACAATCTGGCAAGGGAGCATTGACAACAGGGGAGTATATAACAGGGTTGGCTGAAGGCACAATCAGGGGCAGGTGAGTGGATGCAGGTGTGGACAATCAGGAGTGGGGGAAACATGAGGGCAGGAACTGAAATGACAGGAAAGATTAGTCTTCAAAATAAAACAGGAAACAGACAAAGACTAACGGGATGTTACAGAAATAAAAGTATGAATGACTGTTTCAAGGTTTTTGGTAGACAAATGGCTGAATTTTAAGTTTAGAAAAAGCATGACTGTATGATGGATTTGATGTGTTTGCCATCCATTTATGAATGTCCTTGAGACAGTTTATAAGTAAACAAATTTCACTGAAATTATTGGGGTCACAGCTGAGGTAAACCTTGGTATCGTCTGCGTAAAAATGGAAACTGCTGTTGTGTGGTCTTATGAGATGTCCCAATGCAAGAATGTAAATGGTGAACAGAAATGGGCCAAGCACCGAACCCTGAGGAACCCCACAATGCAGCCTAGAGGCGGAAGACCTAGACTCATCAATACCAACACAGAAAGTGCTATCTGTAAGGTATGACTTAAACAATTAGAGGGCCATGCCACTGATGCCCACCCATTGCTCTAAATGGGTCAAACGGATGGTGTGATCGACTGTGTCAAATGCTGCACTGAGATCTAAGAGTACTAAAACAGAGAGACATCCAGCATCAGCAGCTAAAAGCAAGTCATTCATGACCTTAAGAAGGGCAGTTTTCTACTGTGGTAAGCTCTAAAAGCTGATTGGAAAGATTCAAACATTGAGTTATAAAGGCTAAAAGTTGATTTGCAACAATCTTCTACAGAACTAAAAAAGGAAGACAACGGTCTAAAAGGATTAAAATCACTTGAATTTAGTCCGGGTTTCTTTAACAGGTGTTGAACAAAAGCATTTTTGAAATAGTGGGGCACAATACTGGAGGAAAGGGAGCTATTTAAAATGTCCAGTATAAAGGGAAAACTGTGTTAAAAATGTCTTCAAGAAATTGAGGGGGAGATTGTCCAGAGGACAGGAGGAGGGGTTCATTTTGCTGACAATTTCTAACAGTGTAGGTTGAAAGACAAGGTTGAAAAGATCAAAGCAAGTATTAGGCCTAGCGGGTAAACAAACTGACGGGGGATCTACGGGAGAGATAATACAAATGAGGGAGATCTTTTGAGTAAAAAAGATTAAATACTCATTGCAGGTTTCAGGAGTAGCGTCTTCAGAGGGGACGGGGAGCATCAGTGGCATGGCTTACAATGTTAAAAAGCATCTTGGGATTTGAAATATTAGATTCTGCAAAGTTGGAAGGGAGTTGGCAAGTGACTGAAGAAGCTGACCTGGGGCAGTGGTCCTTGCAGCTGGAGGTGAACTGAGAGAGAAATTTGTCTCTCAGATTATATGTAAATCACACTCTCGTCACTCTGTCATTGAAAACACACCAGAATGCAAAAAATATCAAAATAAAATGAAAAAATTCAATTTGAGTATGTTTCAGTGCCAATACAATGTTTTCCAATACAAATGTTTCAGTGCCAGTGTTTCCTTTTTCAGTTCAGGTTTTGTTTTCAATGCCAAATTTTATTTTCTATGCCAAATTTTAAAGTCACCATCCTGGCTCCATACAGAGTCACCTACTACACAGGGCCCATAATTTCTAGCTACACCCCTGCTGCTTCTGCCATTAACAGTATTACTTTTACATTTTTGATATGAAACTTAAAATGTATGTATGGTGGTATTGTGCTGCACTAGGCACCATCTATTAAACCCTTGGATAGACTTTACCTAAAATAGTATTTGCACACAACCACACACAGGCACACTCACACACACATGTACAGCAGATACACACTCTGCAGCTAGCAGACAGGTCATAATTCAATAGCCCAATGTTTGTCATGGCTGCCTGCTTAGTTTAGACATACAGAGACCTGATCCCCCTGGGACGTAACAGTAAAGTTACACACAGGCACACACACGCTCACACACATTCATATCTTAGCAGAGATGGCATAGTTTGCATGCAACTCAAGACAGATGATTTTAAATGATCCTCATAAATACCTCTGTGCTCATCCCTGCGTACACACACCAAGAGCCTGACAAGGTGAAACTTATTGAAAGTGAGGGAGAACGAGAAAACAGAGAGAGAGAGAGAGATACAACCGTTCCAAGATTAAGTGTTGTGTGCATGTGTGTAACTCCTCCACAAGTCCCACTTTAAATCAGGCCTTATTAAAACAGCCTTATTTCAGCCACATTCAACCACTGCTGGACTCCCAGGTTATCACAATAACAATAAATCCCATTCACTCTCTGGCTCTACAGACTGGTGGGTGTGGGCGTGTGTCTGTGTGTGTGTGTCTATTTGTGTGTAAGTGATATAGTGTCTCTGGCATTGGATATTCATTAGGAGTTTCCCAAGGCTGTCAACTGGAGGGAGGAGACTGGGGTTGGAACCAGTTAACTCTCCAATCAGAGACTGCGACTCTCTTTCACTGTGAATGTGTATGTGTGTCTTAAGCATTGATCATCTACTATCAGAAACACAAACGTGTCTTATTACATAAGAAAAATAAGAAAAACTCATACACTTAGTTTTCTGTAAGAAAATATCGCTCACATTTAGTTATAAGATATTACATTAGTGGTACTCTTGATATCATCCAATCATTTCCAACAAGACTAAAAGTCTACAGGCATGCTAGAGGCTCCGTGAGGTTATATTTAGGCACAATGAGCTAAATGCTACACATGCCAATGTTAAGCATAAGGTTTACCATGTTCACCATCTTAGTTTAGCATGTTAGCATGCTAACATTTGCTGATTAGCAGTAAACACAAAGCACACCTGAGGCTGATGGGAATATCATTAGTTTTGCAGGCATTTGGGTGTAAACCAAAGTATTGAACAAATTATGATTTTGACCTGACAGTGGCACTAGAGGAAAAGTCAGGGCATCACCATCCAAAGGGGGACATAAATGTGTGTACAAAATGTCATGGTAATCCATCCAATAGTTGTCAAGAAATTTCACTCAAAACCACAAATTTCATCCTTATGGTGGTGCTAGAGGAAAGCGGGGGATCATCATAGTCATTAGGATACACTGTCTGGGCACCATGGGTATCTGTACCAAATTTTGTGCAAATCCATACAGTAAATGTTGAGGTAATTCACAGGAAAATTGAACTTATCTTTGACCTGCTGACAAATATGTCATGGCAACCAATCTAGTAGCTGTTGAGATGTTTCAGTCTAGATCAAAGTTGACCAACCAACATTGCCATCCCCAGAGCCATAGCATGGTTAAAAATAATCATGATATTCAGAAGTGGCATAGTTATGGATAACATAACACAAGTATTATGAAATGGATATATAGTTGTGAACTTATGGTAATAATAATAAATAGATTGCTGGTTAAAGTCTGTGTAAAGGAAATTCAGAGATTTGTTTCTAAACACATTAAACATGTTAGAAATTAATTGCTGAAAACGTAAAAAGACTGTGAACTATGTAGTACTGAATTGAGGAGTTAGACTGTTTTCACCATTTTTGTTTTCAGGATTTTTTTGGGTGGGCCACAAAATCACATGGGCAAACACATGAACACATGCACACATACAGTAAATGTAAACACACGTGAACCCATCAACACGTGTACATACAGTACATAGTGTATAGACACAGAATCCCACAAACATACCAACTAATTTACACACATTATTATCATAACCATTCGGTGGAAGTCACTGATCATATCAGTTCTATACTTGAAATCAAGTATATGTGATGCGTGTGTGTGTGTGCGTGCGTGTGTGTGTGTGTTGGGTTAGTGGAAGCCCTCAGATCTATTTTCAGCATCCGTGTTCATTGTTCCGTCTGGAGCCAATCAGATAACCTGAATGCAGCATAGACACAATACAGTGAATATGCATTGATACAGTGAAGCTCTGTCCTTTCGGTGTCAATGATGAGATTCCTGAAGAATGTGCATACACACACACACACACACACAGGCAGATGATTACAAATTCCTCATAACTCATAACTAAATCACACTATCATTCTGTCACGCATCAACCCTTTTTGTCCTGTTCCACCCATCCACCCACCCGCATGCGCACACACACACACACACACACACAAATGTGCTGTTGGCGAAGGTACTGGTGATGTTATTTGACAGAGTTCTGATCTGTGTCTGCCACATGCAAACGTCTGTGGTCCAAATCAAGTAATGTATAAAACATGTGTACTTTACACAAAGCACAGCGAAGAACAAGGCACCTAACACGCACGCACACACACACACACACACACACACACACCACAGTCTTAAGCATAGATTATATCACTTCATTGGCATTCTTACACTGTAATATACTCTCCCACAGTAAAACTGTATGTGAGGCTGACCACAGATTCTGTTGGTCAGAAACTCAGAGGAATGTGACAATATCCCAAGGAACAAGGTTCCCAAGGTTTGGGACGAATGTTATTATGAAAATAAGAACAACGGAATAACATTTCATAACAATAAGTTGAGTTCAAATAATTTCACAAATTGTTGGTTAAATTATTATTATTTTTTACACAATTCATATTATTGTTTATTTCAGGATGTCTTTTTTATTTATTTAATATTAAACACTTTAGGGTCATAATCATGAGAAAATTACTTGATGTAATGGGATTAAAATAATTGATGTGTGGGTGTGTTTAGTGTTTGGCACATAATTTACATACTCAGTTCTTATTATTTTCTTTGGTTGCCACAACTGGCACACAATGAAGAAGTTTATTTCCTGAGTGATGTGTTTCCACAAGTAGTTTTTATTATAAGTCAAGTCTATTTTATTTATATAGCCCAATATCACAAATCACAACTCAGAGTACCCACAGGGTTCCCCAAGTTAAATGTAAGCCTTTTTAATACCACTTAGAATTAAGTTAAATGCTAACGTCATGGCCATACTGGCAAAAGTAAGGAGTATATAATGGAAAATCAATATAGATTTTAAGGCCTAGAAAATATTTTATTTTACCAAATACAGTGGAAACCGTTTACAGTGATCAACCACTTATAACAAATGCTGTTTAAATAATTTGCTTATAGTAATCAAGTAGTCTGCTTACAGTGTTCATTTTGGGTCTTTTCATACATGACAACATATGGAAAAAAAATTTAAACTACAGTAATTCTATTCTATTTCTATTCTATTTTCTATTTTTTTTTACTTTACTTCCATGATACTTTGCCTCATTTAATACATTAACAAATGTCAATTAGATGGTAATCTGCATGAGAAATAAAGACAGAGAAAAAAAAAAATTAGTTATAATAATCATCCGCTTATAGTGATCAATTTGACCTGGACAGACGTGATCACTATACAAGCTTTCCACTGTACTTGAATTTAATAAAACATTTTATTATAATTATCACATTTATATTTAATACACAATAGCACATGCAATGTGTTTTGCGCACTTCATATGGGAGTCCAGTGCCATTGTCCCCAGCTTGAAAGATTTTCGGCACAGTTTTGCGGCACACCTTTCCGCCGCAGGATCATTGCCTGGAATAGGCTTAACCCACTCGTATTTTGGATTCTGCTGCCACTTAGGGTTAAAATGACACTTGTCCATTCTGAGGCGATGTGCTAATGTTAGCTTGTTAGTAGCAAGGTGCAAGACGTTTGTTTTCTTTCCTGACAACTGACTGATTCGCGCCAGAGCTCGCGCACACTCCACGGAAAAGAGCTTAAAGCAATACAGTGACAGTATCTATACCATCGTCCAAGTCATATTAAAGTAAAAGTAATGTAAATTGTATGTACGTAAAATGTTACACGCACAAAAAAACATTTTATACATTTGACAGTTATTTATGACGTTACAATATTTATTTAATCCTACGAAAGGATAAGAAAAACCCTTTGTAAATTAAATTCAATACTTTTAAGGCCTTATTTTGAGAATATTAAATTCAGTGCTTTTGTAATACTTTCAAGATCCCACAGGTACCCTTACAAATTTGCCTCAGGGGGCTTTACAACAATCTGTACAGCATACAACACCCTCTGTCCTTAGACCCTTAATTCAGATGAGGAAAAACACCTCCCCAAAAATACCTTTTAATGGAGAAAAAATCTCAGGAAGAGCAGCAGAGGACGGATCCCTCTCCCAGGATGGACAGACAAATTTTAACATATATGAAGAATATAGATCCAGGAAGACATTGAGCAACTTTAGGTCTCGCAATACAGATAGGACCTTAGCCACTTGACCTCCTCTCCACCAGGAATCTGGAAGAGGACAGACTACACAAACACACAAGAGGCAGAACTCAAGCACACCATACACACAGATAAGAGAAAGGAACATACACACAGCAGAAGAGAGAGAGACAAGAGGAGAGGCTGAATCACCTGGAGGATGAAGATCCAGATCCAAAACATCTGAAATGAAGCACAGACAGCCAGGGGAGAGAGAGAGAGGTCCCTGTAAGGCCAATGGAAGAGAGAAGCCTGAATGAAAAGAAAGGACAAGGAGGAGAAACTAGAGAGAGAGAGTGAAAGAGTGAAGTGGCAGTAAATGCACTAAAAAAAAAAAAGCTTGAAGAGCTCTAAATGCAATTAAGAGAACATTTCATAATTTCCAAATTCCAATTAAAATCTTAAATATTTGATAATGTCATCCAGCCCATTGTATGGTAGTGAAGTGTGGACTCCACTCAGTCATCAAAGCTATACCCGTTGGGACAAACATCCAACAGAATCTTTCCATGCAGAATTCCGCAGATACATTTTACACATACACAGAAAAACACCAACAAATGCATGTAGAACAGAATTAGGCAGATACCCGCTGATTAATTAACATTCAAAAGAGAGCACTCAAATGTTTTAATTACTATGCTTCTATGCTTGGACCGACAACCAGGTAGAACTGTTACTGAAAGTAAGTGTTGTTCATTATTAATGTTGAATTAACCGCTGGTAGTCAGGGCTGATGTCATTGGCACGTGATCATTTTAGAACGTCTCCGTTTTCGCCCGCCCTCACTAAAACGCAATCCAGAGTTTTCAAACTAACACGGACTCAGCAGCATTTTAAAAGGTCTCCGTTTTAGGAGTTATAAAACACCAGAGTAGTGTGGACGCTAGGTGTGAATGTAGCAAAAGTTATGTATTTTAAAACAAAAACGTAGTAGTGTGGATGTAGCCTGAGTGACACCATGACACATACACCAGCTCTTGCAGCTATTGCCAGACAGACCATCTGACGAGGTTCTGGCCTGTCCTGGTTTCCCATGGTTCAGTGTTTTTATGAGCAACTGGAAGCCATTATGGAGATGAGGGTGCTGAGCAGAGCGTAGCAGTCCTCTCTCAGTGATGACAGGCCTCTCAGTCTGGGTCCCCTTGCCTCCTAACATAAATTAAACACAAATGGCCTCTGTGGTGTCACACACATTCTCTGTACACACAGTAATATGCACATACAAAACATGCACAGTGCCACATTACCATGCACACACTCTGTCCACATGTACTCTAAGCAGATCTACAGCATCCAAGAATCCAACATGAGCAAAACACACATACAGTATATACTGTGTATAGCACAAGCAGCATCCAAAGATATGATTCCCCATGGAGGACAAAGTGTTTCCAACCATCAGTGTGAATATACAAACGTGTGTGTGCATGCCTGTGTGTGTGTTGGTTGGAATGTGCGTGGCTTAGCATATCTCTCTGATCTGATCACAGGGATATGAAGTTAATTACATAACTTAGGTTCGGGTGCAGGACCATGCCTCAACCATACCTCTAGTCACCTGTCAAGCCTAGTTTAACCATCAGGTGCTGTTTGTCTTGGATTTCGCGAAGACAGACAGACCTTGCTTCATGCATGATTGCGTTATCTAAAACTTCGACAAACTCTGAAATTTCGATTTCGAAAGAGTCAACTCATCATGGATCCTGAACTACAGATCAACTTGCCTGATTCAGATGATGATTTGTATGACGATTTTTTTCGAAACCAGTCATCCTCCAGCCATGACACTGCAGTCAGACCACAGTCAAGCATCCCAGCGGAGCCACTTGCGTTCAGTGGTTAACATACCATGGCCCTGCCGGCATCTCCACTCAAGCGCCCCTAACAAGATCTCTCCAACTCCCGGTAGATCTCAGGCCTCCTCTCCTCTGTCAGCAAGGGCTGAAAACTAGCGACGCTTCGGGTATGGCCATGGGAGCCAGCACCAACCCCCTCCTCAGCACAAGCATTATCACCCTTCTCCTGTCTCCCCTGCATTAAGGCAGCAGATTCTTTCCAGTAATTATGCAGATTATCGACACTAGCCAGCCCAGGGAAATGCAGACTAACCTTGGTTCAGCTCCATTAGCCATTACCTTCAAGGTTAAAGGACTTAACTCCTGCAGAATTTTCCCTTGCTATTTCCCTTTACTGTGACATTATCTGTTTAGCCTTTCCCGCATGGAGGTCTGAGCTAGATTAACTCTCTTTTGTGCTGAACATGGCCTTACATTTCGGAGGGACAGGTGCCCCTTTCCCACCCTGCCACAGAATGCACAATCAGTGCTTCACCACCTCGCTCATGTCCCTCTCCCTCACATAACGCTGCAGCCCCACCTCCCATCATCCCATCGTCCCATCATCCCTAGGTCCCATAGAAGTACTTCCCACACCTGTCAAAAACTATTTTTCTGTGCACTTTACTTTTGGCTGCAGAAGCAGTCCCAAGATCTTCGACACTCTTTCAGAAGCCCTGTGCTGGATCTTAACTAACAACTACAGACTCCCTTCCCTTCGTCGTCAGTCCATTATCCTTACCTCCTCACTTAGCTTACTACTCACAAAAGCTTTCTCAGAACTTGGCATCCCCCTTTCTGAAGAGAAAACCTCAGGGCCTAGCACCTCCATCAAGTTCTTAGGCATCACCCTGGACTTTATTTCCTTCCAGGCATCTCCCCTCAGAGAAAATACAGCACATCACTCTGCTTCTGTCAAACTATCTCCTGGCAGAAAGATGCACCAAATGCCAGTTACTAGTCCTCCTTGGCAACCTTAAATATACCATTTGCATAATCCCTCAAGCAAAAGCCTTCCTGTCCAACCTTTTAACTAAAGCTGCAGCCATCCCCTCTCTCCACAATATAGTTGTTGGGACAATGCATGCAAAATGGAAATGCGACTGTGGCAATAATTCCAGTCTTCTTGGAATGGCATTTCCTTCTTCTACGATGACTTCATCACTCAACCCGAGGAAATTCAACTTTACACGGACACAGCTCCTTCCATAGGTTTCGGTGGCTACTACACTCTCCTTTGTCTGCGCTTCACAAGCTATATCCCATTGTCATAGCTGCCACTCTTTGGAGGCATGAATGGTCTAGGAAGTCCATACTCATCCACTCTGATAACACCACAGTCGTAGAGATCCTAAACAAAGGTTGATCTTGTTCTGTAGCCATCATGCAGTTTCTGCGCAGACTCACATTAATCTCGGCTCAACAACAGTTCATCCTCAGGGCAGCCCACATTCCTGGTTATCACAACAGCATCGCTGATTCATCGTCTTGTTTTAGTCCCATCGTTTTAGCCACAACATTCAATCTCCACACCTGGGAAACCTCTCTAATGTTTCACAAGAAGCTATCCTCAATAGCCGTGCCCCAAGCACTCTCTCAGCCTACCTAACTGGCTTGAATTATTTCAAGGCATATCATGCCACATACCAGCTGTCATTTTCCTCTCTGGACATCATGTCTATCTGCAATTTCATCACCCACACCATCACCATCCAGACCAACTTGTGTTATGAACTCAGGTAGGACCCAAATGCAGGACATGGACAGAGTGGAGTTTGGTAAGGAAGAGTTTTATTAATGGTGGTGGGGCTGATGATGGGGAATGAGAAGCCGATGACAGCAGGAGTTGTGGTGATGGAGGAGCTGGTGTGAGTGGAGGGAATGTACGTATAATGTATGTATGTCTTAGTATGCCATAGTGTGTAGCTACCACTGGGGTTAAAAATACAATCTGGCGAATAATGCCTGAGGAGCCGGGTAGATATACTGCAGGTAGATGAACTGATGAGAGGCAGGTGAGCCAGGAGAGCAAGTAAGATGGACCACGTCCACGCCAACACACACACACACACACACACACACACACACACACACACACACACAAACAAACAGGAACATAGAGAGAGATGAAAACACAAGGGAACACTGGGGACTGAGCTGGGGGCTTAGCAGGAATCAACTCTTCATCAAACTAATCACTGGCCTCTATTGTCCATCTACCTCCCATTCCCACATTACAATCTTAATCAAAGGTGTGGAAAAAAAGGGGGAACATGCTCTCATCTGACATCACCATCCACACTTCTGACTCTCTCATATCCACGCTCTGAAGGAGTAAAACAGCTGGGAGTTTCTTTCCCTATTTACATTTTCCAACTCAACTCCTATCTCAGCCCATACGAGCCTCATACGAGTCATCACTGCAACACCCACTTTTTCTCACCGAAACAGGAAAATAGCCACTTGATTCTGTCCTCTGCATTTCAGGTATATCTTCAGAACACTATTCGAGCCATTCCTTATGCATTGGCACAGCATCCACAGCAGCCAGACTGGGCATCTGAGATCAAACCATCCAGGTTCTCGGCCGCTGGTCATCTCAGGCATTACATCCATTCATCTGTCCTCAACCTCCAACACTTTCTGAATTTCCATTAAACCTTTAAATGGCATATTGTTGTGGCGTGGTCCTTGCTAGTGAAATTAAGGTCATTAGTTAACTTAAGTTAAATAAGGTTGGTTAGTAATGCGTAAACTTTTGCAGCTCTAATTAAATTGCACTTTTGGATACTTGAAAATGTACGTGTTTGTCAGTCAAACATTTGTGTGTTTTGTAATTAATGTAAACATTAATAATGTAAATATTACAGTTGACCTAACTTTAAACCACATTATTTGGAGAAAACCGTGGACAGACCATAGAGATTGCATCAGTAACTTTCATTAATTGCTTTTAAATTAACCTACATATGCATGAAACATTATGTTAAAGGAAAAACTCCACCTAAAAGGATAGGTTCACAATTGTTTGAGTCAGTCTTAAAACAACAGTCAGGTGCCCTTATGAACATTGAAACAGTTTTTGCTTGCAATAATTATTGCTCCTGTTATACTAGCCATTAAGAGACCCACTCTTAAAAGAGCACTCCACCAATTTTGCATTGCACTCCTATAACATTGTCAGATTCACCATGGACAGTTTTTTTTTAAAAAGCATGAAAATCAATGCAGATGAACCAGCATTCCATTTTCTATGTATAGAAAATCACCTGGATGAACAGAAAGCTGTTCTTGCCAAAGAGGTATGAAATTTGCTTTAATTTGATTGGAGTTTCACAATTTCATGTGTCTTGGACTACTAGCTCAGAACCTCTTACTGTGGAACATAACTAGGGGGTTAACACAATCTACATATCTGATGTCCTACAGACAGATTCATCTGATCCTGTATGTCAGCAAACCAATATAACCCCACCTAGTACTGTATCTTGCAAAATGAAATGTCTCTTAGTATTTTAATCTGATTAGATTTGGACTACCAGAGACAAGGTAAGTCTTGGCTGCCTGTGAGACTCTGAAAGAGCCCTTGTTGAAGATGACTGGCTGTGATAAACCGATGTGAGAAAAGGTGAGACTGAGAGAGTTTGCTGATGACTGGGCAAAGTGTTTCCATCCATCATTTCTAATGAACAGGCTGAAATAAAACAACATGGTATTCCAGAGGGGAGGGGAGGGGGGAGGAGAGGAAGTGACGGGACGAGGAGAGGAAAGAAGAGCGTATGAAGGGGAATGAGAGGAGAAAAGAATGGAGGAGAGAAGATAAAAGGAGGACAGAAGAGGAAAAGAGATGAGAGGAGGAGAGGGGAGGAAGTGACAGAACAAGAGGAGAGAAAAGAAGAGGGGAGGAGAGGAGGTAAAAGAAGAGGAGAGGACCAAAGAAGGGAAGAGAGGAGATAACAGAAGAGGAAAAGAGATGAGAGGAGGAGAGGGGAGGAAGTGACAGAACAAGAGGAGAGAAAAGAAGAGGGGAGGAGAGGAGGTAAAAGAAGAGGAGAGGACCAAAGAAGGGAAGAGAGGAGATAACAGAAGAGGAAAAGAGATGAGAGGAGGAGAGGGGAGGAAGTGACAGAACAAGAGGAGAGAAAAGAAGAGGGGAGGAGAGGAGGTAAAAGAAGAGGAGAGGACCAAAGAAGGGAAGAGAGGAGATAACAGAAGAGGAAAAGAGATGAGAGGAGGAGAGGGGAGGAAGTGACAGAACAAGAGGAGAGAAAAGAAGAGGGGAGGAGAGGAGGTAAAAGAAGAGGAGAGGACCAAAGAAGGGAAGAGAGGAGATAACAGAAGAGGAAAAGAGATGAGAGGAGGAGAGGGGAGGAAGTGACAGAACAAGAGGAGAGAAAAGAAGAGGGGAGGAGAGGAGGTAAAAGAAGAGGAGAGGACCAAAGAAGGGAAGAGAGGAGATAACAGAAGAGGAAAAGAGATGAGAGGAGGAGAGGGGAGGAAGTGACAGAACAAGAGGAGAGAAAAGAAGAGGGGAGGAGAGGAGGTAAAAGAAGAGGAGAGGACCAAAGAAGGGAAGAGAGGAGATAACAGAAGAGGAAAAGAGATGAGAGGAGGAGAGGGGAGGAAGTGACAGAACAAGAGGAGAGAAAAGAAGAGGGGAGGAGAGGAGGTAAAAGAAGAGGAGAGGACCAAAGAAGGGAAGAGAGGAGATAACAGAAGAGGAGAAGAGATGAGAGGAGGAGTGGGGAGGATGTGACAGAACAAGAGGAGAGGAAAGAAGAAGGGATGAGAGGAGATGAGATAAAAGATGGGCAGAAAAGATGAGAGGACAAAAGAAGGGATGAGAGGAGATAAAAGGGAGAAGCAAGAGGAGACAAAGAGAGAAAATAGGGTGAGAGAGAAAGGAGGAACGAAGATAAAAATATAGAGAACAGGACAAAGAAAAGAGAGAGAGAAAGGGACGGGTGAGTAAGTAAAAAGAGGGTTGGAGATTTGAAAGAAACCTTTCAAATATAATGTAAACCTGTGCACACTACTCTCTCCATCTGCCTCTCACTCATTGTTCAGACAAAAACCATCACTGTAGCTGCCTCAAGTTGTCCTGCTGTGCTAATACATTTTGAGGTGTTCCAGATCTCTCTAATATCCTGCCCAAAGAGGCAATGGGCACTACGCCACACACACCATTCTTATTACTCATCACACACTCAGAGTAAGTTTTATTAGCGCTGTGTAAAGGAGATAAGGCTGAGCAGCAGGAGTGAGGAGACGAGGGGGAGGAGAGTTCAGGAGTTAGGGCTTTATGCTAATAAAGATGTGTGCAGCAAGGACTCGTCTCGTGATGGATTATGCAGGAATGTTCAGCTATTATGGTTTAAAAAAGCAAAGCTGCTCCATGATGAATTAATCAGCATGCAGACATCAAATTTTCCCTCCAAATCACCTCTGCGATGTTTCAACTGTCCTGAATGTACTGCCCGGACATGATGACTTTATTTTAAGTTCAAGGCCATTCCTGCAGTGAAGACTGTCTTTTTGTAGGTCTGACTCAGCAAATCACTACAACACATAAAGAATAATACAAAGCGGATGAAAAGGTTTTTGAACATAATTAGCACAGAGAAATATAAAAACTTTTCAATACAAATTGAATGTTTCGATTGCATGTTTGCACAGACTACCGCCCTGTGGCACTGACCTCCATTCTTATGAAGTGCTTTGAGAAACTGGTTCTCCTGCACATCAAAAACAGAGGATGCCATCTCTACTGCCCTCCATTCAGTCTTCACGCACCTTAAAAATAGCAACACCTACATCAGAATGCTGTTTGTTGATTTCAGCTCAGCATTCAACACAATCTCCCCCATGAAACTGGTTGGCAAACTTGACACACTGAGTACTACACTCTGCAACTGGATATTGGACGTCTTCACAAACAGACCCCAGACAGTTCAGATTGGCGGTTACACCTCCTCCACTCTAGTGGTCAACACCAGAGCCCCCCAGGGCTGTGTGCTCAGCCCCCTCCTGTTTACGCTGTACACCCATGACTGTGTAATACCCTGGTTTAAGACCATGTATTTGTGTTTGCATTGTGCAGTGTTATTATTTCATGAAGTGTATATCTATTTTATATGCATTTAAAACAGAACTCTTCCTTTCAAAAGGAAATCCACCAAGCTCCATGTTCACCATCTCTATTACAAAGAGCTTATGAGACTTATGAGATTAACAACATGGTTAAGGATGCAAGAGCTTCTTACTTCGTTAACCTAATTTTGTCCAGTAAACGCTACCCTAAAGTCCTGTTTGACACCATTAACAACATTGTCACCCCTGCACCTCCCGATGTGCCTGTTTTTTCAAATAAGGATGCAATAACTTTCTCTCTTTCTTTGTGGATAAGATTAGAGATAGCTAGCATCATCCCCTCTTCTACACCCTTTTCTACATTTCTAACTCAGCTGTCAATTTTGGACTGTTTCCCTGCTATTTCCCTGCATGACCTCATTGATCTGGTGGGCAGTATGAAACCTTCCTCAAGCCCTGTAGATATTTTACCTTCTTTCATACTACAAAATGTACTTGGGTCTATTGGTCCATGCCTGGTTTCAATTATAAATAGCTCTTTGCTATCTGGTTGTGTCCCATGCTATAGTGTCAATCCCTTTGGACAAGTAACTTTTGTACCTGAATCATAAGCACACTAAAAAATGTATCGTTGGTTAATGGCCCTTTCATCATCATTTATATGCATGCCAGAGTTATCTTTTATGTTACTTTGTTATGGCAGTAATTTACACTGACACTACCATCATTGGCTGGATTACAAACGACGGTGAGAATTCATATCGGGAGGAAATCAACAATCTTGCAGAGTGGTGCACAGAGAACAACCTACTGCTCAATGTCAGCAAAACCAAGGAGCTGATTGTTCATTTTAGGAAAAAGGAGGCAAAGACACACACTTCTGTCTACATCAGTGGAGCTGACGTTGAGCAAGTGAACAGTTGTATATTCCTGGGAATCAACATCACAGAGAACCTGTTATGTATATCCCACATCTCCACGCTGGTAAAGAAAGCTCAGAAATGACTGTATTTCTTAAGGAAAATTAAGAAGGCAAAACATTTACAGAAGACCAATAGAAAGCATCCTGACTAAAAACATTACAAACTGGCATGGGATGTGTATGGCCCAGGATCAGAGGGATCTGCAGTGGGTGAAACTGCCCAGAACATTATTGGTAACCATCTGCCGAGCATCTGATATTGGAGAGGTTAGGTGCCTAAAGGATACTAAAAGACAATACCCACCCCAGCCACAGCCTGTTCACCCTGCTGCTGTCTGGCAAGCGATACAGAAGTATCCGCTGTTATACCACCAGACTACAGAGCAGCTTCTTTCCTCAGGCTGTGAGACTCCACCTTGTCCTCTGCACTCCACCACAAATAAATGACATGGAACTTTCTGTTATGCTGGTTTTGCACATTACCATACCACTACCTTTGTATAATATATGTATATAAGTAACTGTATATGTTGTTTTTATTTTTATTCTATTCTAATTTTAAATATTTGTATATATGTTCTGTGTGTGTAGCGTGAAGGGGGTTACAACTTCATTGTGCAGCCCTGTGTTGTAGAATGACAAATAAATCTACCTGTAACCTTGAACTCTTTCTGTAGCAGTGATGTTCATGCAGAAACTTCAGCAGATTTCAGAAGAAAGCAGTATATTGATATTAAAAATTGATCAGATAACTGTGTGTAATGTGAAAGATGTCACTCATATTACCCAGCCCACACAGAATTATCACCCAACTCTGCAGTACTCCTCAGCTCTACAGTGCATTTTGGCATCTTACTGTTTTGGTTCAGACTCACCTCTCTCATCAAACTTCACTTTCATCAACCACGTTTCCAACAGCAGCAAGCAGATGTTTCTAGTGGAAAAAAAGCCCTGATAAATCCAGTGTACACTACCCAACAGCACCAAACAGCAACAAGACAAAGTTAGCATCTAGCCAGTGAACTGAAGTTGAATATGAGAGCTAAAAGGAGCGTGAATATCAGCGGGTGACCAGAAACACAAGTCAAAATGAATGCTAACATTCCTCTGTGCTGGATGTGTAAATAAGAAGTAGTTTACCAACATTTTATGCAATGAATGCAGATTTAAAGTAGAAATTGGTATTTCTTTTATCCTTGCAAAACCTTTGATTCAAAAGTTATTTGCCAAGAAGAAACCCTGTGACTCTCAGGGCCTCTTCACACCTGAAAGTCCGAACCAAGGATTGCGTATTATTTTACATTGCATACATTTGATCCAGTTAGTTTTGGTTTCACATTGCATTTATGCAAGCACACTAAAGAACTATACATGACATACCTACATCTTGTCTTCATCTTCTACGTGAGCTGCATCTCCCTATACCTGCAATTTGATTGTCTTGTAGATGGCCCTGCGTCTTACGTCAGCGTGTCAATTCAGCAGGTAGCCTTCTATCACAGTTTGAATGAATGGAAGAAAATGAATGAACAGATTCATTTCCTTGCTGCTATAATAATATTATTAGTTATTGTCAATTAATCATTTGGTTTCCTCCTCTCCCCATGTGCTATGTGGCTTATTTTGTTTTGTTGCGTTGTTTTTCCTTTTTCTGGTTCTGACAATAGCCTGCCAGAACGTCCTGTAATTGGTCAGAAAGTCTGAATCATCCATAAAAAAGGTTTCAAGGTTTGGTCCAGACAGTGGGCAGGGGGAGGTTTCACACCTGTAATTTTGGTTTGGATCAAACTGAAAAGTCAGAAAGTCCGGGCCAAACAAAGCAGGTGTATAAGTGGGTTTACTTCCATCTCTTTTTATGCCATGGAAGAAACAGAGTAGAAACTCAAAGAAGTTGTTACACTTGGCTGAGAAGTTGGTAGTTCGTAAGATCTGTGTGGAGCGATGAGGAGACTGTAACCTTCCTCAGCTCAATACATGAAACAAACTGAAATACCCATGACGCTTTCTACATGGTTTTCCACTGTTTTAGGTTTGACCAGAGCTCTTTTAATAACTTTTACTACTTCTTTATCTACAGCGTTGTAATGGCACCCATCTTGATCCGTCCAACTACTAATATTTCTTTTGCAGATTTTCTGGAAGTTCAGTTAAAAATTTCTGCTACTTTTAGATGTAAAGCTGACTAATGTTTCAATCTGTGTTATGCTAATCTAAACCCTTGGTACAAAACACTCATTATTATAAACAAAAAATAAAAAAGTAATGTGTGCATAAAGAATTGTTTTTTACGTCTTTCTTACAGATGTTTTAAGACTTGTAGCAATTTTTATCTCCGGGAAGTGTAAATAAATGCAAAATGGTACAACCTAATCATATGTACTGATTTATGTTCATTATTTGCAGTTTCTGCTTTAGTTCCCTTTCCCGCCAACTCAAGTCACAGCATCTGTATATTACAGTAACAAGCTACTTTCACACTGCCAGTGATCACTGTGGAGGCACAACAACCTTCACTCAGTTTTACAAGCTCACTTCATACTGCACTAGCAACTGTATCAATGTGTACCTTACTTTTAGCAGTGCGACACATTTTCCACTTTGAGCTTTAAACTCATTGCACTATGCAGAGATCATTCAGGCATAGATATTTAGGTAAGGTGACTCAGAAACAATACCTGAACACTTTTTCAGCTGACGGCTAATGGAATATCATTATTCAACTGTAATTTTGTCAAAATATGTAGCCCAGGATTTTCGCTTGATAAGGGAAATACCTACAACTTACTTACAGGTGTACAATACGGATGAGAATAAAAAGGGTGTAAGAGAAACCATATAGTTGTGTCAGTATGTTTTCAGACACTGATAGCAGATGGGAAGAAAGAAGGATAGAAAAGGAGATGAAATAAAAGAAGTGAAAACAAGTGATAAAAGGGTGGATGTTGAACAGTATCATGAAAGACACTGTTTGCGTGTTGTTGTCCCAAAGCGTGGTGAATTTAACCCAGCAGGGAAACCAAATGCTGGCTTCGATTTGACTGTGAAGCAACAGAGCCAGATGTTGCAAAAGAGACATCAAGTTAGAGACAAAAACAAACTACTGTGCAGATCTGAGGGTATACAGAGCTGAACGTAAGAGTTTTAAAGATGTTTTTACCTGGAAGACTATGTGTGCGTGTGTGTACATATTTAAAACCAGTGTATGACCTCTTACAGGCCACACACACGCTCAGACCTAAACTTTCCTCAGACAAAACACTGTGTGTATATGTATCTGTTTCTCAGTGTGTGACATTCAGAGCCCATTAAGCTTGTCATCGCATCCCTTTCATCTATTTGCATCCGTGCGATTCTTTCTCTCTGCAGCATGACCTACTGTCACCATGGATGGAGCTGCGTGATTGGACAGAGACCAGGAAGTCCTCAGGAAGTTCATTAGCATAACGATGTTCATGGGAACATTTTGAAATGAGTGTGGTGTCGTGAGATCTACAAAACCTCACTGGAACTAGTTTCCTCCCATCTGCTGTGTTCCCTGTTAGTCTCTGTTATTTGTTATTCATCCTGGGTTTATGCTGGCTTCAGTGATGACAAGAGAAGCCACAGTAAGGATAAATAATCCCAGACGACAAAAACCGCACATACACACATAATGGCATACTGCACACAAATGCACGCGCGTGCGTGCACACACACACATACACACACAGAAACACACAAAAACAAGGTATACATGTTTATGCTAGGGGTGTGCATTGCTGTCTGCCACAGTGTCTTTTCTGATACTACAACTGGAGGACGCCAAAGTCAGACATTTTCACACTCTACACATAATGGCTTTAAAGCTGCACGAATCAATATTTTATATTAAAGCTGCTCTATTCAAATGGTAAATGGCTGCATTTATATTGCTCTTTTATCCAGAGCACAAAGCACATTATTACATATTTGCATACAATTAACCCATTCACACACACCAATACCAACGAGCTACCATGCAAGGTGCTGGTCTGACCATCAGGAACCACACACATCAGGAGCCACAGCTGCACCGACTGGATAACAAAGGATTTAATGACTATGTGATGTGAAATGAGTCGCACATATTGATGAACCCTCTTCTGAGCTCTTTTAAACTTCATAGCGTCTTTTAGCTCATTGTTTTGGTTTTACGACCTGCAATTTTACTGTTTTGGTTGAGTCTCATTGCTCTCATCAGCATTGTTTCCATCCACAGCAGGCAGCTGTTTTCAGCATAACAGCTCTGACAAACCCATTGCACACTACCTGTTCAGCACCAAACAGCAGAAAGACAAAGTTAGCAACTAGCTGGTGAAGATAGTGGAGCATTGATTCCCCAGTATCTTGGGGAATCAGTGAGCTGTTTAACAACACTGAATACAAAAGGTCTATATAGTCTGAATGAAGGTCTTGTAAAACAGTGTCAGCATAGTTATGTCCACTTTCTTGGAGAAGAAAAGAGGCCTGCTCCCAAAGGGGAAGATGAGGGGCGGATAATGCCTGCAGCAAGAGACTCCCTGATATATTTCTCCATAGATTCTCTCTCGAAACGTGACAAGTTGTAGAGCTGGCTTGCAGGCAGTGTAGCTCCGGGGAAAAGATCTATTGCAGATCAGATCACTGTAATAAGGTCTATGTGGAGGCAGGGAGAGGGCACTCTCTTTACTGACTAGGCCGCTAGGTCATGGTACACTGGGGGAATGGTAGATAGGTCTGGGGGTTTTGGTGGAGTCTGAGTCACAGGGACCTATGATGGTGGGAGAGGGATTGCAGACAGAAATACACTTGCCAGCTGTCCTACGTCTGTCTCTCTCTTCAGGAGACAGATGGGCCTGACTAAGCTGCATGGGTTCAACAGAAACTAGCGACTGACTAGCAGGTGGAGTGAACTGAGGGCTAGGTACAAGGCTAGAGGACACACGGTTAGTAGCTTCAGAAGAGCAGGAGGAGAAGTGAGAGCTTCTCTCCCGACACCTCTCCCTCAGCCTGTTATCTATCTGAATAGATAAAGACACAAAAGAATCCAAGTCAACAGGCTCATCTCTTAATGCTAACTCGTCATTTATCTGCTCAGCCAACCCCTTAACAAACACCCCTTGAAGGGCCTGGTCATTTCACTCAGCATCTGCCGCTAGTACAGAACTCAACTGAATATTCTGCTACACTACAGGATCCCTGGTGCAGAGAGAATAGTCTATTGGAAGCAACTTTACAGGGGACCGGGGGCTCAAAAACCTTCTTTAATTCAGCCTCAAAGACAGGACAGGACATGGAAGAGGCCAACAATCTCTCCCACATGGGAGTGGCCCATGCTAAAGCCTTCCCTCTTAACAGCCCACAGCATTGTCGTGCGCCCGTGTTGATGATCAGCAAGGAGGAGGTGGGGCTGCCGATTCTCACTAGCTGGGGTCTGCCTGTAAGGAAGTCAAATATCTAGCTGCAGATGGTGGTCTCGAGTCCAATATCAACAAACTTAGACAAGTTTTGAGGAAATGATGGAGTTGAATGCCAAGCTGTAATCAGTGAAGAGCATTCTCACATATGTATTCCTTTGTGTAGGTACAGTAACTTCAGTCTGACACGAATGACAGGAGGAAAAAGGTTAAATTACATTGTGTCACACGGTAGAAAAACTATGGGCTCCTGTGCCTAACGCAGCTCTCTGCCTGACTCTACTGCACATGACGTCACTTACTACAATATATCAAAGGGGAGCGTCAATATACATGCATTTCTTTGTACATTTTATACATTACCTATGTCTTATACAATGACTAGAAATTATGAACTATGACTTTTGCATTTGCATATAAATTAACTATATACTCACATTGTAGCTCTTACAAAGTCTATAGGCCCTTTCTGACACAACGCGACATCGCGACAACGGCACCACTGTGCTGTGAAACCCATTATTTCCAATGGTTTGCAGCACCACAATGGCTTTTCGCTGCGTCGAGCAAAGCACACTCGCAGAGCGCCGCTCATTGAGCTTGCTTGAACTTTGGGCGCTGCATGCTCTGATGAATACCCACATGGCCAATAGAAACAAGGCAGCCAGCCAGGCACCGAAAGCAAAATGGAGGAAAAGCTAATATTGAGTATGTCTGAATCCCCTGAATTGTACAACACAAGTTTACACTTGTATGAAGACCTCGGGAGGAAAGCCCTATCTTGGAAACCTGACAACAAAATAATAGTCCCCGCTAGAAGTTTTGAAAACCCTGCCAATTTTGCTTTCTCCTCTGTGACTTCCCCGAACACCTAGTCAGATGTGCACTGCACCCAGCAGTGAGCACAGCGCAAATCGCGTTGTGTCTATAAGGATATGTAAAAAGAGAAAGACTTTATGTAATGTATGTATTTTTTCAATATTTCAGGAAATGCAGCAGTGACTCCAATGTTTGAAGGGGAAACTGATCACCTTGTCTCCACCACGTCAGCAGTGCTTGTTGAGAGTGAGCTTTTTGTCATGGCTGACCGGCTGGTCGGCCACTCAGTAATTAATGGAGGCCCTACCCTATCAGGGCTCAGCTTGGCAGTGGTACATGCTTTGACGGGTGGTTCAAAGGAATGCCCAGGACTGCCCAGATATTGACCACTGGGAGACTACTGGTCTGGTAAGTACAGTAAATCAACTTTATCATTGCAAAATTACAGCTTCTAAAAATGTCACAGAAGTCACAAAGCAAGTTGGAATACAGCTATTTTTGGATGTGCTCAGAAATTGTTAAACATGCAATAATGTTACTGTCTTCCAGCTGCTGAAAGAAGAAATGACTGAGGAAGAGACCTCAAGGGTGTCCGACCTGTGTCTGGAATGGTATTTCCCAGTACCAACAAAGGACAGAAACAAACACCTCCTCTTACAGTAGCTCCTCAGTCACGCTGTAAGAACTATTTCCACACCTTTATTTGTTTTCTATATTCATTTGATTTATCATTTATCAGCTAGTTTTGGTATCCAGTGCCCTGTTAGATTGGACGAATGAGTAAATATTACATGTATGAGTAATTTAATAGTGTTTTAACTGAAGGTTTATGAATTGAACACAACACTGATGAAGTTTAAAATGTACAGGTCCTCAGTCAACTCACTGTGCAAACAAAGCACCTGAAAAAGGGATTGAAAGAAACAGGTATCTGAACACTGATTACCTCCAGATCAGATGTGGTTCCTGTCCTTCTTCCCAGAGAATGTGATGTAGAAATCAGCCCCCAGGTAATCTGACAGAAATGGTCAAATTAATATTTTATGCTATTTCTCTACATTTTACTGCAAATTATTATAGATGGTCCTGCAGTCAACCATATGGCCCCAGGTGAGGCAGATCCATGGGGACAGTGATGACTTGGAATCAGAAACAATGCATGTTAATGGTTTGTTGAAGAAGGTAACATTTCTATAGTCAAATATATGTACTACACTAGAACAGTCAAATGAAATTTGTTACTTAAATACCATACTTGAGTAAATTCTTTGAAGTACTTTTTGTTTTTTATTCTTGTTGCTTCTCTGGTCTGTTGTCTCATCATCTGTTTCTCTATGCTCACCTAAAATCTCACTTTAAGGCATGTACCTACCAGCATGAATTTGTGACATCGCTTTTCAACTATTTATTTAAGCTAATCATATTATAGTATACAAATTAGTGATAATATGATAATAGATATTCAGATAGGACTTTTACATGAGAAAGGAGATAGCATTTTATTTATTTTTGTAAACATAACATACATGAGAATTTATTGTTATATTTTTTTGTTGGATATACAAATAGTTGGATATACAAAGCATTAAGGGAAGTCGATAACAAACATTTCAGGTCATCATGTCATCAGGTAATCAAAACATTAACAACCTCTTCTTTTTTCTTCTTGTTCCTTCTCTGTGCTGAATGATAAATAAAAGAACCAACAACATAAAGGGTGCAAAAAGTGAAGGGTCTGAATACTTTCTGAAGCCACTGTAGGTGTTGATCATAGACTGTATATAAAGATGGACGGCATGACATAAACCCCGCCTCCTCCATGTTAGTGGATGGGACATGGGCCAAACTGAAAAATCTAAGTACAGGTCAAATACATTTTTCCCAAAGATGGTTTCTGTTATTTTAGGTAGTTCTTATCATGCTGATGTTTGTTCAAGTGTTCATTTTTCTGATAAGTTTAGTTTTAATTAGTTATTTGATGCTATAAAAAGGGGGTGAGACGTCACGATTGACAACTTGAAGCCATCACTGCTCAGACACTGAAACTTGACTTTTAGGAGATCAGGAAACAGCTGGTGTCCAATAGTTCAACTCTAGAAATGAACTATATTTACATATTCACACATACACCATGTTAGTTTAGCATATTAAAATTCTAACATTTGCAAATTACCACTAGGCACAAAGTACAGCTAAAGCTCATAAGAATGTCATTAAAATTTTAATCTAATATTGATGATAGTGGATCCTGTAGGCTACATAAATGTCTGTTCAAATTTCATCCACTAGATGAAATATTTTGGACCAAAGTGGTAGACCATTTTTTCAGTATAACATAGGCACTACACTGCCATGAAGTGCAGCTTCAAAACAAATGGACAACAAAATAGTTTTACAAAAATGAAAGTTATTTTATTCTCAAAGATGATCTTGGATCCATCCAAGGTGCAGCTACGAGGAGCTCCTCCATTTGTTTTGTTCAATGAATTGTGGGAAAATAGTATCCATTTACAATACACGCAGAAACCAGGCATTTACTAGTGTGAGAATACTTATTGAGTAATATTATTTAGTAATTCTTCCTGTGTGAATTTACAACAGACTAAAACTGCTTAGAATTAGATGTAGTATGGAATTGGAGCACAGCTGTAGTGTCAGGAAAGCATTTTAAGTAGAATAAATTATAATAGGGCTGTTGTACTTAATTCCATATATACCAGATCATTGTGTTGTTTAGGCCACTTAGTGCAAGTAACTGACATTCAGTTTTCTCAAGAAACCTAAAATGTTCAGAAGACATACAGTTTATCCGAAACACATACTCCTGCTTATCCAATGAGCTTGTGATTGGTGTCTATATGTACAAGGTACTTTGGGTAGGGCACAGAATATCTTCGCCGGATGACACATCCCAACTGAGTCATTCTTGACAATATTCCAATGGTGTCTACACGATGCATCGATGCTTTGACTCTGTCCCATCCCACACTATATCCTTGTGCTTTCAAGGTCCCTTTCACTAATCAATAGCTGTGCATGTGGCATTCTGTCTTTAATTTGTTCATCAAGGTCTGCATCTGTACATGCACTGTACAAGTTTCAGACTGACAAATTATTCTCTGCCATCCTCCTAAATAGTGTAGCACGACACACTCCCCACAACTTGGCAATGGCAGTTACAGGTAATCCAATGTCCAGCAGATGAACAAGATGTTCAGTGGGTATCCTTGGTCGTCCACTTGCAGTTTGTCTTTGAACTTCAAAAGCTGGCGGTGGTTCTTGACTGTTTCTGTGGCTCTGAATTGCAATGTGTAAGTCAGTCAACCTCTCTTCAACACTTCTGTGTTACAATATGCTGTGACAGAGCTTCAATGAAAACCATTTCTTGATGACATACAAACTGTACATAGTCGCTATCCAGTGGTGTGTGTTGAAGTGAGTGTGTAAGACACAAATGCAGTCTCTGCAGGATGTGTTGTTTCAATAAATCCTATGAAGGACAGGTTTGATAAAATTATGTGTACAATAAAACCCGCTGCATATAAATATTACACTACCTTTTGCATGCAAATAAGAAAAAAAAGAGTTTTTTTTGTACACTTATTAGAAGAGAAAAACCTACACTAGTAGGTCTTTTTTTAGTACCGTGATGTTGATAATCTAACCTTACAATTTCTTATTTATTTTTTCGTTTGATTTGTGCACA
Source organism: Macquaria ambigua (assembly GCA_008360985.2). Taxonomy (NCBI): domain Eukaryota; kingdom Metazoa; phylum Chordata; class Actinopteri; order Centrarchiformes; family Percichthyidae; genus Macquaria; species Macquaria ambigua. The sequence continues at coordinate 32,716 of VMKM01000912.1, read as the reverse complement.
CACATTTAACAATCTGACAATATGTAGGTGATTTTAATATTCATGTGGACGTTGATAATGACACCCTTACTGCTGCGTTTATCTCATTACTAGATTCGACTGGCTTCTGTCAGAGTGTACATAAACACACTCACTGTTTTAACGACACCCTCGATCTTGTTCCTGTCTATGGCATTGAAATTGAACATCTAATAATCGTTCCACAGAATCCTTTTTTATCGGTCCATTATTTAATAACTTTTTAATTCCTATTACTGGACTACACACCATTAGGCAAACATTCCTACACTAGATGTCTATCTGATAGTGCTGTAGATCAATTCAAGGAAGTGATTCCATCGGCATTTAATTCAATGCCATATCCCAATATAACTAACTTTAGTCCCTCCCAAATTGATCATCTTGTTGATAATGTAGCAGGCTCACTGCGAACGACACTCAACTCTATTGCCCCTAAAAAGGAGATAATAAATAAGAGGAGGTTAGCTCCATGGTATAACCCCCAAACCTGCAAATTAAAGCAAACATCTTAAAAGGAAATGGCATTCCACCAATCTGGCAGAATCATGTTTAGTCTGGCAAGATAATCTTAACATTTTTAGGACGGTTTCTGTTTAGCAGTGTAGCCAGGCTGACAGAGAGTCACAGCTCTGTTGAGCCACATATTCCTATAGATCTCAGTAGTAACGACTTCATGAGCTTCTTTAATGATAAAATTCTAACTATTAGAGACAAAATTCAGCACCTCCTGCCCTCAGTCGGTACTGACTTATCTTTAAACACAGGAATCTTAGAAACAAAACCTTATATACATTTAGACTGCTTTTCTCTCATCAACCTTCACCAACTAACTTCAATGATTTCTTCATCTAAGCTATCAACGTGTCTCTTAGACCCCATCCCAACTAGGCTGCTTAAAGAAGTTTTACCCTTAGTTAGCACTTCTTTACTAGACATGATCAATCTGTCCTTATTTAAAGGCTATGTGCCACAGTCCTTTAAAGTAGCTGTAATTAAACCTCTTCTTAAAAAGCCCACTCTTGATCCAGGGTTTTTATCAAACTACAGACCTATATCTAACCCTCCCTTTCTCACTAAGATCCTTGAGAAAGCAGTTCGCCAATCAGTTGTGTGACTTTCTACACAACAATAAGTTATTTGAGGATTTTCAGTCAGGATTTAGAGTGCATCATAGCACAGAGACAGCACTGGTTCTGTGTTTGGACCAATCCTATTCACCTTATATACAGTAACAGTATAACTCCATTATTTTCATTGTTATGCAGATGATACCCAATTATATTTATCGATCAAGCTAGATGAAACCAATCAGTTAAACTTCAAGCATGCCTTAAGGACATAAAAACTGGATGACCTGCAATTTTCTGATGTTAAACTCAGACAAAACTTAAGTTATTGTACTTGGCCCCGAACCCCCCTGAAACACATTATCTAAAGATATAGTTTCTCTAGATGGCATTGTCCTGGCCTCCAGCGCCACCATAAGGAATCTTGGAGTTATCTTTGGTCACGATATGTCCTTTAACTCCCGCATAAAACAAACTTCAAGGACTGCCTTTTTTCACAGGCACATCCTGTTTCAAAGAGATGCAGAAAAACTAGTCCATGCATTTGTTACATCTAGACTGGATTATTGCAACTCCCTATTATCAGGCTGCCCCAATAAGTCCCTTAAGACTCTCCAGCTGATTCAGAATACTGCAGCACATTTACTGACAAGAACCAGGAAAAGAGATCATATTCCTCTCATATTAGCTTCTCTACACCTACAAAGCCCTTAATGGTCAGACACCATCATATATTAAAGAGCTCATAGTACCCTACTACGCCACTAGAGCACTGCACTCCCAGAATGCAGGGTTCCTTGTGGTTCCTAGAGTCTCTAAATGTAGAATGGGAGCCAGAGCCTTCAGCTATCAAGCTCTTCTCCTGTGGAACCAGATCCCAGTTTGTGTACGGGAGGCAGACACCCTCATCACATTTAAGAGTAGGCTTAAGACTTTCCTCTTTGATAAAGCTTATAGTAGGGCTGACTCAGGACTCACCCCTTAGTTATGCTGCTATAGGCCTAGACTGCCGGGAGACTGCTTGAGGTTTCTGCCTGTTAAAAGGGAGTTTTTTCTTGCCACTGTCGCCTAGTGCTGCTCATGGTGGGAATTGTTGGGTCTCTGTAAATATAAAGAGTACAGTCTAGGCCTGCTTTATATGAAAACGTGCCCTGAGATAAACTTTGTTATGATATGGCGCTATGTAAATAAAACTGAATTTAATTGAATTTAATCTGTAAATAAATACAAAGGAATGTCAAAATTATTTTAGACATTTGTATGTACAGGAAACGTTTTGAAAGCGAAAATTATCATATTTGTGAAGTTGAAGTTAAAAATCTGTACATAAAATAAAATTAATGTGTTGTGATGTGTGCATTTGTAAAACTGTTTTACGTGTTTTCAAATTGCTTGGTATTTGTGTGTAGATTTTTCATTTATCTTTTAAAAATTTTCATTTATTCATCTTACTGAGATTTTCACTCCATAGAATCATGTCATGACTGTGCAAAAGTGCCCTCTTGGATGCCCCTATGGTGATTATAAAATATTGCTGATTACAGGATTCAAACCCGCTGTAGAATGTCCAGTAAAAGACAGAGAGATGGAGTTGAATTTCAGAATTTTATGGTCAAACTTCTTCACCAAGTACAGTACATTGTTGGAAGTCAGAAGTCCTGATCTGGGCCAGAATGTGAGTCTGGACACTTAAGTCTTCAGCTCAATTGTTCTGCTGCTGGAGTCTCAAACAGGTTCAAAAGAATTCACTGGAGATGATCAGAGTTCGATGCAATAGAGTTTATTCTTTAACAGAGATAAACCCGAGTTAGCCCCGGAGCCAAACTGAAAACAGATTGCTTGTGCTTGCTCTTTTATAGCCCAAGTGTCCCTGCCCAACGTGGGTGGAGAATAGTGGTTTCTTCACCTTTTTTTCTAAAAAACAACCTATCATTGCTTTGTAAATAATAGTGTCATAACTTCCAAAACTGAGATAGTCCAGCCCCCTGCCCAGGCCAGTTGAGGCCCTTTCCAGATACCAGTATTTTTTGGGACTAACCAGACTGAGATCAGTCCCAGCCTCCACCTGACACTATTAGTTCTACGGAATTCCAGACCGAGACAGGTGCAAGCCTGTATTTTAGACACCATTATTTTTGGGGATTTCCAGACTACATTTTTTAAAAACTTTCTGATTACATGCTAGAACAAACACAGTTTGTTTCATTCATTCAAACCTAACATTTGATATGGATACAGGTGATATGCTGAGTACATTGATAATCATTTACTATTTTATAACACAAAACTCTTTTTAATGAAAGTTTACTACAACATTCACACACACACACACACACACACAGACACACACACACTAGTCATTTCCAAAGTGAAATAAGGTGTGGTTCTAAAAAGAAATAATAAACACTGTTGAATATGCATATAATTAGATTCACCCATATGCATCTAAGTTAAGGCACTGTTTATACGATAGAGAGAACATACACAATAGGAAGTCTCAATCTCCTTAATATCAAATATGAAATGCATATGCATGGATGCAGTACAGTAGAAGAGTCATTCCACAAAACCAGTACAATTTGAGTCCTTCTGACCTTTTTAGGTGTATTTTATCTATTGGGTCACCAAAATCTATTTTTAAAAGCTTTTTATATCAATTTCAATATACATTTTATCTTTATATCAGAAATGATGTTGTTTTTTCAGTTGACACCACCTATTTTGTCATGTCCCTCATGGCCTTCGATGAAAGTGTACTTGGGATATGACTAATAAAATTATAAAAAACAGGAGACAGACATTTTGCCATTCACATAAACATCTATCTGTGCGTTTTTTTGCTGGTAATGTTTTTTTTCTAAATAAATTCATGATTATTCATTAAAATCACATTATTTAGTTCCGTACCTAAGTAACCCCTCAACCCCGTTACACAAATCATTCTTCCCCTATAAAAAAAATGAACTGATCCTTATGTGACATCTTCAACTGGAAGTGACATCACAGAAGTCTTCTGAACAACATGGTGCAGAAACAGGCAAGTTACCACCTTCTTTTATAACTATATTTCAGTCATTTATATTGTGATATTGTGGTCGTCAAGCTCAACGATTCAACCCTGTTACATGAAATAAAGATAGAAAACTATTACTTGTGAAAATTATCTGTTATTTTAAATATATATATATATGATTTCTTAATCTCATACATGCCATGTGATCTCCTGTTATTCACCACATGTAGAGCAGCAGCCATCTTGAGCAAAAAATCACAACCCCATCACACTCAACCCCATTACTTGTTTGATCATAATGGGGTTGTGAGATTGTGACGGGGTTGTCATTTTAACAATTCATTTAAACAATTATTTAAATAAATTATTATATTTGATCAACATTCTTGTACCACATGCATATGTTGAATGTAATAATGTCCATGTTAAAGCTGTGTGTGCACGTGTGTGTGCTTGCGTGTATGTGTGTGAGCATGTGTGCCTGTGCATGTGCGTGTGTGTGCCTGTGCATAAGTGAAGTGTATCTTGTTATCTCTTAACGAATACAATCATAATAAGCTTATTAGAATTACGTCATTGGAAACGGTTTTCTATTCTTGTCAGACAAAGTTTCTGCCTAGATTTTCACATCTCAGTCTTAAATAAATTGCTCTGAAAGAATGTTTGATTTAATATAATTTAAACATCTACAGACATCATGTGTCCATGATGGCACCAACAACAGCGGCAGAAAGGCAGAGGCAGTATCATGCATGCCTAAAAGCCGATCCTGAAAGAAGGGAGAAATACCTGCAGAGTGAACGCCAGAGATGGAGAAAAAATGTAGAGACAGGGGAAAAAAAGGAATCATTGACTTAAGTGAAAGAGAACAGCGGCAGCAGCATAAAAAGTGGAGAGAAGCTTACAAAAGAAGCAAGGAGAGGAAAGAAGCACTGAGGAACTTAACCACTCCTCCACAAAGTCCAGATCATGCCCCAGAGCAGTACCTGCGGCCAGGATCTTCAAGGTTAGAGCCATGAGCAGTTAAGAGTGTTAGAAAATAACTAGGTTGAGTGTTAGAAAGAGTTAGAAAATGACTAGGTTGAGTGTTAGAAAGAGTTAGAAAATAACTAGGTTGAGTGTTAGAAAGAGTTAGAAAATGACTAGGTTGAGTGTAGAAAACTAGCAGAGTGTCATGGATGCTCCCTCCACCTCTAGTGTTTCCTAGTGTTTTCCCTGTGTGTTCCCTTCCCTGGTGTTTCCATTGTCTCCTCCTGTCTGTCAGGTCTGTCATGTCAGTCTGTGTTTGTCTGTGGGCGGGTTCTTCCTATTTCCCTCTGCTCAGTTGCCGGCCCTGGTCTCAATTCCACCAATCACTGCTCTCCAGCTCAGAAGCAATCACGCACCTGTTCTCCATCAGCTCATCAACTCCACAGCTTAAGAACTCCAGCAAACCAGTCCATCTCTGCCAGATTGTTGTCTAACCCATTTGGTAGTATACTCCCGGCCACTCTAAGTTAAGTCCTGTTTTCGTTGTGTCATTTGATTCCCACCCTGTCTAACCGCTTCTCTTCTGTTCAGGATCATTTACTCCAGCTCTACTGCCAGCTTCCCTGCGACTCGCCCACGCCCAGAACTGTGTCCTGTTCTGTGGAAAACTCTCCTGGTTGCAGCCTGCCTGAGCCCAGATACGCATCCCTTCAAATAAACCCCTGCTAAATCTTCCTGGTCTGTCTGTGTTTGGCGCTTGGGTCCAGCCTTCTTTTGAGCTCTTTTTAAGAAGGAAGAGCCTTAACACAGAAAACAAGTACCATTAGTTAAAAAAAAAACGAATCTGGTGGATGGCTGCTGGATGTTTTGGATGCCATCCACCAGATTCCTTTTTTTCCAAGATATTTTACCCTCAACAGAACCCTGATTTCTTTCATCCTTTTTCCCATGTCAATGAGTTGATTAGATGTACCTTGGAGGAGAAAGAGAGGTGAGGAGGGGAAAAAAGGCCTGCAGCCGTCACAGAGTTGCTGACTAATTTATTGATTGTGTTTGCAGGCAACATGTGGAGGGGAGGCTGAAGGAAAAAAATAGAACAACTTCAAGAAAGACTGGACAAACAAAGAAAACAGACCAATGTTTAAAGGAGCATTCAGATTCACCGCTTTCAAAGGTGAATGAGCTAACAGCAAATTACCCTGTAAACCCCAGAATCAAGAGGATGTTGCTCCAATCACCTGGATCACCAATCACTGATTAAAGGCATCATTAACAAATATCAGCAGGCCACCAAAGAAAGGGAAAGACAACTAATTGCAAAAGTGACAACAGGGAGAATTGTCAAAAAATACAGGTTACAGAGATTTGCTGAGGATTCCCTAGGCCAGGGGTCCCCAAACCTTTTCAGCTCGAGACCCAAAAGAGAAATTTAGTTTCTCCCCGGGACCCAAACTTACAAAAATACATCATAAATTGCCATAACATCTGTATATATAAACTACTAATAAAGATCACAACAAACCATGAATGCCTTGACTGAGACAGAGAGGTAGATGACAGAGAGGATATTATCATTAAAAATCACCACTCTCACTAGTCACCACATTAGGCACGCAGGCACACGCACACACACACACACAGAATTTCTTGCATTTGTCCGGCATGGAAACTAACACACATAGACACTAACTAGGTTAATACAAACGTAACACACACATTACTGACTCTTCCACTGTCAAAACAATGTTGAATAAATGCACTGTGCTGCCTAATCCACATTAGGGACAAGCCTGCGAGTCAGTCGTGGCTAGCAAGATAACATTGGCAGTCGCGGCTAACACTCAACGTTACCTCAGTCAGAGAGCACGAACATGTTCAGGTCCAGGTTCGCGAGACGGGGTGGAGGGGTAAACAGCCCCGCACACAGCATCTCAGCTGAACAGACCAGCGTAGTAAAAAAAAGGAGTTACTGGATGTAACTTCAGTTCTATGAGTATGTGCGTAGTACACAGCATTTGAGCTGAACAGACCAGCACATATATCATAGCATTGTTATGCATTTAACTCTGCCAATTTGCCCTAAGTTGACCCTAAGTTTGGAAAAGGCTGCCCTAGGCTTTTTGAGTAAGCTTTGGCAACATAAGGAGAGTTTTAACTTTGATAGGAAGAAGACCAACAGGTTCACTGATGAATTCAAGAACAGAGTAAAGACATTCTATGTCAGAGATGATGTCAGTAGGATCACAACAGGGACCAAACAAACACTCACAAGGAACAAAGTCAAGATGCAGAAAAGGTTCCTGGTGGATACATTGAAAAATCTTCATGGAAGATTTTTAGCAGAGAACAGAGAAAATATTTCATAGTTTCTGTTTTGCCATCGTCTACCTTTTTGGGTTGTTAATCCAACAATCTCAGAACGAGACGTATGCATGTGTAAATTTGCTTTGTGGCTGAGAAGCTTAATCAGCTGAAACTTATTGAGACTGCCAGTCTTGAAAACTTGGTAGAGAAGGTGTGCTGCAACTCATCCAACAAGAGCTGCATGTACGGAAAATGTGTACACTGCAAGGACAAGAGTGTCCCAATCTCCAGTACATATAGCAGTACAAAAACGTATCTTTCACCCAGTGGATAACAGAAGATAAGGAGATCGATATAAAGAAAGAGGGAGAAGAGAGGTCAACTGTCAAGGTCACCATCAAGAAATCTGTGGAGGGCACACAGGAGAACCTCACTGAGCTGTTCCACACCTACCTACAGCGGTTCAAACAGCATCACTCCAACATCAAGCAGCGGTATGCCTTCTGACGCCAGCTGAAGAAGAACATGTCAGGGGAAGAGGCCCTGATACATATTGACTTTTCAGAAAATTACAGCTGCAAATACAGCTCCCAGATTCAAGCAGTCCACTTTGGGGCTTCACACCAGCAGGCCACTCTGCATACGGGGGTGTTGTATGTTGGTGGAAAAGGAGAGCCTGTGTGCTTCAGCACCGTCTCCCCCAGCAGACATAAAGGCCCTCCAGCAATATGGCTACACCTCAGTCCAGTGCTAGATTACCTTCAGGCCACATTTTTTTAGCGATGGCCCCTGTACTCAGTACAAACAACAAGGCAACTTCTTCCTTTTCACCACAGAATTGGACAGAAGAGGATTCAAGGCTGGCTCTTGGAATTTTTTCGAGGCTAGTCATGGCAAAGGAGCACCGGATGGCGTCAGAGGATCCTTAAAAAGACCAGCTGACATGAAATTTATGAAAAAGTAATTCTTAAATTTTTGTTGAACGCTGTCTGAAATGTTCAGAACAATCATAAGAATATTGATTTTAGTTCAAATTCTGAAGTTAAACCACATCTTTGATCAAAAATGTTGAGGTTGCTGTCACAAAAAGTGCACATTTCAGGCCTTAGTATAGCAAAAGTGTGAGATTTTGTGTAATTTTTATATTTGCAATTACTGAATTAGTGTGAGGGACATCTGATTAATAGGAAAATGTTGAATGCATTCCAAATACATTTTATAATCATATTCAGACAGCTTCCATAGTGTCCATAACGGGGGTGAAGACGAATAGTGCCCATATCATAAAATAATGACCAACAAAAATAGGGATTTGAAGCCTGAGGTGGGAAAAAATGCTTTTCTGGAGGTTAAATATATCCTTAATGTTGTGGAGTGTTCAGAAAAGTAATACATTTTGGTAAAAAAATCTAAACATGTCAAATATCGTACTAGTTTAGTGGAATGACAGAAACATTTAGAAGCGTCCACATAATAAGATAAACAGTGTGACTTGCTACAGTAACGTCACCGGAACTAGGCAGTGCTAACAAACAAACAATTTGCTTAATAGAACATAATGTGCAGCAATTACCAGTCCCATTTACACATAACGTTTGCAAGTAATATGCATACGATTTAACAGTACAGGTTTCAACAGGGCTAACATCAACAGCAAGCTAGCAACAACGTGGTTATTACTAATAACAGAAAGTCCTGTATTTTTCACAACATACAGCTGCAATCACGTCATGCACAAATATCAAGAACTGAACACTAACAGTGTTTATACACGCACAACACTTTGGAATATTTCCAGCACCCAAACGAATAACGTCTCAGTCGTCGGTAAGTTTTTGTTTCTGTTTCTCCTGATTGGGGTGAGAAGTTACGGTAGCGGGCGGGCCGAACTGCTAGGTTGCTTACATAACATAATTGGATAACTATGATATTTGAGTGACAGCTGTGATAACCAATAGGAAACTGATGAACGTAAACGAAAGATAGAATGAGAAAGTTTGGCCTTTTTAACAATATAGCTGAGATGCTGTGTGTATAACAAGAGGAGATATAAAGAGTTTGTTGTAAATGAACATATTGCAGCAGCCGATGAGCTGCAGGGTGACAATCTATCACATTACCACCAGTGCTGCTGACTGCAGGCTACAGAGGGCTCCTCTTGATCCCGGCCCAGCTGTGTAGGGGAGATGTTTTATAAACTAATATCCTCTTATCTAGGTCATCTGCTGTGCTGCTCTGCTCTCTTCACGCTACACTGCACCACACCTGAGATACACACACACCTCACCTGTGTATAACGCTTCAGCACCTTTGTTATCTGATGGTGCTGTGCTTTCTCTCTGCCAGCAGCGGACTGTTTATTTAGGGCCCTTAATCATTGTTACAGGCTCAAAGGTCTTTACAAGCCCACAGTTTACAGAAAAAACCTGACACCCCCGACTGAAATTTATTTTAAAATAAGTGTTTCACTTACTAGGCCTCAACCACTGCCTTGCCTCCTGGCCAACGAGAGGTTCATGTTCACATTTAGGAAAACATGGGTTGTCATGCTCATGGATGTCCTGGATGTGACTGGTAACTGAAGTCCATTTGGCTACCATTTCATCACCACTCTTGGATGATGTTGCTGTAGAGTAGAGGTGGTTCCGGATAGCTGGTATCCATGCCCTCAGTTCCTCACAGTCCCGCTCCTTTCCAATGGCATCCAGTTTCTTTGAAAGGAAAAGGACAAGGTATTAAATTATTAAATCACAAACATTTGTAACTGTACATCACAAAATAAACACTTTAGCTTTACTTAAACAGAAAAACAGATGATAATTTTTATCATTTGAGCCAAAGCAGAGCAAATCCAAGCGCAAGCAGGGGCTATCCGAGTGCGAGGGCAGGGTTTTGAGGGAAAGCATTACAAAATCTGAAGGTGACATCAATAAATCATGCTCTCAGACTGAAAGACCATGCTCTTGAATAAAGATAGGAGGAAAAAAGCCCCATTTTCACTAGAGTTCCCATGCTCTTGAATGCACCTTGTCACACACAACAGCAGCTATACAGCCATGCCAAGCTGGGGCAGAGGGCTCTGTCATCATTTATCTAACAGTGTAAATATTATAGAATGGAGACACCGGGTAATCACAGAGGGACAAGAGAACAGGCCTGATTAAACCCGCTGACTTTCCTTTTGTGAGGAGATGTAATTGGCTGCTAAAGGCACAGCATGGTGTAAAAACACAGACAATCTAAGGTTCCCATTGGTCATTGAATTTCAGGAATATTTTGCACCAGTGAAGGATGTACTCCAGACATTGAAAGTATGGAGATTTTAGAAATGTTCTGGGAACAATAGAAATTGTAGAGATAATGAACATGTTATGTTACAAGAGAACTTTGACTTTATGATGCAGCGTCATGGAAAAGTGAAGAAATTTGGGAATGGGAACCTTGGAGAAACTGTAACAAACTGTAGTTCCTTCATCGCTGTTGTAAAGAGTGGATGGAGAGAGCTGTGAGTGTCAGTGTCTCACCTGAATGTGCTGTTCTCAACCTGATCTGTAAGAAAATGACTAGTGGAAGGAGAGGTGAAAAGATCCTGCAGCTCTGTGCATTATCACACTCCTCAGATGCTTTATGATTTGTAGTTAAGCAGCACATGGGGAACGTAGCCCTCATGTTAAATATCACCTACATGATAAATGCACAGGAGAGAAGAGGGGAGGGGGGGAGCACCACTTTATTCAGAACAGGTGGCCATGCGTGCTAAGGCTGAAATGACAAACAGCTGTGGTAGTGTGCTCGCGCCAACACACATATGCACACATTTACTGTACTTTCTCCTGATATCCCAAGTTTGACACGATTGTCTCTCAGCCTTTTTGTCTTTTAAGATGCTCATTCTCTTCTTGTAGCAGATCACCAAACCCTGCAGGACAGACTGTAATACAGTTGTTCCATGAGACAGCAAGCTGCCTCACTTTTTGTAACAATTTTGGCTAATATTTGGCTAATAAATAACTGAATACAGGAAACAGCAATAACTTCACTTGAAGTTAACTTAGAACAACAACCACAACCTCACACTCAATGACTGATGCTGCTATCGCCTATTCTGCGATAGCAGCATCAGCCTGCAGTCCATCTGTGCATCAGTGCATTTGTCCAGGATTTGCCATTGAGAATGTTGGCGACAGAGTGCCATCACACTGGGTCACACCACTGGATGAGACATGCCATGATGTAGAGCTGCAGGTCCAGTGTGGTGTGTGCATACTTCATGCCAAAGCTCTTCAGTGACTTCTCAAGGTAGACAAGGGTTGTGAGCATCATATCAGGGTGTGAAGGTGGAGAATTAATAAGGGACCCAAACACTACAATAGTTTTAGGCGTGTCTGTGGTCTGAGATTTTCTGTTTTCATGTGCATTATAGCTCGTCCAGTCAACTAGTTTTTATTGAGAAAAGAGCTGGGATAGCCACGCAGCATCTCTTACCTTTGCTTGTATCAAACTGGCAGCAGCCTGGTGCACTTCTTCTGGAGAAAGAACCTTCATAGGAAGTGGTGGTGGTTTCAACTTGGGGGGGACCAGTGTTGTGCTCCAGTTGTAGAGACTGGTGAGTGAGCTGAAATGAGCTTGCCTCACACTTCTTCTGATGATGCCGGCTGGATGTTGTGTAAACTCAGACACCATGGCATGTGTGCTCTTCGTTCCATTCGGACTTGCAATGTAGAGGTCATAGTTGTCTTCCAAGCTGAATATGGGCCCCAACTCAGTAGTCAGACCAAGCTTTTTGTGATAATAAGCAATGATCTTCAACATAAACTGAGCTGCAGATTTGCGGAAGCATAGAACTTCATCATAGTTGGTTACAAGGCCATGATCATTGAGGGTCTTGATCAGCTCATAACTACCATGCTTGTGATGGAGCTTCATGGCCAGTCCTAGTGTGGTCTGACTGCATGTGCCACTGATGTGCTGTTGGATGCATTGCGTCAGGGTGAGTACAGCCTTAGTAGATGCACCCCCAGAAACAAGCTTAGACATAAAGCGGAGTAAGGTAGCACTTGTGTCCTCTGCAGTCTTTGTAAAGCAGAAATCGTGTATATATGTATATATATATATAGATAGATAGATAGATAGATAGATAGATAGATAGATAGATAGATAGATAGATAGATAGATAGATAGATAGATAGATAGATAGATAGATAGATAGATAGATAGATAGATAGATAGATATGTCCAGCTGGTATGCCTTATTTGAGACATTACTTTACTAGTATGTTGTTCATGCGAAACAACATTGCTGGGTTTCATATAGGCCATGTAAGGGTTCCATTAGACTATATGGTTTTTGGAGATCTGAGAGCTCTTATCTCTTGCAGCTGGAGCATGACACTAGGGGCTAAGGGCATAGATTTATGCCAAGTCGATTTCTCTTTTCCCACCTCTCTGAACCTGTATAAGTATGCGTGTGTTTATGAATTTCTGATTGAATGAGTGGTATGTCTGTCTCGCACGAAGGACCTCTGAGTGCCAGTTTCACGCTAAAGCCCATTCCAACGTCAATTAACTTTGTCAGTCAATTTGTTTAATGGACCTCCTCACCTTTCATGTTGAGCTGTTTATCTGGCTCTCGCCCAGCCAACTCTGTTCTACCATGGCCTGGAAAAACAGACCCATATATAAACTGCATTTCACATTTGTATTCAGAATTATGTTATCCACCAGGTACTGAAAATCAGCAGCTGGTCACTTCAATAAACCATTTCGCACAACATGAATTTATACCCATTCTGTGCTATTCCTCCATAGTTGGAACAAGTAAATACATATATAGACAAGCAGAGAAAAAAAACATCAGCTTTGTGAATGCATGTCCAAAGACTTGATATCCAGCTGGTGTCCTGAACATCGAATCAGGCCTCTGGTCTAGTCTGAGGCCGGGCCAAGAGTAACTCTCTGTGGCTGCTCTGAAGGAGCCAGGCCGTGACTAACATGAACCACCGAGCTGCCAGCCAGGAAATAAATACAGCTGGAGAAGACTGTGGACCAACACGCCTCCCAGTTATGTTTGGTCCCAGGTGAACCTCCAGAGAATGGGGAACTAGTAGATTGACACATTATGTCACTCAGCAACTGCATGTTAACATAACTATAAAAATAATAGTGTTATGAAAGGATACATGAAAGCAAAAAAGTTTAAAGTTTAGTTTAACAAAAAGTTAAAACTGCAGACACATGATTAGTCAAATCACAGTGTCTGACTAAGCAGAACAAAGTAACATCAACCCAGCTGCTATCATTCAGAGCAAGCCAGTCAAAATAAGCAAAGTAAGAGAAAAGAAAACAAATACATATAAAATAGACGTTTACGTAAAAGATATGTATATTCTAAAATAAAGAGCTGTACACTACACTTCATAATAAAGCAGAAATTCCATAAGAAATAGTTTCACTCATCAAGATCTAATTGACACGTCATGGGGAGTACTGCTTACCTCGCAATGTCTTCTGTGGCTCTGGAAGACCTTTGCCAAGTTTGAGAAAGTAACTCTGATCATGTTATCAAGGTGACCTCAGCTTGGAGACTACACATTTTTAACAGAAAGCCTATGTTGTAAACAAGGAGGCATGGAGTTTAAAGACATGGGCATTTAGCAGGCATGGAGAGTGTATTGCTCTCCATGCCTGTGTGCATAGGTTTCGCAATTCAGCAGTAAGCCAAACTCCATTCAAATGAATATGGGAATATTCATTCATGATAGTGTCATATGAGCAATGTGGAGACATGATGCTTGCCAGGCAAAATGATTGGGTTCTTCTCTCAGCTGCTCAGGTCTGCCAGCTTAGAGCCATGCGGCTCTACAACACCTCTCGGGGGGATCGATAACACAAAACAAGCTCTGGACTCACTACACACTCACACCACCACCTTGGACACATGCACTTTATCACACACACACACACACCTTGGACACATGCACTTTATCACACACACACACACATCTACATGTGGACTCAAGTGTGTACAAACCGACTGCTGCACAACTGTATGTCACACACTGCCATTTTGCACAAGTGCACCTTTGAACAAGAACTGCCAGATGCTAATTATTTTTAATTTCATATTTTTTAATTTTATATTGTTATTTTGTATTGTATTTTTACCTTCTATTTTATTATAGTTTCTTTTTGCATTTTTACTGTATTTACTTGCATGCCCTTATGTTTCCACCTTTCAAGCTGCTGGAAATGTGAATTTCTCTTGGAGATCAATAAAGTATCTATCTATCTATCTATCTATCTATCTATCTATCTATCTATCTATCTATCTATCTATCTATCTATCTATCTATCTATCTATCTATCTATCTATCTATCTATCTATCTATCTATCATCTTTAGTCTGCCACCAAGTCTAAGCAGGCCATCCTCATCTCTCCCCACAGTGATATTATATATACTCGCATTCCTCGAGGCACCAGCTGAGGAGGTGGAGTTGCAGCCATCTTCAACTTAAGCCTATTAATCAACCCTAAACCTAAATTATAACTTGTTCGAAAGCCTTGTTCTTAGTATTTCATACCTAACCTGGAAAACACTATAGCCAATTCTATTTGTTATAGTGTACTGCGCTCCTGGACCGTATTCTGAATTTTTATCTGAATTCTCAGTTTTCTCAGGTTTAGTCCTTAAAATAGATAAAGTCTTTATTGTAGGTGATTTTAATATTGTAGGTGTCAGCCAATTGAATCAACCCACTCACTGTTTTAACTACATCGACCTTGTTCTGGCATATTGCATTGAAATTTAACATCTAATAGTCTTTCCAGAGAATCCTTCTTTATGGGACCATAATTTAATAACTTTTTAATTCCTATTACTGGACTACACGCCATTAGGCAAACATTCCTACACTAGATGTCTATCTGATAGTGCTGTAACTAAGTTTAAGGAAGTGATTCCATCTGCATTTTATTCAATACCATATCTCAATATAACAGAGGACTCCTATGCTAACTTTAGTCCCTCCCAAATTGATCATCTTGTTAATAGTGCAGCAGACTCACTGCGAATGACAATCGACTCTATTGCCCCTCTTAAAAAGAAGATAATAAAACAAAGGAGGTGAGCTCCATGGTATAACCCCCAAACCTGCAAATTAAAGCTAACATCGAAAACTTGAAAGGAAATGGCGTTCTATCTGGAAGAATCATGCTTAGTCTGGCAAGATAGTCTTAAAATGTATAGGAAGGCCCTCCGGGTAACGCTTTATATTAACGTCCTTGTAATAAGCATTAGTTAATAGGTAATAAGGCCCTCATAAGATGCTTATTAACATTATTATGTGTTAATCAGACTATATCAGTGTTAATAATAGCATCATACTTACGCATTTTGTTAGATTATAAGACATTTATAAGCACTTATAAGAAACGTGTTAACAATTTATAGATTGCTTAAGAACGTTCATAAAAGCCTTATACGTTTATTATAATTGTTTAAAATAGCATTACAAACTCATTTATGGAGTTTTACTAACTGACTTATTCTGTCATTGTTAAACCTTTACTAAAGCTTTACTACCGGATCTAAAGCGAGAACAATGCCTGATTAAGGTTAATAAATCCTTTATTATGCACTTATTAACAGTTAACTATGGTTTTTATGTCGCTCTCAGGGACATGTGTCGCTCTTAGAGACAGGAGACGCTTACTGCTCCATACTATCAGTTTGCGTGCTAACATGTGTAAATAACGGGAACGCAAACCCCCCTGATGGTTGATATAAGCTACCACTCACCAGAACGTGATGCCCACTGAGAAATGGACGAAAGCATTTCAGGGTGAGGAACACAGCTAAGAGCTCCAGAGAATTTATTTGGGGCAGCTGGAGACCACTGCTCCAGAGACCCCTCACTGACCAGCCCTCATATATTCCACCCAATAGGGTCCATAGTGACCACCTTCTGGGATAGGACCAAGAAAGCTGGATGTCTCCAGTGGCACAGCACCATTACGCATTCCACAGTGACTGTTACCCTCCGTGCATCATGACGCACGGGGTCTAGTCTGAGTATAAAATATATACTATGAATACACTATAAATTCACAAATATATACTATATATACACTATACACACATATATATTATAAATCATATACTGATGTGATTAATACTATTCCTGGCACATCCACGGCCTGGTAACTGGTGAATTGACTTGCATCAATTTATACAATGATCATATTTATTTATAACTTTTCAGAGAAATGTTGAGCATTTATATAAACTGAACAATAAAAATATATAGCATTACACAATTGGATCTAACCAGTTCACCTGAATAATTATATTATATAATTATATGTTTTTATAATAACTACCCCTCTTCTGCAATTCTCCACTCCTTGGAGGAATAATATGAGAAGAAATGTAAAAGAACTTAAATGGAGTGTGAATTTATTGCACCTAATATAGTACCAATTTACAGTTTGTTTTAGAGTTTGTTTAGAAAATCCTCAGATTTGAGGGTGCTGTCCATTTTCTCTTTAAAAATGGTAAGCCTCTCCATTGCCACAAATGTTCTTCCAGATTATGGCCACAGATCCAATTCACTGTCAAGAAAAGAAAAGAAAACAGTGAGTCAGATTTCAAATAGTATAGTAGATGTTGCAATGTACTTCATTATAACATAATGACATAATTTATATAGGCTAAGTTACAACCAAACTCATTGAGGGGCTGAGATAATTTGGGGTTATGCATGACTCGTGACATATACAATAAATCAATAAATACAAATAACAACTTATTGCACAGACACTTAATTCACGTAGATAACGTTATATTACAATGTTCTCTGGCTAATATCTATATTTTTTGTTAATGTTAATATTGATTTGAACATGTTACAAAACTTAATTTAAAATTTAAAGTTTGCTTCTTCGTGTGGAGCCTCCCCCTTCTCCAATGAGAAAGATGATAAGCCAAATTTGGTGAAATTAGTTTTTGATTGACAGGAGGATTGTGACTCTGTAGCTCTGTAACTCTGTAGTCACACTCACAGCTGAATGAAGCACCCTTCATTAAGGTGTAGCGTATAAATACAACGGCAAGCTTCGGGACGAACTTCCCTCTCTCCAAGGGAACTGTGGTAACTTTTGCAACAGTCCCGGTAAATGTAACACTTTATAATCAAATGAACACATCTGACGTTTTCTAGACTAGAGAAGGGTATATTTGATCCTAAATACAATGTAAGTTGTTAACGTCTGTATGACAATATTAAATGTCTATCTTAGCTTGAGCAGTTTACGTTTGTAGGGGTAGTCGTACAGCACTTACATTTGTACGGAGCATCTTCCATGACGAACACATCCACTCCCCGCTAATTGGTTTGGGATGGTACTTAATGTGACGGACCCTCCACATGAACACGCAAATGGAGTGGAAGTGGGTAGGGAGAGGGTGTAGGCGCTGGTTTGAGAAAGGCCCAGGGTCTAACAAAGAAACACCATTGAGTTGCACTATGGGAAATGTAGGATCCAGCAATTTGTTTCTACAAGTCAGGATATCTCAATTTCCAATGCAACAAATGTGACCATTCTTTGTTTAAATCTGTCTCTCGCAGGTCCCCCAACTTTATCTTCATCCTGATATGCAATACTACTGTAAATTGCTGTACAATAATCAGGGGTGTGTATCTATCATTGTCAAATCATTCTTTTTTCATTTCATTTCTGCACATTAGTCAAGTTTCCATCCAAAAATTAGTGCAAATGTTAATGGGCCATGCACACACTCTAGAAGCACAGAGAGTCAGATTCACTTGAAATGTTCCCCAAATCAGTTTTTGACTGCAGTATCAATCTTTGTGGATTTCTTACAAACGTTGGTTCAGAGTTTTGGTTTTGTGTTAATGTGGCTGATCTCTAACTCATCAATATTCCAGTACAAATCCATCAATATTTACACCCAAATGCAACTAACATAACACCCATGATGAAAAAATTGTTAAAAGAATAATTATATAATTACTGTATACTTATAAAACCAACAAACATGTGTAAAGGTTCTGCAGGACATTTACAATATACAATCAGTAGCAGCATCTGTAGTCAAGTTGGGATCCAGCCCCTCTGATCCGCTGCCCATTTGAGCTGCCTGGTGGAACTGTGCTGCCCAGGCCTGTGTAACTGTAGTGTTGGTGTGTGACCCATGTCCCGTTCTCTGTCGGCAGAGCAAAGGCATTCCAGTAGCTGTCACGCTCCCATCCTTAAGTAAACCCTGCTGGCGTAATCGTCCGAGGGAAGCAGCCAAAGAGGTTGCTAAAACACTGGAATCACGCACTCACTTAACAGTGCCCGCATTGAACTCTGCAACACCTGCCCTGTTTAATGCGGCATTCACGTCATGTGGGAGAGACGGCAGATATGAGATTCCTGCTTGAAGAAGCTGTTCACATCAGATTTCAGCCAAGACATATCTTTGAACTCAGTTTTCTGGAGATAACTATATCAAGTTGGGTTTGGCAATCGGCCCAGACCTCTCTGATTTTGCAAATGTTGACATAACCTACTGTATGGGGAAAATATCTGCAGTTTAGAATAAGAAACGATATATTAATTTCAAATAAGCCTAAAAAGATGGACAGCTTTCCACACACATGTAAAGTGCATTTATTGTGCTTTATAACAACACAGTTACATCATTAGTTGTGGTTTTCATTTTAAAGCTTGGTTTGCTGTAGAGTGTGTGAGGAAATATATGAAAAAGCTGACCAAGAATCACCCTGGTAATAGCATCTTAAATTTTGGAAATTTGTGGATTAAGGCCCAGACAGAGATTGCAGATTGACCAGACCCTTTGTCACTAATTGGTTGCCATTTGCGGTTTGACAGGTGATCCGTGGTACACATCTCCTCAATACTTAAAAAATGTTTTATCTCATATCCCACCAGAACTTTCTGCATTGCATTCATCCATTAAAATACATAGAATGAGCTTCAAGACTTTCAATATGAGAACACTTCCATGTTGTTACTTAGCTGTCAACACTCAACTGTTTTCATAGGGACTATTTCTACAGTAGAAAGTAGTTCCAGTGAAATCTGACAGCAGTGTGGTTCATGGATTAACCAGACTAATTAGGACATTATTTCTGGAAAGACACATTTGGGTTGCATTTTTTAATTACATTTTTCAATACTTTGAGCATCATGAATGAAATTCTATTCAACTCATTTGTATTTGGCTGGAGGCAGAAATCTCACTGACAAATCTCTCAATACATTGTCCCTAAAACAAAACCTATCTGCATTGCTACAGCACTAGGGGTAAGTGAGAAAGTGTGTTTTTTTTTACTTGAGTTTGGGAGTTCATTCTTGACCTTGGGAAAAGTAGCGCAAAAAAGATTTTTAACTTAAAGGTCTACTTACTAGCTTTTCTGGAGTTGAAGACTCTGAGATGTGATTGGAAGCTCTGGAAAAGCTATTGTAAGTGGACATTTGAGTTAATACTATTTTGCTACACCAATCTTTTTTTTATTTGGGTGAATTGCCCCCTTAAGATTGAAATGCAGTATATATGAAGGCACACTCATATTATGAGTTACAGAGAAGCACCATGAATATCAGATATTGCATGACATTCAAATCCCAATAGATTAAGTGAAATACTGTTATCTGGATGCAATCATAATGAACAGTGACTACAGACACTTCATTTGACTTCTAGACAGTAAATTGTCAGCAAAAGGGCAGAAAGGGCCACTGATGCATTTGCCCCTGTGTTATTTACCACACAAGACTGCTGTGTTCTTGTTCTATACATTCTTGTCTAATTCACACTTTCTCCCTCTCTCTCTAACACACACACACACCAACACACACACAGAGGAGGGCCTATAAGCGTCCTCCTCAATTAGGTGTGTTTGGCTTTAACAGTGCGCCAGCGTCGGCTAAGCCACGGCTCCCTCAAGACCAAGCCGCCAATCTCACTGAGTCAACACATACATACACACAGTACCCTGCCTGCCCCACAAAAGACACACATACGCATCATCTTTCACACAATTTGCTGACAACTGTAATAGGTCTACCTAGTAGTTGGCTACTTCAACACAGACAGCGCCCCCTCTGGAGGCTTCTATGCATACACACACAATGCTGATACACAATTCAGGTTATCAGCCTCAACTGTCTGAGCTGTGCTTGCTGAATTAGTGTGACAGTGTGTGTATGTACAGGTGGTATACACTACACTCATTCATACAAAGACCCCTGGTTGTCTTGGAGTGCATGTTTCTTTGTGTGTATGTACGTGTATGTGTTTTGACAGCTGGGTCTAACCAGGCTGCACGGTGTCCTCAGACGTCCCACAGAAACCTTAACACTTTGACCTGGCACCTCAATCACCACCAACTACACACTGCAGCTCACTTCATCTGCAGCTACATTTACTCAATACCTGAGTCAAGTTCAGGCAACTCTGTTATTCCCAGTTAACAAGTAAACAATAGTTGGATTCAAGAAGAGTGCCATCACCAAACATTCATGCTAAACTGCATGGGAGCACTGCAGAAATTACCTGCTGGGGTAAATTTTATCATTACCATATACAGTATATACATGTAATATCCTGTTGTTGAAAGAGCATTTTGCTATTTTCCTGTGTGAATCTGACCTGAATAACCATGGTGTCCTTGGTATGTTTGATTTGTGAGAAAGAAACTTGCCTTGCTAAGGGGAAGCGATAAGAGAACAGTCCATCCTTTGATACTCCTAGGATACTTGTTAACTCAAGGAAGAGGTGATTTAGCTCAAGGTCAACAGATGTTCCTCCCTTGCCCTCTGTATGCTGTGCTGTAACCCTAAATATGTGGCTGTATCTGTACTTCTTTGTCAGACTCATCAAGTACACTCCGGTGTATGAGCTCTGTCCTTTCAGCTGAAATAGATTGACTCTGTTTGTTATTTATTATTGTTCTTAATTAAATACACAAAAGACAACTGTTTGTTGCTGTTCCCTTTCCCATCGAGGATCGAGGGGAGCATTAAGGCATGTCGGTGTGTGTGTGTGTGTGTGTGTGTGTGTGTGTGTGTGTGTGTGTGTGTGGGCGTGCGATGTCATGTCCCATGTCCATGTGTGCAAGTGCTGATCTGGAGTCAAAAGTAGCCCAGTTCAGCGGAAAATCACAGACCTCACAACCCTGAACGCACCCTGACACACTGAAAGACAGCCCCCCTCATTTGCATAATGGATCAGAAATGCTTACAGAAATGTAAAAAGACAAAGAAATGTAAAAAGAAAATGCAAAGGGAAAACAATACAGAAATAAATATGTTTGGGGAAACACAGGGGGGAAATGCAAAGGGGAAATTATACATAAATAAATACATTTATACATTTATAAATTAATAAATAAGTGGGAAAATTAAGTGGGAAAGTAAATAAATAGGGGAATTTATATGCAAAGGGAAAATAATACAGAAATAAATACAGAAATATCAATTTATGTTGTGCTTTTTTCAGGCTAACAAACCAATTGTTCTTTAACTTTGTTAAAATCTTGAAGGGATATAATTCTAATAGCAAGTGCTGTAGTAGATACTCATTTATTTATTTTACATTAACACGTTTCATTATTTCAGAAAGGATAAGATGAGGATGAGGTGAGTGTCAGGACTTTGGTTCTCCATTGAGAAGATGCCAGCCAGAGGCACAATTCAGAACTATGTTATTGCAGTTAAGAACAAAACACAGCGTCATATTTGCTATAGTCATCTCACATTGACTGAGATTGGAAAAGTAAACTGTATGTAATATGTAACATTAGGTTTTGTTTGTTTCAGCTTACCGTTAGCATTGCATGCAATACAATTTTAATCTCTGTAATTGGATGTTTCTTATTAAAATTCTCATCTGGTGTCATTGTTGACTTCTCTTCTCACATTGTCATATGCACAGATTTGTACCTTTGACTTTTTATCTTTTTTTCTAGTTTGAACAGGACTTTTAGGGCGTTTTCACACCTGGCTTGTTGAGTTGAATTGAACCCTGGAGCGTTAACCCCCTTGGTGCAGTTTGTTTGGGCAGGTTGCTCCATGTTAAATTGCATAGGAATGTTTCTCTCACAGAAATATGCACTAGTCCAGAACATGGGACCTTCTTCCTGTACCGTCCCAGACACATCTGACCAATAAGCGGAGTGAATGTTCTCACATGGTTTGTAGTGATGCATTTTAGTTCACTTGGATTTTTCTTTGTGTGAAAAGAAACTGAACGAAGGGGAAAACACTCCAAGTTTACAAACTCAACTCTATAGGTGTGAAAACGCTCTTACTTTCAGAAGCCTGGATGCCCAAAATAACTAATTCCACCTTGCAACTCCATAGGGCCTAAATTAATTAGAACATTTTGAGATTTATATAAGTAGACCAATAGGTCAATCATAGAAAAAATAAAGATAAAAAAATACAGAGAAGATAAACTCATTAAGCCTATATGCCACCCTTATGTGATTAACCTTTTTAGTCTTATAAAGCCAACCACTTTTGTTTAAAGGGTCCCTGAATAAACTGCACTGAGAGGTTTGGTTAAATATTGGGTATTTTTCTTTTTTACAGAGCTGATATTGTTATATGACTCATATTGATGTCAAGTTGTGAATGTTCTTATATGCTCGACTTGCAACGTTGCAAAAGGGTTCCCCATTTTTCCAAAGAAAAGAGTGACTGTTGGTTATAATCCAATACCATTCTGTAACATTTTGACCACAGGGCTGCAGTGTGCCTGGACTCTGTTGGGAAACACTGCTCTGGTGAATGTTCACTGAATCAAGTGTGTGTTCACAGTCCTGCTGTGTGTGTTCACAGTCCTGCTGTGTGTGTGTGTGTGTACCTATGTACAATAGTTTTTATAACTACTGCAGGGCACAGTCAGATCTGTCTGTATGTGTGTGTTTACATGTGTCACACTGCAACCATGTCTGCATGTGCATGTATCTGTGTGTGTGTGCATGCGCCAGATCTTAAGAATACATGTATTGTTTATCACATTCCTGGTGTGTGTAGGGAAACAGGCAGGGGAACCTAAACCTAACAGGGCTGTACGCTCACTTCTCTCCACAGCCTGTCCACAGGCTGTCCCAGACAGAAAAATGGGAGGGTTGAGGTCCAAATTACACTTGGTGAGAGAAGAGAACGGTGCGTTTGTTTCCTGCTATGTGTGTTCAGCGTGTGTACAGCATGTGTATGACGGGAGTGTGTGTTGTGGAGTGTGATGGCTGTGTGGCATGTGTTTTTCTGTGGCTTGGCACACTGTGGGCAAGAGCAGCCTCACAGTGACAGGCTCTTTAAGGAGTATTATCGATTCTATCTAAACTAAAGGGATGTCAGTGTTCAGTAGAACATAAACACAAGAAACACTGGCACTGTGTGTGCGTGTGTGTGTGTGTGTGTGTGTGTAATCCATGATTACTCTCTCCATCTTCCCCCATGGAAGAGAAGTGTGGAATATGGGTTAAATATAACACAAATCCATGTAGTAGTACAGTTTATATAAATATAATCCTGTGTGCAAAATAGGTGTCCCTTTTAGTTTTTATCCATGATGAATGACGATTGTGGCATTCTGAATGGACAAAGTCCTGCTGCATGCTTATGTATGACATTTGGGGAAGCTGTTGTTGTTAGTGAACCAGAAATCTTAATTTGTTTGTCTACAAATAAATATTTTTCAGACAAAATAATAAGTTATGCATGAAATTACAGGTAAAATGACAGGTGTGAATAGGCTTATACCATTTGATCAGCACTATTAAATCAAGCTTTCCACTCACTGTGCATGGGTCTTGAAGACCATGGTATTCTAATGTGGCATTCTATTTTCTTAGTATACCCTGTTGATTCTGGGCCTCAGTTAGTTGGTGATGTCCTTTGTCAACTAAACTGTTATTGTTGTCTTTATCCCTGCAGATTATTAATTTTTATCTACCTACTCACACCCCTCATGATCTCATGAGGAAAAGAAGGGTCTCAGTCTGCTTTCATATAAATATATTGTTTATTGTTTGAAAGTCTAGTTACAGAAGACAAAATGACTAAATGATGTTAATATTATATTGAACTATTATGTAAAGTAAATGTTACAAGGACTCCTGGGGTTATTGGGAGAGTAAGGTTATGCTTATGGGAGGTGAAAATGAGTAAAATATGAATTCCTGGTATACATGTTCATATTCACCACACATTCGGCTTGGTTAGACGTGTGTATGATCGAGAGGTGTGTGTGTCCACGCTTGGCAAAAGTAAACACGGTGGTGTGTTCGGCTGATGGCTGGCGTTTAGAGGCTCTACTAAGTGGCACCTGGTCACTGCCAAAACAAACAAAACTGTGTGTGTGTGTGTGTGTGTGTGTGTGTGTGTGTGTGTGTGTGTGTGAGTGTGTGATGCATGTGTGTCTGCATGCACACATGTAGGCGAGCGTGTTGCTTCTAAGTGCCACTGTGTGTCGGCCAAAACAAACAGGCTTAATGAGAAGCAGCTCCTGGGACAGAGAGCGAGAAAGTGAGTGAGAGAGAGAGAGAGAGAGAGAGAGAGAGATGGAGGAGACCCGGCCAGGCCAAACACACTGACCCCGCTGTCTCCCTCATATGGACTTAAAGGATACACTGTTCCCCTCTGTCCTCCTCCTATAGCATGACCATCACCTTCATCAGCCTCAGCCCTCTCACTCCTCCACACTCCTTCCTGTCCCAGACTCTCACCCCTCTATTCACTGCTGAGGTGTGAGGATGAAGGGGGTGAAGGAGGGGGTTGTACGAGGTGAGTGATGGCAATTAGAAGTACATTTGTAACTGTGTGTGGAAAACACAGGGCAGTTATGCATGGATCTGGCGTTGGTTGTTTCGTAACGTTAGCTAAAGTAATTTGCAAACGGCAAGCCAGTTAGTATCATGGAACTAATGGTCCAAATAAAATATAGGAAGCCAAGTCCTGCTGTCTCTCATTCCGGAAAGGAGTCAGTCAGTGGAGAGAAAATCCCGCTGTTGGTAGACCAACCTGTGCGAAGCCTCGGAAGGCTTTACACAGCCAACCTGTCCAACAAGCACATGGCTGCCTCTGTGTCATCCCAGCTCTTGGACGGTCTGAACAAAATTGACCAAAGCTTTCTACCTGGGAAATTCAAGGTCTGGTGTTACCAGTTCACTTTATACCATCGCCTGATGTGGCCCCTGAAGTTGTGTGACGATCACCTCAACAACAGCTCTGAAAATTGACTGAAAAGCTAACAACTACATTCGGAAATGGCTGGGCCTTCCTCGATGTCTCTCCAACACGGCACTGTTTGGGAGAACCACCCTGAAGCTTTCACTGAAATCCATCAGCTTGGGCTACAAACAGGACAAGGTGAGGCTTGTGTTCGAGCTAAGAGACTCACCTGACCTGTCCGTCCAAAACACCAAGGCCCAAGTGCGCACAGGGCGCAAGTGGAACGCAACGCAGACCAGGCCATCACTCGACTGAAACACCAGGAGATTGTTGGAGTGCTGCAGCCAGGCAGGGCCGGTTTTGGATGGGGAACAGCATCCAAGATGTGGTCCAAAGCCACAGGGAAGGAAAGGAAAGACCTGGTGATTTCTGAAGTAGTGAAGATGGAAGAGGATAGCTATAAAAACAAAGCTGTGAGCCAAAAGCAGCAAGGGAGTTGGACAACCTGGGAGGCTGTGATCAACAGGGCCATTACGTGGGCAGATATGTGGAGGATGCCCCAAGCGAGGCTGCGCTTTCTTATCAGGGCCACATACAACACCCTCCCCAGTCCCCGAAACCTGCACCTCTGGTATGGCTCAGAGGAGACCTGCCAACTCTGTGACTCCAAGAACCTGAGCCTGCAGCACATCCTCTCTGGCTGCAAGGCAGCTTTGACGCAGAGCCGGTACGGATGGTGCCACGACCAGGTCCTGCGCAAGCTGGTCGAAATTCTAGAGGCACACAGGCTGGAAGCAAACAGAGCCAGCGTGGTAACATCACAGCAGCTGATCCAGTTCGTCAGGCAAGGTGGTAAGACCCATAGCAGCAGCACAAGGAAGTGGTCCCTCCTGTCACCTGGAGGTGAGTGGAACATGAGAGTTGACCTCAATCGCCAGCTGAAGTTCCCTCAGGAGATCACTGTAACCTCCCTACAGCCAGACATTGTGCTCTGGTCCACCTCTGCTAAGACTGTAATTATGGTGGAACTGACTTTTCCATGGGAAGAGGGAATGGAGACTGCTTTCAAGAGAAAGAAGGAAAAGTACATAGAGCTAGCAGCTGTGCGCTCACAAGCAGGGTGGAGGGCTTTCACCTACCCAGTGGAATTTGGTTGCAGAGGCTACATTGGAACATCCACCCGGCGGTTCCTGAATTCTCTTGGGATCACAGGCTCCAAGCTGAGGAAAGTCCTTAGAGACCTGGCAGAGGAGGCAGAGCAAGGGAACTTCTGGCTCTGGCTCAAAAGAAAGGACAAGGCATGGGGAAAACAAGGATCCTAGGGCCGGCTACAGAGGGCAGTAGGGAGATGTCCCTGCCGCTGCTCCACCACCTTGAGATGTTCCGGGATTAAAGGGACAAAACATCAGTGAAGGGTGGCTCCTGGCTGACAACCCTGCAGCCGGCACAGTGGCACCGTCGGAGGTGCGTCAGGCAGAAATGCCCAGCAGGTAGAACCACCTGTGCTATCATCTAGGAACATTACAGAGAGTAACATTATTCTAAATATGATTGTAAATCACGTTCAGTCCTTTGTATGTCACATCCAATCACTGTTTTTGCTGATGCCCAGGATGCTTGCTCACGTCTACGGAGTGCAAGCGCGAGCAACAGGATGCTGACTGCAGTTCACTTAACGGCCACCAGTGTCATTAATAACAAGGACTTTCTGAAAACTCCACATAGCACCTTTACGGGTTGATAAATACAGTTGTTGCACAAAAACATGTGGGTGCTGATAGGGTTGATGATCACTATGCATACAGGCTACGCAGAGACCTTGTGTTGGAATTTCCTGAGAGGTGTACTATGAAGCAAGTTCGACATAGCCAGGCTTTCTTTGCGTTAGCTGGCTCGACAAAGCCTAAAACCCCAATCAGAGATAACGGATATCATGACCGTGGTTATCAACTTTCTTCGTTAACCCAGATTTTCTTCATCAGGCTCTGTGCACGTTCCCATAAAAGGGGGCGTTTGGCTCGTCACTTGACTCTTCTTCCACACAAAATGGACCGATTGCACTGCCTACTTCAGTGAAGAGGAACAGCTTGTTATAATGGAGAGCTGTGAAGAATATAAAAAAAATATTACGGCCTAAAGGAACACTGTTGGTGCACATAAGACAAGAGAGGAATGCTGGCAGAAAATTGCTAATCGTGTAAATTTGTAAGTTAATATATTTATTTTACCACTCAGTGCACTCTCAATGCCTCCCGTTTATTTCTAACATGACAATTGCACATTGTAGAGCTCTTAAACTTGATACAGCATATTTAAACATTATACTCAAGAATTGCATTTAGGTCTGACACTGTCCCAAAGGATACATGGAAATCACTTTAATTACTTTACTTTTTGGCCAAATCAAAGTGAAATTAATTTTATTGATTAAATATTATCTGTGATAAATACCAATAGACTAATTCATTTTCTAATCGGTATTAGCTGCATTACCAGCAGTGTAAAACTTTTGGTCTGACTCAGAGAGAAACGTTTGAGATTATTGATGTTTTGTGCAAGTCCTTCCGAAACCTCTACAGTAGAAGTGGAGATTGCAAAGTAACTTTAATATGTAACTTTATTATGTAGAAAATGCTTTTTATCATTTGTCATTTTAGTTGTGTCGGGACTACTGGTGCAAATTAGCTGTTAATTAACCCCAGCATATATACATCAATGTTGATTAATGTGCACTGTCCCATACAAATAAATACATGAACAAATAAACAAAATAAAGTTAGCATGACCCGTAGAGTTACAATGGCTACATTTATGGGAAATACGCCAGGTTGAAATATAGCAGAATTGTCCTTTAAGGCCCATTATAAACTAGGGATGGGATTTTATCAATAAGCATATGGATATGATACAGATGATCAGAATCAATACTTTTCAGTACTCTTATAAATACTTTAATTCATAACTACAGCTAGAGGCAGCAATGTGCTCAATGTGTCCTTTATTTATATGTTTATTCTGTCAAGTGCACATTTTGCACAGCAAGATGCCATAGTGACACCTTCTCGTTATCCATTTCCCTGCTCCTCTGTGTTTGTCTGTCTCTTTTTCTATCTTCTATTTTGTCTATGGTTCTACCTCTCCCTAGTCTGTCTGTGAGTGTTTGTGCACTCACCATAATGCTGTCACTTCAGACCTGTCATGCCAAACCTGCCCACTAGAAGCAGAGAGTTTTCCTCTGCTGAATCACCTGACTCAGTCAGTTGCCTGCACAGCTGTTCTACATTAGCTCCTTATTGTACTCCTGATCATTCTGCCTACCTGTTCACAACAGTGAGATTGACTGACCTTCATGTTTTATAGACTAAAGGAATAATCGAAAAATAATGGATAGATTAATCAATGATGAAAATAATTGTTGCTTCCCCAGAGCAAATGCCTACAAAGAAACTTGTTTTGTATAGCCAACGGTGTTACTTCAAAATATACAAAAGGAAATAATGAATTTTATGAATTTATTTCCTTATTATAAGAATTCAGTATGTAGACTATGATGTGCAGCAGGTGTAGGCAGGGGATGCACTGTTAAATTCTGATTCTGATTTGCTTTAGTGTATTACTGCTGCTACTTACCTTTTGTATATATGCAAAATAAGTGACAGTCTGTAAGTGTGCATGTGCATTGCAGTATGTTTGCATAATGTTTTTGTTTGTCATTTAATTAGTGTAAGTTCAACATGTGTGACGGACACTGGAACATGAATTTGTCTTGTCAAATTTAAGAACACACTGACAGTAGGACAAGAGATCCACACATGCACTGCAAGGTAACATACAGTACAGTATATGTCACTCAGTATCTTTTGTCAAAGGAGAGACCAATTTATACAAAACACAGTGTTTACTTATACATGTGAGCACTCACAACACAAACACATCCCAGAGTGAGTCTGTTTTGCTATGTGAGATACTGAAAGAGGAGACGGGAGATTAAGGTCTAAAGTCCCTCAGGCTCCAGGAGGATCCTGATGCTGAGAGGGGGGTGGGCCAGAGTCGGTTGTTGAATACAGATGTTTTGGGATTTGGTAGACGTTATGACTTCCCTGGGTGTTTGCAAGGAGTCACTGTTATCGCTGAGAAGAATGAGGTGGCTCACTCAATGCTCCAAAGCACTGAGGCATTCTGCACCCACTTCTATTTCACAGGAAGAGCTAAAACATCAACAACAACCTCTAAATCATCATTATCATCTACATGCCCACCACCTCACCCAATGCCAGAATTTCACACTACACTCATTAGTTCTAACTCCTTTTTACACATCACTGTAATTGTGCATTCATGTGCATTGTCCCTGCTAAATAGGCCTACATGAATAAATAAAATAACCAGAGTTTTAATACATTACTGCCACCTAACCATGGATGTATTTTCTTGCACCAAATGCATGACTGTAATGCATTGTGGGTGATATACACCTCTGAAGTGACCATCGTTGTTGACTCTCTCCCTCAGCCCTCCGAGGGTTGATCTCACCAAGTTCACTTCAGTTTGGAATGGAACAAATGGAACAACACTTAATGGCGGTGGGGATTCCCCCGAGGGCAAGTGCCGAGGGGAAGTCAGCGAGGGCATGTTGAACGACTAATGAAATGCAGCCTTGGCCTCAAGGACTGGAGACTTGACTTGAGACTTGCTCTGACAGACTTGTGACTTGACTTTGACTTGACCTCAAGGGATTTAACTCTCTTTGCCCAGTTGCTCATTGGAAATTATAAAGTTTCATTAACGTCTTTTCTCCCTTCTCCTAAACACACATCTCAGCAGATACTGTTGAGGAGCCCTTGAGCAAAGCACTCATCTCTCTGGATCCTCTGCTGTACCAGGCAGCTACCTGTAATTGTATGAATGTGAAGCACAGTGGTGTTAAGAAGGCATAAAATCTGAAAACTTTTCCTGGCTTCAAAAGAGAAACCTCAAATACAAGCTGACTGGGTTCAGAGTGTGCATGTCGTCATGTTTGTGTGTCGGTGTATGTGTGCTACATCACTCACACTGACCCCTGCTTGTCAGGTCATATCCTGTCCATATCTTTGTTTTGCTCGTTGCCGCTTGCTGTTTGCTTTGGCAGCTGCAGGTCTATTGGGGTTCAGGTGTGAGAAGAGAAACAGAGTGTGTTTGCATGTTCGTGTCAGGGTGTGTCTGCATTCGTGAAGGCTTTTGTGTATGTGTGTACAGTAAGCATATGTTTGTGCATTTTTTTGTGCGTGTCCAGTTATTTTAGGCACAGTCACCATGGTCATTTATTTTTAGTTCTGAAAGACTTTGTGTGTATTTACATGTCTGTGGGGATTTGTACACACTGTGCTTACGTGTGTGCATGCTGTGTATGTGTGTGTGTTTTTTGGCAGTGGACTGGCTAGCAGGGTTAGGAGGTTGTGGTGAGTTTGTGTGTTCAGGGCCGCTGGTGTGAAAGAGCAGTCAGAGCTGCACTTCCCCCTGGAGAGAGAGTTTAATTTAGAAGAACAAGGCTCCTAACACACACTGCCGTCTCCTTAGCCCGTCTCTCCACACCTCATCTCCCTTACTTACCTTTTCAAGGTTCAAGGTTTTCATCTCTTTTCCTCCTCTGTCTGCCACTCCTTCCCTATATTCAAAAATGGCACTTATGAAATGTTGCGCCAGCAGTATATTCTGCTTTATTTCATGTCGTATTCTGAGTGGTTGGTTTGTAGACGTGGGTCATAGCGGCAGTCACATTGTGAGAATTTGGTCCCAAATTTCTGACACTGTCAGAATTTTGCCACAGGCTGTCTTTATCATGAAAGTCCTTCGAGGCGGCCTTGCCACGACAAGCCATATCAGGTAGCAGGGAGAAGACCCAATTGCAGACAGGCGAGGAGGCTGAATCAGTCCAAAGGTTTATTTAAACAACAAAAACCCACCAAGCTCTGGCAGGGAAACACCAGGAACAAGACACGAGGAGATCACCAGCAACATCCAAAACATCAAACACTGGAACATCCAACACAAAGAATCACAACGAATCACATAATCCACAAATCACCAAGAACCGAACGCAGGGAAACAACCACACTAGGAAACACCGATAATGACGCCACAGAGAACAAAGGGAGAGGACCGGTGTATATATATATATATATATATATATATATATATATATATATATAGGGGAGGAGACAATGAGGAAAACAGACACAGGTGGGATCATGACAGTCTTTGGTCACCAAAGCTCCAAATCAGCTGTCGGTGGAAGGGTGGTTTTTACACATTTCTTTCATGATTGTCTTTCGTCTCAGACAGCCCAAAATCGCACAGTGTAAATGGCCTTTACAATGGGACTAACATCTAAGCCTTAAGATGCTTTTGGGAAACGGGGCCCAGATCAGTAGTGCACAGCACAAAGCACAAGACACAGTGGCCAAATTAACTACTGCTAATTTAATTACAATACATTTGTGTAGTTTTGGCCATCATTCTTATCTGTAATAATAATATCACAGGCTACTCATCAAGTTCATTGCTAAAAAACTGGGAACAGGGCAACATCACTAAAGAGAAGTTAAGAAACACAATTGAACAGAAGATCAGACAGGTTTTAAGAAAACCCCCAGATTTGCAGACCTGGCTGATTTAAAAGAGAAAATAAAGGTGAATGGTAAAATAATTATCAGAACTGTAAACATTTATCTAATTTTCAGAACAACATCCTGGTTCCCCTTTGACCTAGCGTCCTCAACGTAGTGCACACACAGTTTTCCTGTACAATGAGGAATTCTTTGTAACATTTTGAATACATTCACTTTCATCTAATTTCCAAATAAAGTGGTTTAGATAACATGGCTTCTTTACAACCTGACAGTCTGATCTGTTTCTAATTCAATTCAATTCAGTTTTATTTATATAGCGCCATATCATAACAAAGTTATCTCAGGGCACTTTTTCGTATAGAGCAGGTCTAGACCGACTCTTTATATTTACAGAGACCCAACAGTTCCCACCATGAGCAAGCACTATGCGACAGTGGCAAGGAAAAACTCCCTTTTAACAGGTAGAAACCTCGAGCAGAACCAGGCTCTAGGTGGGCGGTCATCTGCCTGGACCGGTTGGGTTGA
>VMKM01000911.1:0-212003 GCA_008360985.2 Macquaria ambigua | reverse complement strand
GGTGGTGAAGTGACAGTGCCACTAAACCATACACAACACACATAGGACCATACACACATGCACCCACACACGCACACATATAGGATGAAGATGGTGATGCACAGTTGAGATCTGGTATTTTGAAACAGGACAGTATTCCCATTTGGAAGAAGGAAAGTGTACTTGTGTCCAATGTGTCCTCTTAATGACATAAAATGAGTTTACTGTGAACCATGTAATATACTGTTTAGTAAGGTAAAAAACATACATTTTTTTATTTATTTTTTTTATTTTTTAAATGGACCTTGACTATTCACTTACGAAAGTTAGTTACTTGGAGAAAAGCTACTGTAGGAGATGAGTAAAAATGATACAAATTAGCATTAGTCTTTTTTCTTCTGCTATTCAGTGGAATTTATTTCAAATTGTGTGTATTCCATGAAATTATGAAGCTCTAGCCAATATACAGTATGTTATGACCAATTCAACCAGTCTTTGCATATGTGTTAGTAGAAAATGTTTGCTGTATTTTGTATGTTTGACATACAGCAGTGTCTCTTAAGCCAATGTGGGATTATAGACCACAATTTTAACTAACTAACCTGCTAACTATTTACCTAACTGCTAACTAATTGCTAACTTACTGGTAACTGACTAATAACTAACTAACTAATAACTATCAGAAAACTACATTACAGACCAAAAAACGTTATGCAGTACATTTACTGTATTTACAAGTATGTGACAGAGAATATTGTACTTTACTCCACTGATTCAACTTAAACTCTTCTTACATCTTACAAAATACAAATTACATTTTTATAGATTGAACTACTCACTAATACTACAATGACATAATTACCAACCAGCTGCAACATTATTATTCTGCTTACATGTTAATGCATTAGTAATATCCAATAATAGAAATAACTCTAAAGGACCCAGTCTGCATAATATGTTTTTACTTTTGATACCTACGTACAATTTGCTCCTGGTACTTCTGTCTTAAACACAAGTCTTTTCACATGGTGGTAGTTGTATGTCTGGAGGTTGATCCAGACAGACATACAGTATGAGAGAGTCTCCAGTGTGCATACAGCATGGGGTTCAGACACTGTTTAATGCTCTGGTCGGCTCTGCTACTACGTTTGTCAGCTTCTGCTCAATAATGCAAAACTCACTGCTACTCTGCCCCCCCTCAGACTACGGCCTGCAGCAATCAGATGGACAGGGATTGTGTGTGTGTGTTGTTTGTGTAGTGTGTGTGTGTGAGAGAGAGAGAGGGCAGAGAGAGATAAGATATGAGCATGTGTGAGTCTGTGTGTGTGTGTGTGTGTGTGTGTGTGTTTTATGTGCATGCATGCATAAGGATGAGGGGAATTACATAAGACTGCCCTAGTTGTGTGTTTTCCCTTGTTTTCTCCCCTTTCCTCCCAGTCTCTCTCCCACCTCCCTGCCTTTCTGCTCCTCTCTTCCACCCTCCTTCTCCCTTCTCTCCGTCTTTCTCGGTCTCGGTACAGGTTTATATTTGTGCTTGGTGTGTGTCAGCATGTAAACGTGCATAGGTGTGTGTGTGTGTGCGTGAGAGAGAAGGTGCGAGTCGATGAGGAAGAATGCGCGAGAGAATGAGAATGACGAGTGGTGGTGGGGGGGGGGGCTAGTGTGCAACCAGAGCTTAATCCATTTGGCAGCGTACTATGTCTGGCTTTCTGTTTGACTGCTCTTAAATCTCACGCCAGACTCAGCCAGCCCGCCACATAAGTTTACTTCCCTATGATCTGTGCTCTGATTCTCCAGAGGCGTGTCAGATCAAGGCTGGGTGTGTCAGAGCTGGAGGGGTTGAGAGTCTCCACGCTGGTAACTGGCCCTTTGTCTCTCAGCCCGTGTTAATCCCAGGTCAAGACTATTAGTCCAGTGATCAAAGAGGGATACAAGCAGAGCGACAATGTTGTCACTCGCTGTGGTTTCCAGCTGGGGACTTCACATGCTATTTATAGCTTTATAGATTAGATACACTCTCCTTCTACTTTTCCCCTATTTCTTTGTCTATTTCCCCTTTCGTTTTTTCAAATTAAAGCATCAAAGTGTTGTTTGGTGTCTGTGGATGACATGAACAGTCCTGGGTATCCCATTATGTAATGTGTGTACACGTTGACTAGAGCATAATATTACTGTATGAACAGAAAACTAAACAGGCAGTGTAATGTTCAAATAACTGACCCAGAAAAGGATGGTGTGTATTTATGTGTGTGTGAGTGAGAGACAGTGAAATAGACAGAGAGAGAGAGCACATGCATCGTATAGCCAGCTCACTGAAGATCCTCCACATTTTCTCTCACACTGAATGAATCATAGACTCTGAGCTATATAGTGTGTGTGTGTGTGTGTGTGTGTGTGTGTGTGTGTGTGTGTGTGTGTGTGTGTTGAAGATCTCTGTTCATTTCATCACTATATTAATTTGGTAATTGCTCATTAGGATTGAGATCAGAAGATTATTTTATGCAGGGTTCATCACTGTCAAACTGCTGCTTGTGTGAATGCAGACAACGCATGTTCTCTCACATGTATGTCTGTTACGTTGCAGCGTACGTGCACATGTGTTTGCGTGGGATGTGTATGTGCGATGAGGCAGGATAAACCAGGGTAACGGTCTCTGTAAGCCCACTGCAGTCAGTCAGACAAGATTAGAAGGCAGAGATGCTGCTAATGATAAATTAACCTGCATGCGTGACCAAGCAGACAAATCGCCTGCAAAAAAGTCAAGGTTTATTTAGAACAAAGGCAAGGTGCTTTTTTTAATTGCCGTATTTGCTCAGATGCACTCAGACAGGTAATATGTATTAGGAATTTAAGGGCAGTGTAAAAAAAAATACAGCACTCTAACCACTCTACAATATGTCAGGTTATGTTTAGCTGACGTGAAGGCAAAAATAGCCCTTATCTTCCAAAAAAAAAAAAAAAAAGAATTACAGATACCACCAAATGAAATCTGTGCTCTGTAATTTAGTTGTTAGAAAATGTCATCTGGGCACCTCAGGGTTGGCTGGTATTGGTGATGTGTTGTTCTGTCTGTGACAGTGCCTTGTGGGCATGCCTGTGGACAGACTGTGACAGGAAACAGTTTGTGTGCTGGAGTGATGGAAGTGGCGATGTGGAACAATCGGATGAAATGATTTCTGTTTCACCTCCTCCAGCTAGGTCACAGCATCCCTCGTGGACCAAAACCAATCTCAATAACTTTCTGTCTTTTTCTTTTTGTCACTCTCTCTCTCTTTCCTTTCCTGTCATTTTTTCCTCTCTGCTTTCTTTACCTGTGATGCCATCTCCAGTGTAAGACCTTAGCAGGGATATGCGACCACATCATCTCTCTGTCGTCAGACTCTCTGGTCTCTCAGTCCGCCCATCTGGAGGTGGTCCACCTTACCAGCATCATGCCCAGTGAAGGGCTGGTAAGGACATATTTGAGCATGCTCACACATGTATCCATTAGAGCTGTTTTTAAAGCTGCACTAATCAATATTTTCATATAAGCCATGGACCAAATGACTATGTGTAATGTGAAAGGGGTCGCTGGTGGGGACAAACCCACAGAGAATTATCACCTGACTGTGCAGTTCCCCTCAGCTCTACAGAGTGTTTTATTGTCTTTTAACTCATTGTTTTGGTTTTCTGGCCCGCAGTCTCCTCTCTCAACAACCTTGCATCCAGCTCTGATAAAGCCACTCTATGCTACTTGCCCGGCACCAAACAGCAAAGTTAGCAACTAGCTTGTGACCATAGTGGCTGGCTCTAAACAACTTTATATGGTCCTAATATGTCAATGCTGTGTTTTCAGCTTGTTACACTGCCCCTAAAATGAATGCAGCTTTAAATATTCTAGGGTCTAGTCCAAGTCAAGTCTAAATACCCAAAGGACAAATCCAAGTCAAGGCACAAGTCTTCATAAGTAAATTGGCATTTGGACATTCTCCATTCAAAGCTGTTAATAGTGTTGTTACATAACTGAATCCAAGTGTCTTTAATGCACAGGACTACTAATGAAATATTCAAGGTGTGTTTATATGCAACACCTGCCTTTTGCTGTCCTATTCATTATTTATTGTTACAGGACTTCATCAGGTCAACACTTGAGACTTGATGTTTTTTCTAAAGTCAAGACTTTCGGGGTGGGGGGTTAAAGTTCAAGTACAGATGAAGACGAATTAATGGAAAAACGTGAACAAATCTGTGGAAAAATAACAAAAGCAGATGCATTCATACAGAGCTCAAGGGGTCACTGAGTGGTTTGAAGAGTATAATACTTGATGTGGATCATACACTACAGCCTTCTAAGTCAACCCAATTGAACACCAGTGGGAGATTTTGGGCCGACATGTTAGACAGCGCTCTCCACCACCATCATCAAAACACAAAATGAGAGAGTAGAGTTCAAAGACTTGGAGAATCTAGGACAAGGAGCATTAAAACTGTTCTGGAGGCTCTTGGTCAACCAGCACCTTACTAAGACACATCATGTCAGTTTGTCACCAGCTAGACTCACACATGTAAACTATACATATCATGTGTTTCCCTGTGAACTCTGTATTGTACTGAATCCTCCCTCCCTGCCTGTTTGTGCTTGTGTTTCAGGGGATGTATATCAAATCGACGTATGATGGACTCCACGTCATCACCGGCACCACAGAGAATGTGAGTTTTTGTTTCACTCACTCGGAAGCTTGACACTCCACCAACCACAATTTATGTTCTCAAATTCCACACGGACAGTGAATCCATGCCTCAATATATCCCGAGTTTGTTTCCATTGTCCTTTTCCTCTCCAATTTCTGCCTCTGCAGTCTCCAGCAGACCAGTGTAAGAAGATCCATGCGGGGGATGAGGTGATCCAAGTCAACCACCAGACAGTGGTGAGTTAAAGAGCTTCCAAACACCGTAGTCATGGAGATTCACAGGGAATCTACTTTCCATGTGTTTCCACTGTGAGGAGATGCCAAGGTACATGATGTCTGCTACCACCACCACCACCACCATCACCACTGCTGCCATGGTGCTTCCTGTCCTGTGCCTGTGTCGCTATGTAGGCTAATTAGACTTGCTGCAGGGAGCAGATTATAGGACGATTGTTACAAGACCTTTGTTCAGTCCAGCGTGATTGTCAGCTCACTCTTTCTGGAATTTGTTCCCATTGTCGTAAGAAACCCCTGCAGGAGGCGTCTGGTTTGAAATGTGAACTCATGTTCCACTTTCAGACTTGAATAAGTTGTATTTCTGCCTTCAACTCATCACATCAGAGGGGAGCACAAAAATGGGCAGCCATTTTAAATGGAACGGCGCCTTGTGAGAGCATGTGATTGAGCACGCCGTCTATTGCCTGTGCTGTCAGCTCTGGCACAAACGATTTGTTCCAGCGTTTATTTGAGATTTCTGAGGGGGAAAGAAAAGGTTTGTGTCTGTGTGTAGAAGTCTTTTGTGTGCTTTTTCTGTAAGTATTTCCTCATATGTCTTGATAGGTGCTGCTCATGCGAAAGTGTGCGTGCAGGCGTTGGGGAGCAGCGTTGATTGACGCGTGAGGGAGCTGCGTGTTATCTCTCTCCCTCTCTCTCCTCGGGGTGACAGTGCAGATCGCACCCTGCCAGGCTCTCAGCTCCAACCCCTCATTACTCCCACTGCTAGACCCTCACCACTCTGATCCCTCACTCTGGGGGAGGAGATAAGCAGAGGGGGGGACAGAGGTGTGTGTGTGTGTGATGTGGAAAAGGGGTGAAGTAGTCAGGGGATGCTGGGATGAGGCAGAGCTGGAAGAGTGGGGCGAAAAAGGGAGGAGGAAGTAAAGAGGGACTTAGGGAGAGGAGGAAGAGGATGAAAAGAAAAGGAGGGGAGAAGGGGGAGAACAGCAGAGGGAAGTCTCTAGTCAATATAGCTCTTTTTTCAATCCTAAATCGAGCTGCTGAGGAGAGAAGATGGATACACACTACCAGCAAACTCTCTGTCAACATCACGGCTGATAAGTTTATCTAGTGAGGCCCCATATTTAAAAATTAGATTAGTGTGAATATTGAATGAACAAATTCCATTACATTATAGAATCATTATGTAGGCCTATCCCACGTATTTAGCTACAGCGCTGCCTTCATGTCTATGCATGAGCTTCTGTTTGAGACCCACTTCAAAACAGGACTCGCAGTTTTTTAGCTCAGCTTCTCTTTTGAGGTAAAATGTGTAATTTGCCCGAATAACAAACTGATTGTTTGAAGAGGCAACATAATTATGTGGAGGTAATAGCATCTGGGAAAATAATGAAGACCCCAGGGATTTGAAAAACCTCTCCAGCAGCAGTTTATGCTCTATTATTATTTTGGTATAGGTCTCTCCCTGTTTCCCTCTGCTCTCTGCGTATTTGCATAACAGAACAGTTCTAAACTGGCCTGGTTAGGATAGGCTTTGTGTTTTCTGTTAACATACACTGTGCTGCTGTCAACCATTGTGGTGGATCTAACAAGGGTTGAGAAGTTCAGCACGATCAAGTTCCAGTTCAGTTTACTTTCAGTTCAGTTAATTCAGGATTTCCCTTTGACATGAAAAACGCCCAACTCCTTCAGAGGTAAATGAATTCTCTGTCTAAGGCTGGGCATTGTTTGAAATTTTACGATGCTAGAGCAAAACGCTTTGAGCACTTTGGCTTCTTTTGTTAAAGGAATAGGTCGACATTTTGGGAACTACACTTATTCGCTTTCTTGCCGAGAGTTAGATAAGAAGATTAATACCACTTTCTTATCTGTCCGTTCTATATGAAGCTACAGCCAGGAGAGGGTTAGCTTACCTTAGCTTAGCTTAACATAGAGACTGGAAGAAGCTAGCCTAAACAAACAAGATTTAACGTGTTAATTATTTAGCTTTAGAGGTGCTTTTAAGTGGGTTTATTTTTTATCTATGGACAGATCTAGGCTACCTGTTTCCCCCTGCTTCCAGTCTCTATGCTAAGCTAAGCTAACCGTCTCCTGGCTGTAGCTTCATAATTAAACGGACAGACATGAGAGTGGTAATCGATCTTCTAATCTAACTCTCAGTAAGAAATCAAATGTCCCAAAATGTCAGACTATTCATTTAATAAAAGAAGCCAAAGAGCTCCAATGGGAAATGTTGTCTGAACACAAGCAGCCGCTCAAGAACTTTGTGTAAAAAATCAGGAGCTGATCAAAGAATAGTAAACAAGATTATAAATCTGACCAGAGATTCAAAGCCAGCTTTTAGCAAGGTTTTTGATACATGGACACTTTTCTTTCAATATGTTATTATTATTTCTGTCCCTAGGAAATGAATTTCAGTTGAACAGTTTGAACTGACAAATCTGATCACAAATGAATGATCACAGTCCTACTGTGCCCTCGTATATTCCCCCTTTTGTTTAAGAGGGCAGAACAGGACAAAACATACAGTAGTACCTCACTTCCATGGCGGCTCTTGTTGCTGGTGAACGCTGGCTGAACCCAGAGTTCTGTACTGGGCCAAAGAGAACAGGAAACGGGCCGCTAAAGGCTGACACAGGCTGGTCATCATTATGTCAGGAAGAAGGTCAGAGCAGTTCTGTCTGTGTGTGGGTGAGTGTGGGTGAGCGTGGCGGCCTCTGCAGACACTTCCAGTAGCTGAGACCAGCGTAGCCAATCAATGGCCTGACGAGTGCTGCGAGCTCTGGGGACAGGCTGGCCGGGACCACGAGGAAACACTGCAGTCAGCACTCCTTTCTTACTCTCTCTTCCTTAGAACTTAACCACCCTTTATTTTAATATGACAATGTTTTTCAGACTGGTGGTGCTGGGACAGTGTGGTGCACAGTGGTTGTGTCTCGCTGTATTGGTAGCCACAAAGTGTAATGACCGGTTTGGTGAAGATTCAGTAAAACATGTTAAGTATAGAGGGTACAAAAGCAGCGAGTCTGAGGCATGGTGGTGAAAGAGGTTTTATGCAGCGGTTAGGTCTGTCTGTTGTAGTATCAGTAGCCTGGATATCACATGAGCCATAGTGAAACTAGAAAGCTCTCAGAGAACATATACCTTACTGCCAAAGCTGCACAAACCTCTAAACTTATTTGGTTAGTAATGTTTTGCCTTGATCCTTGAATTTTTGCAGTATACTCCAATACCCACATATTTATGATATAAAGGGTCCACTACAATATGATCTTTATGTTACTCTCAACATGGGGAGTCTGGAATAGTCTAATTGTATCGTATTTTTTGTATATTTTCTTCTTCTTTTAGTGTTTACTCTGTTTTGTTGAATTGGGAAAAATGAATAAATAAAGTGTAAAATACACATAGTGACGGACAATTATGCTAATTCGCTGATGGCAGCCATAATTTAATGACATTACCCAAATCATATCTGGGAATATTAGAGCTTTAAAAGGGACTAATTGTGCAACATTATAAAGTGAGTCCGACTCATGACAACTAGGTTATAGCTGTTTAAATGTATCATGCTGCTGTGGGGTTAGGGGTTACCTTTGCTGCATCTCTCTCTCTCTCTTGTTTCCTATCATCTCTCTACTTTCTGTGTCTAAAAACGGCATAAATTGGCCGAAAATGAATAAATAAAATAGTAGTGTGTGGTGTTTAGTAGTATCAGGACCTGTGTGTGGTGGTTTGCAGCAGCAGTTTTTAAAGCATAATATTTGTGCGTGGTGGTTTTCCTCCAGAGCAGATCTGGTTGCTCCCGTTGCATTGTGTACAGCACGTGCGTGTGTGTGTGTGTAGTGGTTTGCAACAGTTGTTTCGATAGCCCGGTGTGTGTGTGCTCCTCAGGTTGGCTGGCAGCTGAAGAACCTGGTCAACGCTCTGAGAGAAGACCCATGCGGTGTCATTCTCACGCTGAAGAAAAGGCCCCAGAACACCCTGAGCTCCACACCGGCTCTGCTCAGGAACGTCCGCTGGAAACCACTGGGCCTGCAGGTAAACACCAGCAACACATGGACGCCTTAACTGCAGTATTATGATAAGCTATTCACCACATCCTGACCTGAAAAGTGCCGATTCAATGACATGCTGCTCTCCAGCCACCTCTTCCAAACAGTCTTGTACATGTATATCTGCACACTTCTTGTACTTACGGTTAAGGATTTGAGGTTGGATGATTTAGCACTCTGTACAGTAAGCTGTGTTGTACCTCTGGCTTTATATTTGACTCACTCTCAGCTCTTGTTTTTTACTGCCCACACTCTGCATTCTCCTACTGGCATTTAAAAAAATTTCAAAGGAAACTTGTTCACTTTTTGACCTTGTATCAATCCTCCTGTTGAGCGTTTCAACAAATCTCTGAATTTTTTCCAGCCTGACGTACTGCTGGCACAGTTCAAAGCCATTCACAAATATGTTGCTATAGCTAAACCTCCACCTGCAGAGAAAACATGCATACCAAAAGCATATTTGTTAGATAGAGATAACTCAAAATAACTCAAAATTGAGATAGTGAAGGGGGAGAAAATGCTAATTAAATCTTACATTTGCACTTCGTAGTTGTGTGAATGATTTAAATGGTATAAAATGGCCAGAACTTCCTGCTCAGGAGCTAGCGCAAGGTCACCAAAAGGTCCATCCGCGCTCCCACTCACATTCACATTCATATTTACTGAGATTTCGATCCTGATTCATTCAACCTTTGCCCCAAAGGCCATCTCCTTTGCAAAAGAGAATAAATGTTTAATGTACAGTATACCTGAAAGGTGGAATGCTCGATTGAAGGCTTACAGCTCGGAGCGGGTCTACACTTGTCACTTAAAAGCAAATATTTTGTAAATCCATCACTCAGTCAGAGCTCAGAAATATCACTCAAAGTTTGGTGCACAGAAAGAACAAGTTGTGCCGAGAAAGACAGGGGTGAGGCGAGGGCTAGTGTGATGCTGCCTGAGTGCTTTGTGAGGCGGCGACTGTCTTGTTTCTAAATGCAGTACATAGCAATATATTGTACATGTAAGTGTATGTTCACATGAGAGACTTACAGATTCAGTAACCCAGAGTGGTTTTTGGATATGATTTCTATTATGGCCTAGAAACCACCCTGTAATAACCGTAGAGCCTGCTGCAACTTCATCACTCACTCTGTCTGTAACAAGGTTGCTGCCTTGTTAGATCATCGCTCTGAGTTGTTACCATGAGCCTATTGTTATATTTGCTGCATACAACAGCAGAGGATTGTGGGAATTCTACCCTGATGGGCTGCTAAGACACAAATGCGCCGTGAGCGCCCAGATCAGAGCGCAGAGATATCTGTGGGAGAAGAGAAGAAAGGAGTGTTTTAGATTTGTTCTCTCTCGGAAAGACTGGAGCTCTTAATTATTCATAAGCAACTACAGGCAGCTCCACTGGCTCCGAAACAAGAGCCGCTACTCAGCAAATACTGGAGATAATGCACTGAATCCAAAATATCCTACTAAACAGCCTGTGTGTGTGTGTGTGTGTGTGTGTGTGTGTGTGTGTGTGTACTGGGGCGGGTGGGTGTGCATACATTTGTAAGCATGGCCGTATGCATGCTTGTCCATCTGTATGTGTCAAGGCAAGTGTGTTTCTGTGCATGTTTGTGCACGCATGAAGAGAGATTTTTCTCCCGTTATCAGTCGTGTTGTTCCTTTGAGAGGTGAAGGAACTGGGTCACTGCACTCTGTAAGCGTGATTTTGGATACATACTGTACGCACACACTCCCAAAAAGAACAAACATACAAACACATGCGCACTCATACCTCTAAGCCTGGTTTAAGAGGAGATGAATTGTACGGCTGTGAAGTTTAGCCCAACTGTGGCAAACGTTCAGCTGGATTATAGCTGAATCCACAAAGGAAACAATTTATCTCTCAAGTTATCATGTGATTCCAGCCCCAAATCCCTCCATGGCAACCGCTTTTATTCCACTAAATAACAGCACATATCTCTCTCTCTCTCTGTTTCCCTTTCTCTCTTTCCGTGTGTGTGTCTGTTTCGTCCGCGGTAGGACGGAGTAAAAGCAATTCAATGATCCCCTGTAATTACAATGATGCTGGCAATGATTCTAACAGCAAGGTTGAGGATTACAGTGATGCTGCATATTGCATGCATGCTTGTCTGCTGCGCTGCTGCAAAATGTGCATGTAGGGAGTCATTTCATGCGTGACTGGAGGCCACATCAGTGTCCTCATCACAGGTCACACGTGTGCCGCACATTGTCCATAAATCTGTTATATGTTTAGAAACATAAATAGTTGCTCTTTGAAAATGCATGCTATTTTAGGCAACATGTATTGGCTGGTTATGCATTATTGACGGGCCAGCTGAATGGGTGACGGGTTATAGCTTCTTTGACGTCTTACTTACAGTATGTTCTTTTGGTCTATTTTTGTGACAGCTAATGCAACTTAAAGTCTCTGCCATCATTTCAAAGATAAATGTTTGATCTAAAATCTTTAGACAGTAAATGTCATAATAACTGCTGAAAAAACAATCTCACCTGATGGTCCATTTAGTAGCTGTTCTCCAGCTTTTATGCCAGCATGTACGAGAAGTCCATATAGTGCTCAGAAACAAATAGAAATTTGAACATCTACAGTTTCATGAAAACCGATCCTCCATCTGCTGATGAAGATCAAGTGATATGGCCGAAAGCTGGAGAACAGCTACTAAATGGAGCTTAAAGTGAGATTGTTTTGTAAACTTCTGTTTCCGAGGTCCAGAATGAAGTTTGAAGCTCAGCAATAATAACAA
Organism: Macquaria ambigua; assembly: GCA_008360985.2. Taxonomy (NCBI): domain Eukaryota; kingdom Metazoa; phylum Chordata; class Actinopteri; order Centrarchiformes; family Percichthyidae; genus Macquaria; species Macquaria ambigua. Next base: position 200,297 of record VMKM01000911.1, on the reverse strand, counting down.
TTTTTTTTAAAGAATAGTTTGACAATATGGGAAATATGCGTATTTGCTTTCTTGCAGAGAGTTAGATGAGAAGATCGATACCATATGAATATGAAGCTACAGCCAGCAGCTGGTAAACCTGCCTTAGCGTAAAGACTGGAAACAGGGGGAAACATAGTCCTTTCTTAAGTTAGGGTGCAAAGTCCACACTAAACGATACGTTGAAACTAGGTAGTTTGATACTAAAACTGTGTTGATGTTTGGTTGCACCACGGGGACGTAAGATTCATCTTAGCTACTCTGGCGTAAAGTCCACACACACTAACCAAAATACTGTCGCAGAAAATGACGTTTTCACTTCCTGTGGCCAATAACATTACCGTGTTGTCTCTCGTGCCAGTTGTCTTCGAACACTTTGCTGCACAATAGCGAAGAGGCTAACGAGAGCTAACGTTAATCATCAAACAACAACAAAAAGGTATGTAAACTAGGACAAAGAATTATGACTAGGTGATAATGTGCAAAATAACAACAGTGACATTGAGTGGTCAACTACACACAGGGTAATATAACGGTACCCCATTATTGGGCAGATGAAATTGTAACGTTATAACAAACACATCATGATTGCCTACACTGGAAGTTATATTTGTAGTTGTTAATTAGAAAGTTATCTAACCCTAAATATCTTGCTTGCCCGTATAATTTGCTCCTCCGCATCCTCCAAGTTATCCCACCTTTCAAAACGATGTGCCATGCCAACCGCTATTTTACGGAGGACTTTACACCTACTAAGGGCTAGGTGTAAGATTTAAGTTGTAACTTTTGCCTACGTTGGAACTATTTCTACTACTAAAATGTTAGTAGCGCATAAACTTCAACCTAAGTTAGAAATTACGTTCGAACTTACACATAGCAAAACTCCAGAAAGTCACTACTCCCAGCCAAGAAATAGTCCGGCACATAACCCCCATAAAACCATGACATGTTGTCTTCACACCTTTGGACAGAGTCAGGCTAGCTGTTTCCCCCTCTTTCCAGTCTTTGTGGTAAGCTAAGTTAATCATCTCCTGCAGGGGTGCTGGAAGTCAATCAGTCAAGTTTATTTGTCACATGTAATCATATACAGGTACAATTACAGTGAAATTTAAGTACTCTGTCAGTCAGAGTCTGGGGAGCCGAGAGAAAGTCAGTCTATATAATGACATCGTACTAAATGCTGCGCAACATTCACAATTTTTATATTAATTTAAATGTCCAGGATTACAATTTTAGAATGATTTATAGACAAACAAACCTGAACACCAATATACTGTTTGTCATAGCAGCCACAGCAACTTCACAGGCAAGTAGAGTGAACTAATGCGTGAGAAGTGCGAGGAGAGGAAGGGAGAGTGAGACAGTGTATGGACGCGGGCGAGAGATGTGACCCATGACCAGTTTGTCATAGTTCATAATAATGCAGGGCAGTGAGGATACAGCCATTTCATACAGGGGACGAGAGCATATAACGATGAGCATTCAACCCGCGTGGACCCTTTCATATGAGACAGCTGTCACTCTGCTTGTCACAGTCTGCTGTGTAGTTCATACACTTCACTGATAAACCAGAGAATTGTAGAGTTACACTGGAGTGAATAATCTGCCAAACCTCCACATTTTCTACTGCCTGCTTTTTATTCATACTGTTTTTGAGTCCCTTACATAGTCAAAATATTAAGTGAAGCCTATTAGAGTACGTGTGTGTATTAGTGTGTGTGTAAAGGTGGTGCGATGGGGAATATTGGTCTGAGGAGGGTTTGAGCAGTTGAGCAGTTTGGAGTGGACGCAGCAGGGGTCAAATGGTTTAAGTGATGTTTTAACAAACTGGAATTGCGCCTGCTGTGGCGGTCCCATCTCTCTCTACTTCTACCCCCACCCCCCTTTTCCACGCAGGCAGCAGTGGGCTGTAATCACTAAATTACTGTTTTCACTCTCAGCTCCAGTCACCACACTGCACAGCTCCCCCGTCCTCGCTCTCCCTCTCCTGCACTCTTTCTCTCTGTCTCTCTCTCTTTGTCCTATTTCCTTTGCTCTCTCACGTCCCTCTCTTTCCACCCCGTCTTCATTATTTATTGTGACGCCGTCTTACTGTAAGCTGCGTTCATAAGAGGAAGACTGCGAGAGAGGAAGAGATGAAGATAGAGGCAGGGCCTGGGGATGGAGGTAGTGAGGGTGGTGAGGAGGGGGCGGGGGGAGGAGGATGGAAAGTTTGGAATATGAAATGAATTTGCCTAATGCACTGCTGATGAAATGATGAAACACTGGGCTTCCTTAATGAGAACGCTCTCCCCGCCTCGCCATCGCTCGGGCTCTGTGTCTGTTTATCCATTCTGTCCACACTTGCATCTCCTCTCTAAAATGGAGCATCCCTCTCAGACATACAGTAAAACACCCCATTTTTCAAAATCTGGAAACCTCTTCCTCGGGGAGAAATTGTCAGCATGAGCTACACATTTGTCACCCCAGCTGTTCCGGCTGAGAACAAATATAATTCACTTCAAATTTGGACTGAGTTTCCATGACATCAGAAGCGAGGCATCCTGTCCTCACGGAGGACCTGATGACAAATGAATCTACGTGTCCTTGAGTTAAGCAGAGGTAGGAGGCCACGCTAGCTTTCCTCTGTCCTCTTCTTCTTTTGTAGCACGGGAGAGGGGAGAGGAGTGAGGAGAGAGGAAGAGCGAGGAGAGGAGAAGAGAAGAGAGGAGAGGTTGTCATGGGAACAGACATGGAGAACCCTGTGTGAGTGAAGAGGCTTGAGACAAAATGACAGAATAGTGAAGCGATTGAACGTGGGAGAGGCTGCACAGTCAGACGGATATAAAAAAAAGACAACATACACAACATGGCAGCTTTGTGGAAATAACTCTCTTGTTTGTGATTCAGTGTTAAAACGAGTGCCGGCTGCAGTACAAGGAAGATATCACAAATAAAAGGTTCCCTTCCCTCGTACTCGTAGCACCGTAAACTGTGTGCTTGTTTGTTTTTCTGTGAGGCAGGAAAAGATCCAGCGCTAAGTTTCTGCAGGTTGTGCTCCGAGGTCCCCTCACCATCCTCCAATTATAACTCAATAAAAAGGTGCTCAAATAGAGTCATTCTCTCTTTCTCTTTCTCCTCTTTCTCCCTTCAGCCGATCCCCACCAGCCCCACCAGCACCTCCCCTACACCCGGGGGAACTTTGGGCATGTCCAAAATGGACGCCCCCAGCATGCAGGATGTCTATATCCTCTCTCCCGTCTCTGGACTCTACAGCACCAGGTCAGGCGCTTGCACACACAGATGTTTGATGATGGTGATTACATTGATTATTATGATCCCGCTGATGACAGTGATGATGGTGCTGATGACACCTCTGCTCTCCCCAGGGAGGAGCTGGGTATGATGTCATGTGACGACATCAGCCGCTACAGCGTGGGCTCCCAGTCAGGCTCCAAAGGTTCAGAGGCGGTCAGCTACTACTTGGACCAGGACAGCGGTCAGTTCTTCTCCCTGCTAGAGGGAGATGGACCCCCAGGGCCTGACTACGACAGGGGCCGCAATACGGGGGTTCGCCGGCGGGACAAGACCCCCACCCATGGTAAGACGGAGAACGCAATAATTCAACAGTGTGAATGGGGCAGTAATGGCTCCCACCCTGTGTTTGCTTTGTAGAACAGCATGTTCTCTCCCACCAGTTTTCTCACAACTCCTCCTTATGTGTTCATCATTCACTTCATGGCTCTGCTTCTTTGTGTCTTTACCTTGCGTGCACACCTCCCAAAAACACTGATCACATGCCAAAGGGTCAGTCCAAAAGCACTTGTCTCCAGCTCCCTGCTCCCTGTCTGCCCCACCACCTGTGTCACCCTTGTCAAAGACAATGTCCTCGACATCCTGTGCCTTCGTAGGAGACTGTCAAAGGGCCTATGATGTGCAAGGCGAGGGTCATGTGACAGACGGAAGACAATTTTATGGTCTCCTTGTACTGTAAAGCTACCGTACTGTAAGAAGGTAATCGATGGAGTAGCATCCAACACAAGTGGACTTGAAAGTTAGAAATCAAAACATCACCGATATTTAATCAGATTTTCTAAAGCCACATTTAAAGCCACGCTAATCAATGTCTTTGTATTAATGATGGGTCAGTGACAATGTATTATGCAAAAGGGGTCGCTCGTAGTGACAAACCCACAGAGAATTATCACCCGACCTTGGCTCTGTGCAGATCCAGTGAGCTTTTTAGCCTCTTTTAGCTCATTGTTTTGGTTTTCCAGCCGCAAACTCGGCTGCCATCAACACTGTTTTCTGCCGTGGCAGGCAGCTGTTTTCAACAAAAAAAATGCTCTGAAGGCTACCTGCCCAGCAACAAACTGCGGAAATACAAAATCACATCTAGCTGGTAAACATAGTGGAGCATTTCCCCACTAAAGAACCAGATATTTCCTTCAGGAGCTGGTGGAGACCAAAACAAAGCTAAAAAGAGAGTAAATATTAGACTTACATTTGTTGGGTGGCCACAAACATGGCCTCAAAGAAATACTAATGTAGCTCTGTGTCTGCTGGATGTGTAAATAGGCATTTTTTTTCTAACTCGTTCACTAATAACTTTATAATGTCTCAATAAATTGTGTTTTCAGTTTATTCTGCTTCCGTGCTGCAATGCAGCTTTAAGGATACTTTTGAGACAAGTTACTTTCTAATTTCTGTATTATAGTTCTACTACCACAGCAGAATTGTTCTTTAATGCGTGGATGTGTGGTCCAGCAAAAGACTACCACCAACTCTATTCAGATTTCAGAATACGTGGCACAGCTCTAACACAAAGCAGTAATCTCAATCAATAATCATTTTATACTAAAATGTAACAACTTAAACATTTTTTATAAAAACCTCTACTGTGAATAGAAAACTAACTTGGCAATGTGACCTTTGTGTTGCATGTCATAGTTGCCCCTCTAGAGTCTCCCGTTCCTTCCCCCTCACCTGCACACACTTTGTCTCACCTGTCCACCCCTCCAGCTGTCTCCCACGCTGTCTCTCAGTCACCGCCTTCCCGTGACACCCCCCACACCCTCCCCCCCTAGGCGACTCTCTGATTACTGATTGGTCATTCCAGGTGACCTCAGGCCTGTTTCCATGCCTCCCGAATATAACTGGATGGCCGAGGCCAAGGAACCCAGCTTGGGCAAGAGAGGGAGCCGAGGTACACACACACAAACACATACACACTCAAAAACACAGCCCCACACACACAAACAGGTCAGTCTGGTGCCGTGCTTTGCTCCATACTCGGCTCAACGCATTTCAGCTCATCCTCTGGTTATTCATGGTGGTGTGGTTGTGTGAGGATACATATCTGCCAGGTATGTATCTGACAAAGTGACAAATAAACATAAATGCAAGGAAATTGCATTTATACAGCTGCTCTGGAAATGAGGGTATTTCTACGTGACCAATTCTAACCAGCTTCACCCGTTTTGCGGCGAGACTCAATCTGTATTCGACCGAGGTCCGTCCACTCTACCATCAGAAAGTCCATGAATAACATTAAAGCACAATACTACTGTCGGGAGGGGGGTCTGCCTTTGTCCTTCTCCTTCTCTTTCTCTTAGTCACTTTTTAGTTTTTCACATTTAAGTGCATGGATAATAAACAAATTAGGTGAGAAGCTTTATCTATCTGGAGCTAAAGCTGAATAAAACTTTGACTGACAGGATTTAGCAGTAGTGCCCTCGAAATCAGCATAACAGATTAGCTGTGGATCCATATCAGATACTACAGCTCTGAGGCACTTTCATCCCTTTCTGTTGGGGTTTTTATCTGTAAGGGTCTGTTCACCCTCATCTGTTTCTACTCTGGGGTTCTCCCTTGACTCTGCGACGCTATCTCCCCCCTCTCTGTGGTTTTCCTCCCTCTGTCATCTGTTCTGTTGAGCCTGTCCATCCTCTAACTGCTCCATCCCTCTACCCCCGTCCCCCCTCATCCCAACAGATTCAGACAACTCCCTGCTGCGTTACCTTAGCGACGACAAGATCCTGGTGATCGAGGAGGAGCCCGAGGGTCCGGGCAGAGAGAGTCGGCGGGATTCCACCAGACGCTCTCGGCGCAAGAGCCGCAATCCCAGCAGCCCTAGCTTTCCCATTAGCCCCTCCATGCTGTCCTCCACCCTGCGCCTAGATCAGCCACCTGATGCTTTGCCTGTATGTACACAGTCTTTTAAATTGGGTTTTTATGTAGTTATTAAATAGGTAGTGCACACCTAAACATGTTTTTTGAGCTGTAAACTAAATGATATGACTACTGTGATGAAACATATCAATGCTGGTGTTAATATTGACATTTCTTTGGCTCAACACACCATCTACTGTTTTAAATCAGCCCTGAACCTGCGAGGCCAATGCTGACATAGAGTCGACCAGTTAGGACCTGTCTACGTCATGAAATTTATATAAGAAAAGACTCTAATCAGTGTCAGTCGGTCTCTCCAATGTTCCCTGACCCACACAGTGAGTGTGGGTGGGGGTGGTGGTGGTGGTGGTGTACTGGACGTCTCCTTTGCATGCCATGTTAAAGGATCTTAATGTCAACAAATCCCATGAAAAGACCAAAACTAACAATGAATTGATCCTACTGACAAGTGTCATCTATGTAGCTAAAACCTGATATAGCTTTTTCCTCTGTGCCACAGAGCTCCTTTGTTGTCCAAACACTGTTAGAAACACATGAATGAGACACACTGTTGCACTGGGTGACATTTTTCCTTCAACATGGGCACTGGAGTTTACTTTGAGTCAATCCTACATACACAGTCCTGCTGCTGTAAATACTCAGTTGTGCACCAAATGTGTATTAATCCCCAACTGAAAATAGTCCCCAGGTATAAATACACTATTAGCACCTGTTTGAGTAACATTTGCTATAACCTACAGAGCCCAGATGTTTTAGGAAATTACTGAGCCCTTTGTAAAAATGAAACTACCAATATATATATGTGACACATAACCCACATTAAATAAAATATAGACTAATGTATTTTTAGTTGGTATTTTTATGAGATTTATAACCTTATCATCTAAAGGCAACTGAATAGTCGGCACAAAGTGCCTTGTATAGACAGTATTATTTAATGTGCATGCATGTTTCACCAGACCACACACAGGTGGCAACAATTAATAAGTATTGCATTGATTAGTCAACGAGATTGATCTAGTGCAGTAAGCAACAATAGGATCAGGAAAAACCATCATAATGCATTCTAAGTCCCAGTGTACCGTCATAGAAACAACAGCGGTGGAAGAAGTACTCAGATCCTTTACTCAAGTAAAAATACCAATACAACAATGTAAAAATACTCAAAATCCTACTTGAATAAAAGTACCAAAGTATTGTCAGAAAATGTACTTAAAGTATCAAAAGTAAAAGTACTTATTAGTGCAGTAGGAGAAGAATAAAAAACAAAGCTCTGCTGCACATATTTGTATTCATATTTTGGACATTTCTCTAATCTTTGCTTTTTTTTGTCAAATATTGGTTAATTGTACCTCTGTGGGCCTCAAACAGTTATTTCAATTAAACAATCTGAGATGTTTAGAGGGGAAATCTCTCTTTATTCGAACTGCTAACAACTCATAGACAAATGAAATGTGACAAGGAGCCCCAACTAGACACCCCTTTTTTTGTGAGGGGTCACGAGCTAAAAAGGTTGGGAAGCACAAGATTAATCTTTAACAATGTGTTGTATTTTACAATGACATATCTTTTTGTATGTATGTATGTAAAATCTTGACCTTGTCAAATAAATGTAGTGACGTAGAAAGTACAATCTCTCCCTCTGAAATGTAATGGAGTAGAAGCATTTATGAGCACTTTCATTGAACTGACCAGAAGAGTGAACTAAAAGTAATTCCTGGTGACTTTTTATCTTTCTTATTCTCATGTATTGGAGGCAAAATTACATGTTTCATATGTAATTTTTTGCTTTTAATAGTCCCTTTTATATCAGTCATTTTAACTTGTCATAGTAAAAGCACAGGTGATGGCTCTGTTCTATTCAAGCATCCCAGTAAGCCGCGGCAGTGTGGCAGTGAGCCAGCATGCACGATACCAGGACCCTGAAACTGAAGCAGTTAAATGGGATTCAGCCATCATTCTTTTTATTATTTACACCTGTGCTTTTCCTACTGTGACATGTCAAAATGTCTGCTGTGAAAAAGGCTCTAACACTTTATGTCTGTGTCCTCTTAGAGGGGATCTGCTTGTGTTTGCAGGATGGGTCATGGTGTTCACAGATTCACACACATTGTTTGTGTGTGTGTGTGTGTGTGTGTGTGTATGTCAGGTAGAGGAGACAAAGGAGAGTGAGGATGATCAGTGTCATTGCACGGCTGCCAGCTTCACGGATTATGAGAATGACAGTGACACTCTCAGACACACCCCTCTGTAACTTTTCTCTCATGCACACAACAGTAGACACACGCGCATGCACACACACACACACACACACACACACAAACACACACACACACACACACACACAGGCATACACAAACAAACACACTCTAGCACGCAGGAGTGCATTTGTATGCAGGGTAGCCATCTCACGACTCATCCTAACTCATCCTAATATCCCCATCTCCTCAGACACGCCTGAGTCTAAATAGGAGTTTATTCTTGACAAACTCACACACACACACACACACACACACACACACACACACCTACACACACACACACACACACACTTGCACGCGCACACACACACATACACACAACCACGTATCCCTGTGAGCAGGTGTATGACTCAGCATCAGCCAGACCAATTACAAACACGACTGACAGACTGAGCTTAAAACACAACACACGCTAACACATACACACACATACGTACACAGCCCGCTAACAGCTTAGCTAACACCAGCCCTCTCTAACCCCCTCAGCTGTGGGTTTCTCATGGTGGTGACTCATAACTACGTGAAGTATGCTATCCTGCACTAACAAGCATACGCTAACCTTAATGATCTGCTTGTTTTCTCTCTCGTGTGATTCTTTTCTATTAACACAATACACCAGCATTTTAGCAAAAAGACACATTGACGGTTCATGTTTTTGTCTAGCAGTCATGTATTTTACTACAGTGCATGACAACACTTTGTCTACACAGTAAAGTTACCCTTAAATCATCCATAGCACCACAAGTACATTCAATCACTTGTGTTGCATAATGGTAAATTAACAGCATGGATGGATTATGAGATGATGGGCCCCTGTGCCTAAACCATGCCTAATGGCTATGGATTAGGCGCCCCCTGACCCTCCCCTGGGTCCCTGAGCTTGTGCCCATTCGTTTATCCGAAAAAAGCTTTTTTGTGTCCACACTTGGGGCAGAGATTAGCAAAAAAAAAAAGTATTTTGATAATACCCAAAATGTAAATGTTTAAAAATTCAGTAAAATACATTTCACTGGGAGGATTATAATAGTGGTTAATTTAAGATACACACCTTTGAACAATTCTTGTACCAGCACACCTGATTAAATTATAGTCACCAGGAAATCAAGCGTGTAATCAGACGAAAATGATCTGTTGGTGACGGAATCAGCTGGAGACCTAAGGACAGGCTGGCAACTTTGAATGCATTTTTTTAGAAGTAGTAATACTAGTATCTGTACTGTACTGTACTTTGCCTCATAAATGTGTGAAGGTCCTTTTAAATAGATTAAATGATCATTCAACAAAAAACACTAACTACATGCGCAGTTAGCATGGCACTGCTAACTAGCCCCTCAGTTGAAAAGGGCTAGTGTTACTTTTCTGTTATCTTTATACAGTCTAGTAACATACGAATGAACTGTACTGATTTTACTTGCTAGTATTGTAGTGAATTGTGTTTTAGTTTTGTAGGTTTTTTTATTTACGTAATTTGTCACATAAAGCAAATCGCTCTTTAAAAAAGATTATTATTATCATTATTATTAGTAGCAGTTGAAAAAGTAAGTCAGATATGTATCGTGTGGCAGAAGAGTAACAAAGAGACATTACCTCTCATGTAAAATTGTTTAAACTATTTTTAAATGTCCAGTGTTACAGCTACAGTTAATGGATTAATTTATACAGTATATTACTGTAACTTTCCTTATTGGGCCAACTACTTCATGGGTGTGAAATGTTTCAAATTACAAGTAGTCTTTTGAACTTCAACTATTAGAAACATTGCCCATCCATTATAAAGTGCACGTCAGTTATTTAGGTTTTCAATACATATGGGAAATAGAAAGAGAAAAGAAACCACAGAACATATACAGCGCAGGCAAAAGCCACAGAACATGATATGATAATTACCAACAAAGGTGCACAGAAGAAGTGTGTATGTGTAGGTATGAAGGGTTTTTAGAAGCTCTTTAATGAAGTCTTTTTTTCTTCCGTCTCTCAGCGAGGTGCGGACACACTGCGAGCGGACACAACAGACAGGTGAGTTTGTGTTTGTGGCTGTTTGTGGTTTGACCGCATGCCTGTGATTGATGGGAGCAGTTATAGGAGTCGTTTGTGGTTACATTCAATCCTGTCTGTCCTCCTGCAGGTACTCCGGCTCAGGAAGCTCAGGAGCGGCCTCCATGAGGAAGGTAGGAGAGCAGACAGTGCTATGGGGTTGACTGTGTGTTTCTTAGATGTTTTATAAATCCATGCATACTAGCTCTGATACTTTCTTTATTTTATTCTGACTCAAACCCCATTTCAATGAAGCAACAGATGCTTCAGTTATATCAACAATCTCTTACCAACCACATCCGCTGTTAAGGGGAGATCGATTGTGTCCAAAAGATACAGCCAGAACAGGAGCAGATACTTGACATTAAATCCATTCAGGACTGTAATGATTAAATAAAAGATAGCAGTCGGGTGAGGTAAATTGCTTCCATATTTAGGTTACTGTGACACAGGAAGCTGTCATTAGCCCTAGACTCTCCAAAGCACTATGAGTTGTATCATACAATGAGTCAGCTCAGATGACTATAAACAGATATTTATTCCGCTTTGTTACATAGATAAATAGCCATCAGGTGTGTTCGGCTATTTTAATGTTGATACCTATAGCCACTAAGCCTTCTCACATTAGCTTCTTTGAGACGCATTAGCTAGTGTTCAATTCAGGTGTGTCTGCCGACATAATTCAAACACAAAAACATATTTTAAAGGGAGGCTGTGTAACTTTAAAAGAAGAAACAAAATACTCTTCCTCTTGCAAATGAAAAGTTAAATTCTATAGCAATAAAAGGCACTCTTGTTCAATTCAATACACTCAGGGGTTTTGCTGCTACAGCCTTATTTTGTTGGTCTGGTAGCTTATAGTGGCTAATGCTAGCTAATGTTAGCTAACTTTAGATAGTTGCTGTAGTAATTGCTGTATAACAGACATTAATGAGTTACTGACTTCATTACTCTTTTGTTACACTACAATTTAGCATTAAACATTATTGCGGAGTTGTCACTTGTGGCAAAAGTAGCTGTTGTTCAGCAAAAGTCATGCAGCTAGCATGGCTAAAGACAGCAGATCAGTTACAATCCACAAATAATTAGACCCCAGTTCATCATCAGTGCCTTTTAATACAGTATGAGGAACATTTAAGTTCCTAAACTAAGTACTGAAAAGCAACCTTTTTGATGCATTTCAGTGTTTTCAGTTTACTAAGATATAGCAGCTAAGGTGATGCAGTTTATGACATCCTGACACAACTGTGGGTTGTTTTAGTCTCTGTGGCAGACAGCTTTCAGTTCTCCCTCACAGGTTGTAGGTCACTTCCTGGCTGAAGCAGTTTTAGTATTGCGATCCCTCTGTGCCTGTAATCCTCTCTGCTGTGTGCCTGATTTAAAAATAAGCTAAACATGGAGCGTGAACTGGCTTCAACCTCTCCATGTGCATCAACACCAACCCAGAAAGTTTGCCTGAATGTGTTTTTTTTTTTTGAGCTAACATGTTTTTTTCTCTGTCCCCTCTAGTCTTTCCATTACACCTCTCTAAGAACGAAAACCAAAAAGCGAAGTAAAGGTAGACATGCTGGTGCATTTTGTCTTTATATCTTGTGTATGATCTTTAAATGTCTAGTAGTGTATAAGCATAGGTAGCTCCAGAAAGAGCAGATTGTGGCTCAATCTAAATGTCTGAACTCCAAACTAAGACAGACTTTAGGCGCTGTGACTGGCATGTACACTGCGGTTTGTGACTGTGAGAGGATGACAGGGCTTGATGATGTAACATATTGCTTATGTATATGAAAAGTCCAGATACAGTACTTGATGAAAACAAAGTAATGCACACACAGGTGCAATAACACTGCACTTGCAGAACAGAAAATTTGCTTTTACAGATTTACAACACCTGCTACACCTCGTTGATTGTTTTCCTTCTTTAGATGCTCCTGATTCATCACTGTCACTGATGTAATACTCTGAATATTCTTTAATTTTGCAGATGTGTAAACAATTCTTTAGTTTGGAGGGATTCAGTACATTACTTGCTGATTTTACAGGAAGAAAGTCCCACTGTAAGCTACTGCAGACTTTAAAAGAGTCCAGACACTTGGATTCAGCCTGTTAGTGCCAGACTGGAACCACTAAATACATGGCTACAAGTATTTTCCTTAATTCAGTTTCAAATGTTATGAAAATTACTTTCAGTATTAACAGTGTTCTTTCTTCTCCCTGCAGGTTCCCTCACTAGTGCCAGTCGAAGGAGAATTTCCTGTAAGGACCTGGGTCACGGTGACTGTGAGGGCTGGCTGTGGAAGAAGAAGGACGCTAAAGGCTACTTCACCCAGAAATGGAGGAAGTACTGGTTTATCCTCAAAGAGTCCTGCCTCTACTGGTACACCAACCAAAATGTAAGGAATCACATTTAACTATCAGTATGTCCCGAATCTCATCGTCAGAGTCAAACTCCTCCAGTTTTCATCAGGCTAACTCTGCCAAACAACTTAAACAACTTTACTGACAAAACTAATGTACAACAGTCAGATATCACAGCTTCAACAAAAAATTTTACACATAAACGTCAGTCTACTCGTCATGGGGAGTATTACTCAGTGAGGAAAAACAGCTGTATAACTTTAAATATTTGATAGCAAATCTGCGTTATCAACTGGGGACACTGACTTTGAAAGATGAGGGCATTTAACATCTCTTATAAAAGATGCAAGAGAGTTGCATTATGGGAATTATAGGATCCAGTGTTTTTGGATCTTGATCCATACTAGGGACTAAAAATTAGAATATTGCTGCTGCTTTAATTTTGAGCATTCTTTTTTTTCCTCCAAACTTTCATAAAAGCATAATACTAAATTGTGTACCTCTTTAAATAAAGATAGATTTTACAAAAATTAAAATTGTATATCTAAACATTATAACATAAAAATGTAAAATGTAATTGCAATGTCTTTTTTTTTCACAAAAAAACAAAAACAACACATAACGAGACATTATTGAAAGAAATTAACAATAAATGTTACAGAGAAAATAATTAACAATTAGCAGTTCATTTTCCATGTTATTCACACACTGTTTTGTGGGTTACTGTCAAAAAATGAGATCATTTGTACAAAAAGGTTGAAGTTTTGGGAAATATTTAAGACATTTTGAATTGTATGGTGTGGAATCCATTCAGTGTTGCTTTTCATCACTCAGAATCTGTTTTTATGTAATATCACCATTCCTGCATTCATACTTTAAGCTTTCATACCAGGGCTGCAGCTAATGCTTATTTCTGCCAGTTATTTTCTGGATTAATCAATTAACCTTTTGCCAAAGCCAGAGATATTCCATTTACTATAATGGATGACAAGAAAAGCAGCTAAGTCTCACATGTGAAGCTGGAACCATCAAATGATTGGCATTTTTGCTTGAAAGTTGAAAACAATGGAACGATTATCTAAATAGTTGCCGATTAATTTTCTGTCGATCGACTAATCGATTAATCGACTAATCGGTGCAGCTCTAATTCAAACTAGTTGATCTGTCCAATGCATTTAGAGCATTTTGACCTCATACAAACACAAAACTCACTGTAAGATGTAGTTTAGATGTTTGGATCAATGGATTATTAGAATATTTGCAATATTATGAAGAAAAAGAGAATTTACCCAGTCCTGATAATTAACTGTAAATGTGATAGTTTGTTTATATAACTCAGTTTTCGAGCTAAGATAGCCATATCTCATCTATCTTTTTCATGTTGTGGTCGTGAAAGGAGTTTATCCCGGCCCATGTACTGTAAACAACATATGTGGTTTTCATCTGCTTGACTAGAGTATTACTATCCCAAATAGAATTGGTATATCAGTATGTATGACATTTTGTTCTCCGTGTTGATGATGTACCACCACTCTCCATCTGTCTGTGCCTGCAGGATGAGAAGGCTGAGGGCTTCATCAGCCTCCCAGAGTTCAGAATAGACCGAGCCATAGAGTGCAGACGGAAATTGTGAGTGTCCCTCACATGTCGCCGAAATTACTAATCAAGCACATTTGCTCTCACCCACACATCACGAACGCACACAAACTCACCGCGCACACGCGAAAAACACTAATCAGTCTTCTTCTCCCTGACTGACTGCAGTGCCTTCAAAGCCTGTCATCCCAAAATCAAGAGCTTCTTCTTCGCCACAGATTGTCTTGAGGAAATGAACAGGTGAGTGAGTGGGTGTCTTTGTGAGTCTCTGAGTGTGTGTTTGTGTCTTAATGTGGACAATAGTCAGATGCTGGGGACGTCACATGTTCTTTCATGAATATTTCAACTCAGTAAACCAAGTTTACACAAGGCAACAGCCCACACAACACTGTGCATGAATAAGGAATGAACCTGGCCCTCTGTTGTTAAATGTAGAACTGTGCATGTGTGTAAATGTGTGTGCATGTGTGTGTGTGTGTCACGTGTGTGCTTGCGTGAGAGGGAGATCACGGTGATATTTGCAGGAGCGCTATCTGATGAGTTCTAATTATCCACACCTCTCCTCAATGACATGGGGAGATAATTGGGGGAGAGTAATTAACCAGCTATATTTGACTTCCATACTGCGTTTGGCGGTTCACGTGTGAAAGCGCGGTTGCACACATTTTCATGTGCATTTGTGTGCGAGTAGGTGGGTGTTGGTATAGGCAGAAAAAGAAATATCCTTTTATGTCTTAAAAAAATAATTCCTATTTTGTTCCTAAATGAAGATAAATCTTTAAAAATGGTTCACAAATATATATATATATACTGTATATATATAAAATGTTTTTTTAAAGGCTTATTGATTTCCTGCAACAGCTGGGCACTGTAGTTTTTAGCAAACATTACTCAAACAAGAAGAAATACTGCATTTGTTGGGGACTATTTTTAGCCATGGATTAATACACATTTAGCGTGCTGCTAGTACGTATCTCTGGCAGCAGAGAGTGTGTGTAGGATTGACTCAGAATAAACTACAGTGCCCATGTTCATCTTCATGAAGGAACATGTCACCCACTGCAACGGTTTGGCTCATTGATGTGTTTTCAATAGTTTTTGGACAGCAATGGAGCTCAGGCTTTGGCTACAGAGACAATGCTTGTCAGTGGGATCAGTTCATCCTTAGTTTTGGTCTTTTCATGGGATTTGTTAACAATTAGAAAACATTTTTAATCTTAATACGGTAAGTTGCTTCCTGTCAGATGCACTTCCTAGTATGATGAGTTTCCTGTTCCTCATGCACAGACTGGGCCTCTATTCTTAGCAGCGACCTTATTATTAGGTGTCTGCAGAGAGTCACAGGACAATCTGCAAAGGAGACAGACAGAGGGATGGGAGGAGGACAGGAAGCATGGATGTCGAGAAAGAACGCCATCTGAGACTCACTGTTGAGAGAGAATGGGACGGAGCGTTGTCACTTCTCTCTTTCTGCATCCATCTCTCTAATTATCTCGCTGCGTTTCTCTCCTCATCAGGGGGATGGAGGCAGTTAGACAGATATCAACTGTTAAGAGACACCATTTCAATTATTTAAAGTGAAAGTTTTTTATTCATCACCTACCATTTACCCAGTATAACCCATCCTTTCCTCTCCTCCACTCTGCTCCTTTTCTCATCTATGCTCTGATGCCTTCCTTCTTCTTACTTTTCACCCCTCACCTTTGTTTTTATTCTTTTTCCTTTCCTTGCCTCCTATAGGTGGATGAACCGGCTGGGGCTAGCTGCTATTGGCTACACACCAGACGACAAGGTGCCACGCCCTGATGAAGGTGAGATGGATTCACTTGGCTAGATATGACCGACGTTACCCTTTCATCTATGAATTGCTAAAATGCACTTGTGTGTGTGTGTGTGTGTGTGTGTGTCTGTTTATATCTCAATATCAGACTACTGGAGTGAGAGTGATCAAGACGAGGTCGATGGCTCAATGACGCTCAAACAGGAGGGACCCTCATCCCTCTGTGATACTTATCACCGCACACCATCAGTAAGTACACACACACACACACACACACACACCGAATATTTTCTTTGCAGTGTTTCATTCTGATAGAATATTTTATTCTTAAAAGCCCCCCAGTTTTCAGAGCTGCATAAACCAGAGCTCTCAGCATTAATAAAACATCAGAGTGTGAGAGTATCTGGTTCAGTAAGCAGCCAAGACCATCGCTTCTCTGTGTTCTGCTGCCAGAGCTTGTTTACAGTCTGACCTCTAGGTGGCGGCAGTTGCCATTGCTCATTACATTAAAGATAATGTAACACTGAAATATACTTTTACTCAGAAGATGTCCAGACATGTACATCAAGGTTCGGTGGCATTTGGTACCATGTTTTCCCAGCTGAGCCATACAACAGTCATGTCAGTCATCTCATTGCTTTTTTTTGCTCTCATCTTTTGGTCTTTTTTTCTCTTTACACTCTCCTGTCCTTCTTTCTTCTCCTTTCGCCTCTCCTTCCTTGCACACCTCCTCCTTCTCCTTGTTTTGCGGGTCACATTTTCCTTGTATCTGTGCTCACGCTTCACCTTTCGGTCAACTTCTATCCATCCCTGCTCGCTCCTCTCCATACTGACCAACCCCGTCCACCTCACAAACCCGTGGCCCTTCAGGCTAACCTCCTTCACAGTTATGACCAGTTGCCCCGCTCAGTCAGCTCCATGAGCCTCATGCGCTCCACTCCGTCCCCACTCCCTCCACCAATGAGTGCCTCCACCTCCCCCATCCCTCCACAGATGGTCTCTTCCACCTCCCCTCTCCCTCTCCAGGTCAATTCCTCAAGCCCCTTCCCGGAGCCCAAGCACGGCCGGCATTTCTCCAGCGAGTCCACACACTCCCACTCCTCGGCCGAGGACCAGCGTGGAGACGGCATGGGCATGGGGACGGGCACGGGCAGCACCAGTACCCACTCATCAGGCTGCCGCTCCTCCCATCGTGAGCGCCGCTCCTGGCAGGACCTCATTGAGACCCCTCTGACCAGCGCAGGCCTGCACTTCCTCCAGACAGCGCCGGGGGAGAGTGATTATGGAGGCCTAATGGGGAGCATGGCTGGAGAGATGGGGCTGTACGGAGGGCTGGGCAGACAGGGCATGTCCCCGGAGAGACGCAGGCAGGCCACGCTGCCCGTACGGAGACACCACGCCGCAGAGAGGGACAGGGAGCGGGACGGGCCCTTCCCTCTGGATCGAGGTCCGCACACACACAGCCACACACACCGACGGTCTCACAAGCAGCGCAGCCAGAGTCTTCCCAGGAACAGGGACCCGATGCCAGGAAAGCTGTTACACACCTCAGCTCATATGGAGGAGAGAAGCGAGGATGAGGAGGCAGAGGGGCAGGCTGCAGATATTCTGCAGGGTGAGGAGGGTAAGAAAGTTACACACAATCTGTTTTATACAAGGAGAGAAGCTCAGTGCACACTTTCAGAGACATGTCTCTCTGGTCTTCAGAGGAATAGACTTTTAAGTTGCAAATGAGTCAGAAATTTTGTTCTATACATTATGATTCCCCTAATTAAAGACTGTATTATCTCAGAACTGACTGTACTGCATATTAACTGTTTTAATATTCAAGGGTCATAGGTAAACAGGGTATTGGGGGGAAAAGTGGACCTGGGCATGTTACACAGGATATTGAGGTAGAGGGGACAGACAGCATATGTTTGTCATAAATGTATTTTGGCTATAATGGTATCATTTAGGCAGTGGTGGAGGAAGTATTTAGATCCTTTACTTAAGTAAAAGTAGCAATACCATGCTTTAGAAATACACCATTACAAGTAAAAGTCCTACATTGAAAATGCTAATTGATTAATCGACACAAGCAAACCACTGTATATTCAAACGGAGCTCATTGTGTCCTCCGTAGTGAATCTGACTGGTCCTCTCCTGGGTGTCTCAGACCTGCGGGAGTTGAGAGTTGAGAGCAGAGAGAGGAGGGTGTCGGAGGGAAGGGAGCGGCGGGTGTCAGAGGGCCGTGAGCCGGAGGCGTTGGACGGGCTAGAGCAGCTGTACCGGGCCCTGGAGCAAGCCAACGTGACGGCCCTAGGAGACCCAAGACCCTGTAGCAGGCAGGAGCTTCGACGTTGTTTCACCCAGAGAGCCAGGGACCCCCTGCTCAACGACAGGCTGCACCGGGTCCGAGCCCTCCGCAGCACCTTGAAGGTACCACACACAGAAGATTTTTGGGATTCAAAGAAGAATTAGATGAGTGAGGATACAGTGCGGTAACTCCCTGGTGTCTCTTTGCTCCCCCAGGCCAAAGAGTCCGAGCTGGCAGTAATCTGTGCCCTCCTGGAGGACCCTGGCCTGTGCTCCCAGACCTTCAGAGAGTGGAAGCAGTGGCACAGCGAGCTCTACTCAGACATCTGCCAGCTCAGTCCGGGCACCAACGGCCAGGACGACCTCTCCCCGCTGGCCGCACCTCTCATGACCCACACACACTCCTTCATTGAGACACATGTGTGAGAAAGAGAAGAGAAGCAAAGACTGAACTGAAACACGCACTCACTTACAAACACACACACACACACACACACACAGATTTACATTAGCTGAATCCTCTCTCCTGATCACGACTGTGAGCACACACTCACACAAACACACACACGCACACACACGCATACACACAGGAACACACATTGTAAGATGTGTAAATATCATAGAGGGAACAGTCTGAGACCTGCGTGTATGAACTTTTGATAATCCCGAGGACCCCACAGGGTGCCTATTGCATGCCTGAACAGAAAGCATTAATCTTCCTTTGTCTATGGAACTCAGCATAAACTCCACACGCTTGTCGAGCAAAATGGAAAAAAAGGAGACTTTTTAACACGTTCGTTCCTTTGTATTCTCTCAGTTTTGCTATTTTTTTCCTGTTGATTTTAGGGGGCAGGGGGAGCTATGTAGCAGCAATACAGAGGAGAATCCTTTTCACCACAGCACTGTACTACTTTTGTACTGATGAACTTTGCACCCAGAGCCACCAGTTCTCCCCCTTTATCTCTCTATCTTTTTTTTTTTTCCTCTCATTGCATATCTCGTTGATTTACAGGGACCTCACTTGTTTTTCCAGGCTGATCTGACGGGACAGTGTGGGGAACGTAAGGGCAGTGACTTTAGTATAAGACTGTGAAAGGTAGCCCTCAATGCTGGTTTATCTGTTTTAGCCGTTCCTCTGGGAACCGACGATGCATTGAAGGAACCATTGTGCTGGCTAGATGCACACTATTTCAAACTGTGAACTGTTAAAAAAAAACAACACAATTTTATCTGCAGAAGGAGGTTCCTCTGATAGAGTGCAATTCTACGATTCAGTTTGCACTCTCTCTCCCTCTCTTTCTTTCTTTTCCTCTCTCTCTCTCTCTCTCTGTGTTTCTCTCCATCTCCTCCTTCTCTTTTCTTAATTTTTCCTTTGTTTCCTCTCTCTCTCTCTAGTCGTCAAAGACTTGTGTATATGTGTATACTGCTGTGTATACTGATGTAAATGTTTGCGTTCCACTACCACTGTGATATGCTTCTAGAGGTAGCGGAGGGAAGACAGAGAGTATGTATTTGCGTGGGTACAAAACAATTTTTTCCCCCCCATTTTTTTCTTAAACAGCGAATGCAAGAGCTAGAGAGTTCTTTTCAAAGGAGTCACTCACTACAAAGAATGCACTTTCTATATCTCTATATCTCATTGGCTGCATCACAGGGTCTATGTCTCATCGGCCTCTTTACCATTGCTGTTCAAAATATCAGGTAAAAGCATTTGCCGTCTCATTTTCTAAAGATTTGTGTACAGTCTACAAATATATTTAAACATAGAAGAATATATAAATCTATTTACGTTTTGTGTCATAGATATAATGTAAAGTATGATGTATTCTATGCCAAGGTTTTGCAGTGTCCCCCTCTTCACTCTGTAGATGCAGGGTGTTTAGCAGTTGAACAACTAGGAGGCAGACAACAACAACAACAACAACAACAACCGCCATCATTGACAGTTTTTACTGGTTTACATCACGGCTGACCCTTCTCCTGGTGATGTGTTGCATGAGAAAAGGCCTGGAGCTGATTTGATTGGACAGGGTAAAATATTGTGG
This sequence comes from Macquaria ambigua, assembly GCA_008360985.2. Classification (NCBI taxonomy): domain Eukaryota; kingdom Metazoa; phylum Chordata; class Actinopteri; order Centrarchiformes; family Percichthyidae; genus Macquaria; species Macquaria ambigua. The sequence goes on along the minus strand of VMKM01000911.1, from coordinate 179,739 downwards.
ATCATTTGCGTTCTTTTTTTCAATTTTCTTTTTTATCTTCCCCCCATGATTGCAAGATAAGATAATAATAGCGCATGATACATGCAAAAGCACTGTTGAAGAATGACTTTTTATTTATATGTTCATAGATTTGATGTATTCTTCTTATTTTCATTAGATAGTGTTTCAAGACACACACTGTACAATAACTGAGGGAGGCACTTTGCTGCTCAGTTACTTGATCTAATGCAGATCATCCTTCAGCATCCTAGAAGGAGGTTTCAATTTGATGTTTTGGTTTACATAGAAAGACTGACAGTGTCCAAAGGCTTCAGGAATCCTAACTGGGAGACAACAGTACAGTTACTTATAAATCGAAAGCTATTTTGACATTCACTCAAAGCATATGGTTGACACTGGGCGGTCAAAGACCTCTACACTAAATGGTCTGTAATGTCTGTGAAACCCGGATGAATCATTTCATCTGCAATATCAGGCCAAGGACTCAACGGTGCCCCCCAGTGTCGAAAGACTCTGAGAGACATGCGTAGCACCTGCTGCATCCAGCACTATCTGTACTTATTCTTCATATTTTACTGTAGTTTTTGAGTGTAGGTTCAGGTTTTTTCATCATGTCACACTGTCGTGAAATATCCAACACACCCCAGAGATATAGCTCATGTTTTTTGAATGGTTAATTTGAGAGTACCACAAAGAAACTAAATGATGCAAGCACTTTCCCTGTGCCTCCCAACCCTCTCTTTGGCAATGATGGACTGACTATACTGGCGATCCTACACACACACAGCTGTAGAAGAGTTACAATACAGTTTTAGTCTGCAGACCTCTCATCTTTAGCGTTGGTCTTGTTTTTCCAACCGCTGCTCCGCTGAGCAGGCGACATACTGTAGATTAAGGAGTGCGAGTTATGATTTGTAGGCACAGACTGTGTTATCCCTCCCAGATCTTTGTGTGTGTAGACCTGCAGAAACAGGCCGAAAAGGGAGATTCCACTGTGTGTTCTTTCAGGGGTGTACACCTCATGGTACATTGCACAGGTGTGTAAGATGTAAGTTGCACTGCGACATTAAAAAAAGGAACATATTGCTCTTTTTCAAGGATAATATTAGCTTACTGTTATTCTGTACATTAAACTGACTAAAGATGATATTAAAAAAGAAAGAAAATGACATTTATTCTTCCTAAAGTAGCCTTTTTTGGTTTCATATATATGAATATATATTACAAAAAATACAGATTGTAAACTTAAGTTGTTAAACTTTGACTTCAATAAACTGAATCCTCTGCACTATGAGCTATGTTCTGTTTATGTGTATATTTTCCTGGATTTATTGAAACAGCATTACAACATGTTCTGTGCTTGTGTTACCAGGACGATGAGGACCAGATTTCAAATTAAGGGCAGAGGTCATCCCATAAACCAGGATGCCAAATGCATGAGACATGTATATGTAATGAGGCATCTGGTGGTTCTACTTTGTTCTCAGCAGTTTTTAAGACAGTTCTTATTCTAGATTAATCTGTCAGGGGTCCACAGGGCAATGTTGTGCCATTACTTTCTGACCCCGCACCTACTGCCCTCCAAGTTCCCATCCCATTGCAACCGGTGTACTCTATTATGCTGGAACAATACTTAATTTGTGTGTCTTATTTGCAGTAATTTGAATAAACTTTACCAAGGAACATGAGCACAGCATAAACTGAAATAATGAAGCTCTTAAAACTAGGTTTTGACACAGTGCCTCTCTACAAGAAAGACAAAATTTACAAAACGACAGCCATTACCAGTACTGAGAGCTTGAGAACACCGTGTGAACATACCTGCTGAATGAGATCACCATAATACCAAGCTGTTGCAGATACCCCTTGCGTCCATTAGGTGGCAGTAGCGGACCGTGGTTTGGAGCGCTCGAAGCCGCGACCAGCCCAAAGAAGAAGGAGGAGCGCTGTCATGGCGGCCAAGGTGAACGCTTGACATTACCTCTCAAAGTTTTTTGTGTATTACATGTATATTTTCAATTAATGTGCGGGTGTAGTGTTAATGTCAACTGTCCTGGAGCCGTTATTGCAAACTTGAACTGACTGTCACCTTCCATGCATTTAACGCTATGCTGCATGAGTATAGCGCTGCTAACTATGACTACTGTATTAGCCTCGCTGAGTGACTCAATGCTAGCTGACAGCGTTTTGCTACGTTAGCTGACAGCAGTTTGAGCAGTACTCTCACCATTAATTGTCTCCTAAGCATGTGTAACAGCTGATAAATCCTGATATGTGTCAGCGCTGGCTTCGGTAACCAATATAGACTGTTTTAACACGTTTTGCAACAATATGAAGACAGTTAGAGGTAACATTACGTTAGTTAAAGCTAGCTTAGTTCAGCATCCATTAAATGTAGTTATACATACTGTGGCTGTTATGTACGCTGAGCACTTACGCAAAGTAACGAAACACATTTACTAAGCGCTATATGTAAATACAATTTTGAGGTACTTTTGACTCAACCATCGTACCGTGGTAAAGTTAGTTTCAAGTTTGATATTCAACAGATATTCGGACACCCAATTTTCCCTTTCACTGTTCCCTACTTTACGCCGAGGTTTATAACCGCAATGCAACGGTCTTCGCAACAGGCAAATAGTTAGGGTAAATTACAGATAGCAATTTTCAAAAGTCAATACCTCCTCAACCACATGAGCTATAAACGTCAAAACAATTCTAAACTATTCAACATTTGTCCGTGAATGCTGCGTGAATGTTTTGTTCAATTTCATCTCATGCTATTTTATATGAATTTTTCAAAAATTCAAATTTCAATAGCTTTTTAGTCACATGACCTACACACCTCAGATCACTATCTGATTGCTCATCCCCTACTGGCACATGTTGCACAGCCTTTGTTTTGTCCATTTTCATCTCATGCTATTTTATATGAAATTTTCAAAAATTCAAAGTTCAATAGCTAAAGGGTCAGCAAAATATGACGAGACTGGGTGTCTGAATATCTGTTGAATATCCAACTTAAAACCAACTTTAACCGTACATTTATTTGACGGCTGGCTATATACTGGATATTTTGCATACAAAACATATTAGAAACTTATAAAATATGACGAATGGCATGTTATAGTGTTAAGTACCCAACAGTACTCAAAGCCAATAAAATGAGCTCCAAGTGAACCTGCTGCAACATTAAAATGCAGCTTTATGTCAATGCTTCAATAATAATAGTCCATAAATATGATATAGCTATATAAGCATATAACAATAACACTGGGAAAGCAGCAATTCTGCATAATGATTACTTTAACTTTTGATTCTTTAATAATATATTATTGCCTACTTTTACATGTGTAAAGCATCTACTTCTTCCACCACTGGCCCACATGAGTCATCTGTCTATCAGTGATTAGTGGTTTTTATTGTTGCTATGAGCTGACAGATATTAAAGTTTGCACTGTACTTTTATTGTGTGCTAGGTGGCGATGGTGGCCGTCCCGACGGTGCTGGGCATAGCCTCCATCCGTGTGTATACTGTGAGCGAAGCGCCCACTGGCGGCCTGGTTACTCGAGAAAAGGTATGGCTGTCCCAAAACGTCAGCAGATCTGGTATGAAAGAACTCAGTGCCATTCACTGAACTGTGACACGTCATAATTGCACGCTGACTCTGCCTCTGTCCCCAGCTGAACATCTACACCCCGCTGCCGCAGTCTGCTCAGGCCCAGTTTGTTCCAGAGAGGCCAGGTGTTATTCAGAGTGGGTTAACTACAGCGAGAGAGAGCATACTACCATTTGTCCTGGCTGTACAGGTATTTAGATTTTGCTGTGTGTATCTACAGCGGTACAAAGTTCACAGACACCACCTGCTGCAGAATTCACTCATACTTTAACATCTTCTCTAATCCTTTAAACCCAAAAACAGCAACCTTTTGATGGATGTAAAAGTGTCATATAGATGGAACAACAGCTAAAAACACATCGGAGAGATCTTATCTTGCACCTGCAGTGTTAGTTTTCCAGCCCTGATTTTTGTTCCTCTTGTTTGCGGTTACAGAGCACAATCCCACGTGCTCTGTGCAGGTATGATTTTGCAAACAGCAAAGTTCAGGAGTCAGACAGGAAACAGTGTTCATGCAGTTAGCGCTGCAGCTGTAAGGTTTTGCTGCGAGGAGATTTGACAGTTTGATACCGTGAAAGATGGAGGAAAAAAACCACTTCACACTAACTCAGATGTATCCGTTTCAGTATTGCATAGAAGAGTTGTGTTCTTGAGGGCCTGATGTAGTGGTTGATTTCAGCTTTGTCCTTTGTTCCCGGCAGGGTGCCTGTGTCTCTGTGAAAAGGGGAAGTGTTAATCTGTATCATGCAGGAGAGGGTGAGTCAACAGTAGGTACCTTAATGCATCATATATAACTAAATACAAAACTTAAATTCCTTGCCTTCCTTACTTAGCACTTTTATTAGGAATAATGTAAATTTCTGATATTACCTCTACAGGGTTTTTTGTACATAACAATCTCTTGGTGCCTTAAACTCATGAGTTTGTACTGCCACCCTAAAAACAAATCACACAAAGTGTATATAAGCCACCTATTTATGGCCTTATTAAATCACTTATATTAGAAAATATGTAAGAAAAGCACTATTGCATCTTACTATCCATTAGTGACACTGCTGCACATAATGTTACTGTTATTATTATTGCTATTTACCGTATGTCACCACTCTTACTGTTACGACTCCTAGCGTAGTAAATAATGTCACAATATGAGCAAAGGACTATTTGTCATCGTGTTGACTTTTGTTCCTGTGTTTCCCAGATGTGTACTATTACTTGAAAGACCCTCCACCGGGTTTTCTACCCAGATTTGGCACCATAAACATGGCTGGCCTGATTGGCATGTTCTTGGCACGGAAAGGTAACCTGATCCCCAGTCACTATATCACAAACACTTTAGACCTGCTGGGAACAATTATTTTGTACAGCAATATAATTGTACAGCAGTATTACAGTGTATAAAACAATTCACAATTAAGCATTTTTAAATGTATCAATATAAATTGTCATATAGAGTCATGTCAATATTTAAGCATATAATCATCATATAACCTTCATTACATTTTAACTTAACCAACTTTAGCACCAAGGCTGAGTATTTCTCAGTTTTATAGTACTACTGCCAATATGATACCTTAGTTTGATTACTGTTATCACAACGGTACATTTTCAGTAAGTTGCTGACATCTGTTTTCATTTAACAAAATAAATCAAATTTATTAAATACATTAGTCATAACCTGAACAAAGTAAAAAATAAACAAGACAAAAATAAATAATAGGTGGTTTTGCGAAAAAATCTAACTTGTCAATATGATATGTAGTATTTAGATGTATCACCATTGTGTTTAAAACACAACGTTGCATTAATAAAAAAAGGAACTGCCATGATTCCCTGGCAATATCATAGTAGCATGCAAGCTAGCTCAGTGCCTCTATAGCTTAGAATGAAATTTGCCATGAAGCTGTGTGGTAATGTAACAGCTGTAAATAATAAATAAAGCGCCACATTTTTGTGTTTATGTTTACAGTGTTGTCATATTTTAGACCACCCTGAATGTGGGTGTGTGAATATAGAATTGTATGAATAATACATAGTCTTGGGACTTATGAACCTTGTACAACATAACACCCCTTTCATATAGCAGATACTAGATTCATTGATACTTTATTTATCCATTCACAAGTATGCAACTAGGTGTAAGTATGATACAGTTTTACTTGAAGCACATTTAACATGACTTTGACCCTGTCATAAGAGACAACTGTCTGTATTCGCAGACCACAGTTTCCCACTTCAATTGCAATCACCTGACTGCTAAACCACAGCAGTACTAAGAAGTAAAACACATAAGAAACAAGTGAAGTTTCAGTTTTCTCAGCACTCCTTGTTCTTGTCTTACTCTCTCTGTGGGGGAGTCAGTTAAATGACATTTAAATTCATTCATTCCTAGTGAAGACACCTGCTCACTAAGTGTAGGCAATGTCTGGCCTGTGTTCAAACTGGGTTGGGAGGAGGGACGTGTGAACCACCAACACAGGTTTAACCTGTGCCACTGTGTCGGTCTAAATAAGCTACAATAGGCCATGTGTATGTGATCTTTCTCAATACAGTAGACCCAGATTAGGTTGGGCTCCAGGATTTAATCTGTGCCAAGTTGGGTTGATTGCCATTCTTAATCGTAAACATTATTTTAGGCTCTCGTTTCAAGAGGTTAGCCGTTCCACTGGGCCTGATGAGTGCAGGAGCTTCAGTGTGCTACCCGGCCCAAGCTGTGGCTGTGTTAAAGGTAACACAACTTTTGCTCGAATTGAATGCTGACCTCTTGGTAGTTAAAAACCTCATTATTTTCAGAGTTTAACACTATTATTGTCTTTTTCCTCCCAAGGTGACAGGTAAGAAGGTGTACGCTGCAGGGCAGTGGAGCAGCGCTGCAGTGTCTTCGCTGCTCCCCACCAAGTCCCAGGAGCCCGTCGCCAAAGAGATTGCTGCTTCACAACCACAGGTTAACAGTCATATTGAGTTACTGAACAGATTTATTATGATCACTATATATATGGATGTAACCAGCATGTTTTAAATAGAAAGTACTGTAAAGCTGTTTTTACTGTGTGTGTGTGTGTGTGTGTGTGTGTGTGTGACTAAAACCAAAACAGCAGTTCAACCCATATATTGGTAACTGTCACACTGAATCATTTCTGCTCTACACTTTTTACTGGTTCAAAAAATCCCTCCTGTCTCTCAATAGGTTGTATTCCATTTTCGTTCCTATCACTTTGCCCTTTTATGATGATTGTATTGTTACTGTTACTGTGCTCTTTGCACTTACTAGTCACTTGGAGATTTTTGTGATCTAGAAGTTAAAGCTTATACTGCTGTTAAACTCACTCTAAGTCACTCCGTGGTGTCAGCTAAATGCCTGAAATGTAAAATGCTAACGCAAGCGATTACATTTTTTTGTCTCTAGTCAGTGTAATAAATCTAACCTATTAGAAGTGAAATGTTCAAGAAAATTGTAAAGCTAGTGCTTTATTCTGTTTTATAGATTAAATGTGTTACTTCTGTCACTGACGAGTACAGTTTTAGTGTGATTAATCAAATGGTAAAATTCATAATAATCATTTCATATAGAATAATGTATGCAAGTCTTACAGATTTAAATCTTTGTCCACATGTTAGACAGCTACAGTGCCAAATCCAGAGTCTGCAGTAGTTGAGGAGGCCTCAGAGCCCAGCTCCACCAGGGACAGCTCAGTCCAGAGCGCTGCAATCCCAGAGACAGAGGTGAAGTCAGCGGAGTCTTTTCCTGTCTCTGATGAGCCCATTGTCTCTGTCGTAACAGAGGAGGTGTCATCAGTAACACTCACAGAGATATCCTCCGACCAGACCCCTACAGAGACCAACACCGGTATTATAGATATTGATCTCTGTCTGCTCCTCTTTCTGTCTCCATCTCTTTTGTTTCACACACAATCACACAAAGGCTTCTACTGAGGATTTGCTGCATTTCCTCCCCTGTCCAGATCCAGTAGCACATTCAGTGCCAGCAGAGACAGAGACCACCACAACCTCTGAGGAAATACCTGCGCCTGTTGAAAGTGAGGAGCCCTCGGACACAAAACAAGCAGCAGAGGAGGTCTCCACTGACCCCAGCCCAGCCCAGCCCACGACAAGCGTAGAACCGGAGACGGTAGAGGCTGCTCCTGTCGAGTCTACTCCAGTGGAGTCTGCTCCATCAGTGGAGTCTGCTCCATCAGTGGAGTCTGCTCCATCAGTGGAGGCTGCTCCATCAGTGGAGTCTGCTCCAGTTGAGTCTACTCCTGTGGAGGCTGCTCCATCAGTGGAGGCTGCTCCATCAGTGGAGGCTGCTCCATCAGTGGAGGCTGCTCCATCAGTGGAGTCTGCTCCAGTTGAGTCTACTCCTGTGGAGGCTGCTCCATCAGTGGAGGCTGCTCCATCAGTGGAGGCTGCTCCAGTCGAGTCCATTCCTTCCTCCGAAGAACCACCTGCTCCAAAGGCCTCAGACGAGCCAGCAGGTACCAAAAATATTCTGTCGCATAATGTCAAAGAGCAGAAAGTACACTAGTAATGCAAGATTAAAGCAATGGCAAAATGAATCTTCTTCCTTGGAAAACCACTGTTAGCACAGAAGTGGATTCGTAAATGAAGGAGCTACTTAAATGTGGAAAATGGAAGACAGTTCTATTGAAAGCTCCTAAAACTAAAAATGATCCAATAAATGTTTGGAAAAAGGTTTGTGAAAGCTATTTGTACAGCTTGTTGTAAATGTTATTACTATTAATAATATTAGTTTGAAGTCACAATAGCTTGCATAAAGGTGGAAACACATCAGTTCCTGCTGCTGACCCTGTATTTTAACTTCTCCACAGTGCCAGTTGATGAATCTGCTGATCCCGAACCTGCTGCTCAACCCGAGTTAGCTGACCCACCACAAGTTGCTGCTGTGGAGGAGACACCGACACCGACCCCGACACTCACACCACCACCACCTCCCCCACAGCCTACAGCAGAAAATAGCAAAGGTACTGTGAACACCTGCTGCACCCGCACCGCTGCTCCCGTTTGCGAGTCGGGCAGTGATTTACTCAAGCACACAGACTCACACATACACACACTGCATCTCTTTTCCAAGGCATCTAAATGTGCTAGGTCTTATTCTTGTTAGTACGTGTGGCGTAAACTATCCAGACTTTAGATAAGTGGAGATTTGATCATGCTATGTGGATCCAAATAACCTCAGTCTCCAAGGAAAACATCTACACACATGCACAAGACCCAGCACATCCAGATGACTTGGAATTTAGGTAATTCTAGATGTGGTGTGTCTTTGTGCATGTGTGGGTCTGTGTGCTTGTAAGAATCAATTCCCATTGTACTGAACACTAGTTCACTAGCATTGTATGGTCACTGAAAGGCTGACAGGACACGGTATCATCATGCTGTGTAAATAAGCCATTTTGCTAGCAAGCAAAGTTAGGAAGTCTTTTATCAACATTTCCATTCTTATTTCTTCGGCCCACATCATTTATTTTTCCACAGAAAAGGTCCAAGTTTGACCCTGGTACTCTGGGTTATCTAGTAATGTAATGGACGAGCTAAATCCCTTAAAGTTTAACATGTAATATCACTGAGATTTTGTTGCATCTCTCTTGCTGCCCTCCAGGGGGCTCTGGTTTCAAGCCGGACCCTGCTCTAATGGACTTCGGCCAGTCCAACCCTGAGGATGAAGACCTGTACAGCACACGCAGCTGAGGATACCACAACCAGCCGCAGGAGAAACCTCATTCCCACACTGTATCATCATGTAGTGTAAATAGGCCATTTTGCAAGCAAGCAGAGTTAGGAAGTCTTTCATCAACATTTCCATTCTCATTTCTTCAGCCCACATCATTTATTTTTCCACAGAAAAGGTCCAAGTACATTTGCATTGTAGCAGCAATTCAGTGAATTCCAGTACACAGAACTGTGTCGGTTTCCATAGGACAGACAAATACACCCACAACTTTTAATTCACAGATGGCAGATTGTGAAATGTTCTCTCTGTATGTGTCATTTAACAATTACTGGCTTTTGTGCTACAGCTTTCACAGTCATGAGTGCATGGTGCTTTTATTTATTGTAATTTAGCCCACTGCGTTGGTAAGCTGAAAATACTGCACATGTGCTGGTAATGGTTACAAGATGGACTAGTGCTGTTCCATTCAGAAAATGTCTTCAGTTGTTTAGAACCAAAAATAAATCTATATTTTTCACAATTTCATGTTGCGTCTTGTCAACTACTAAATACTTACTTGTCGGTATTAGTTAGTTGTGTTATCTATTGTCATGCACAGTAAGTGCTCAGCACACACAAACCTAGATAGGATAAGATACCAGTCTTATAGTTTCAGTGAAACATTGGTCAGATAAGCACATAACTTTCTGCTTCACATAAGGCTTTTCACTATTATTTTTCACACAATAATATGTTTGTAATTTAGGTTTGCACCATAAATCAACAGACCATCTTTCCTTATACATAAGGAACCATTTGTGCTCAGTATCATAAGTACACTAACCTATTTTGACAATGTAAAAATAAATCATACAAAATAAAGATTTTCACCTCACTAATCCATGTCCCAGTTAAAGACCTTTCTAGTGAGCCTGTTCAAACATATTCAGAAGTCACATCACCACTGATGGCCAAAACTCGTGTAAACTCCCAGAAATGATTGAATAGCTCTGTAATGAGCTGTTGTACAATTTACAGTACTCTATTGTATGGTGTTGTAGTATATTGTAGACTTAGTAACCAATGGCACAAACCCAGGCTTATTTAGTGCATATAGCAAGACATAAATACATAATATTAAAAAATGCAATAATTTATAGATGCAATGTTGGTCTGTCAGTCAATCTACCACTTTAGTCCAGACTGAAATAGTTCACAAACAATTTGGTGGATTGCCACAAAAGTTTGTACAGACATTCATGCTCCCCAAAGGATGAATGTACTGATTTGATGATCCCCTGACCTTTCCTCTAGCGCTGCCAAGAGGTTGACTTTTTGTTTTTTTTTGTCAAATATCACCATAGGATTTTGTACAGACATTCATGGTTCTCAGATGATCCCCTGATTTTGCCTCTAGCACCACCATGAGGTTGGTACGTGGTTTGAAGTGAATTGTCTTGACAATTATTGGATGGATTGCCATGAAATTTGGCACAGACATTCATGTCCCCCTCAGGATGAATTGTAATCACTTTGGTGATCTCTGACTTTTTATCTAACACCATCAGCTTAACATTTGATTTAATTTTCATTACTTGGGTTTATGACCAAATACCTGCAAAACTAATCATAATCCCGTCAGCTGCAGTTGTACTTTGTTTTTTGTGCTAATAAGCAAATGTTAGCATGCTAACTCACTAAACTAAGATGGCGAACAGGTAAACATTGTACCTGCTAAACAACATTGAGAGCATGTTTGCTGATGTTAGCATGTAGCTCAAAGCACCACTGTGCCTATGCATAGCCTCACAGAGCTGCTAGCATGGCTGTAGACTCGTCTTGTTACATGTTATGTTACAATTTACTCATTTAGTTGAACCACGTCAGAAATTGACTCGTAAAAATTTAAATGAGAACTGCTTCCTTGGTCAGTAAAGTACAAATTGTCCAACTGCTAGTTAATCTGGTCCCAAGTGATACAGTCATTGTGGTTTCCTAAAACAAAAGTACATGGCAAATGGACAAATATTATGTATAAATATATTATTATTATTATTATTATTATAAGATTATGTTGAGGAACTCGGAATGTCTGAGCAACAAAGGTGTGTATTAAACCTGGGAATGTCACTGTATACTTTAAAGCATTTTTGATGCCAAATGTTTTTGCTTATTTGTGAACGCACAGTTTGTACCGAGGGACCAGGCTATCTGTTAACATCTTTATAGCTTCTTTACTGCTCCTCAGAGGAATCGGAGCTCCCTGGACCTCATAAACTCTGCATGAGGTTGACCAGAGTCATGACCCTTGGGAGTCTGTGTGTGTGCGTGCTCACATATGTGTATAAGAGAAAAGGACTAAGAGAGGGAGATGTCAGATCGATTAGACGTCAATACTTTCTCATCCTTCTTCCTGTTATACATGGAGACAAACACATATGGGAACCAGGCTTCCTGTGGCATCGGAGCTACAGTTTGTGCGGCTGGTTTGAGTCGAGGGGTTAAGGGACTTGTGGGCCGATGTGACTGTGCTGTTTTTTAGACAAGCACTGCCAAATGTTCTCATAAAAAAAAAAAAGTCCTCCAAAAACAACTGTGTCCTGCAATCATTATCCACCAACAGCATTAATGAAACCACATGGAACATATTGACTCGTTCAAAATAGAACAGAGCAGAGAGAGTGGGAATGCTGGAAATCTGTGCAATCTTTTCTTCTCACACAGACATCTTGTTGCTATAAGCTGAGGGCCAGTGTTAAAGGTTTCAGAGCTCCCCTGCAAGATGTTAAGCTAAGTATAGCCTCATCTCACCTCCCTCTAGGGTCCCCTACACATATGGGGCCCCCTTCCTTATAGCATCCCACACAAGCAGCAGCTATGATTATGAATGTTAGACTGGACTGTCATGTAGTCCAGAGCTCTCTCAGATTTGTTCCTGACCAGCCAGAGAGGAAGCGGGGCTCACAACCCTGACCTCTCACCTTTCACCCCCATGAGCCAGATTTTCCACAGAGGACTTTGCAAGGGTTGTGGTTTGTGGTGGTTATCTTCCCAGGGTCCGGCTAGCGAGGGAGACCCCCACCGTCAAATAAACGCATAGCACATTTATCAGCAAAAAATATAAACATAATTATGTAAGCAATATAAGGGTGTTTGTGAATACAGTATACTGTATGTTACTTGTGCACATCTTCCTCTCCTTTATTTGTGTAGGTCGGTGTGCGTGCACACATGATCTTGGGCGCAGTTTCCTCTGTTTTCTCATGCGTGTAGATATAATCAGATGTCGGCAGTTCGTTCTGTTCAACGGAAACATACTGCACATAATGTACACATACAAAATTTTAATTTGATGTTTTGCAGACTACCGATATCTTAGCTGTATAAACGTTTTGGTTGCAACATCCACAGACATATAATAATTATATATATCTTGCTAATGAGCGCAGAAGAAAGGAAACTTTTGACAAACTACAGGAGCAAATGTCATGCTTTAAATCCAGAAAAAAAAAAAAGACTGAAAAAATAATTGGTTGGGAGATTGATGTCCAGTAAGGGTTGTGATGTAACTTGAGGTTTGATGCTCTCTGCTCCATCGCTCTCCTTATCTGCTGCCTGTACAGACGCTGCCTGGAACTAAATCCCTGTGTTTGGATCATCAGACAAGCACACGCAGACACACACTCCCACTCATTCTCAAACTGTTAATCACTTAGCCTCTCAATTGGTGCATCTCAATTTTGAATCTGGTAGCAGAATTAACACTGTTATGTTTTTACATGCCATGAATGCCATAACAAGTGAAACGTGTATCAAGCCAATTTAAGTGATTGTCTGAAGATAGGATGAAGTGAGATTGCCCCTCCAAATGTTAACAAAGGTCAAAGAGATAAAGCAAGTGAGAGTGAATGTGTATGTAATAGAGCAACACATCTTCATTTTGAATGTAATGTTTTCACTGTATCGCAGAGATTTGTACCTGTAGCAGTGGTGGAAGAAGTAGCCAACCACTTTAGTAATAACACAATGTGAAAATACTCTCTTACAAAAGTGTCTACAGCCATGCCAGCAGCTCTGTGAAGCTGCACTTCACGCTAACACCAGCAGGCTAACACCAGCATGCTAACATGCTGGAGTACAGTAGGCATAATGTTTACTATGGTCACTATCTTAGCTTAACATGTTAGCATGCTAACATTCGCTAAATAGCAATAACACAAAGTACAGCTGAGGCTGGGAATTTATTTTTCAAAGTATTTAGTCATAAATTTAAGTACTGGACAGATTTAAATTTAAATTTTGACCTGGATCCTTATGATGGCGCTAAAGTGGTGGACCGACAGACAGATCGGCATTGCTGCTAGCATGGCTAAAAATGTTACTGAAGTAAGTAAGTATAAAAGTATCACCAGAAGACAGTTAATATATTAGAAATAAAAGCAGGAGGTGGCTGCTGTTGGGTAGTTTAATCTGTAAGGGTCCATCATGTTTTATAATCTGATCATGTGTTTTGTATGTTGAATGTCATTGTGCAGGGTAACTATAGCTGTCATATAAATCTAGTGGAGTAAAAAGTGCAATATTTACAAGGAAATTTGGTGGATTAGAACCATAATCTAGCAGAAAATGGTGAAAGTAGCTCAAAGCTGTGCATTACTTGAGCAAATGCACTTTGACTACTTTCCACCACTGGTTTACAGAGGAAGTGTGGGGAGGAAGAGACATATTTCTGTTTTTTTCTGTCATCTTCTATTTCTGTTGGCCGGCATGACACCATAAATTTCTGTTTTTAGTTGTTGCATGTCATGACTAAAGGCCCTTGGCTTCTCTCTCCGTGTGTGTTTATGTGTGAGAACAACTGTGCATACCCAGCATGCCAGTGGAAGAACACTGCATTATGAAGTTTCCGTTTTGGAAAGCATAACTATCCCATTTTAACAGTTCTGCTGCAACAACGGAGCTCTTCATTTGCGGCCTTCAGAATCTGCTGCTTTCTGTCTCGCCTTCATCCGTCATCCTCACCGTCAGCTTTCCCACGGCTATTAGAACATGTCACATCCTGATAGATACTCAATGGAGCAGAGTGCACACACACACGTCCGAACACACATGTAAACAGAGGCGAGCATATTGCGTCGTTGCATGCATGCCAGACTGAGATTGAGTAGCTCCAGTTGCACAAGTATTGAAGCATAGACGCACACATGCACACGCACGTGCACACGCGGGGAGAGATGAATGCTCACACCATTGATCAAAGGAGCTGTGATGTAATCAGTCTCAGAGCTTTGTACGCATCCCTCATTAACTTTCACCAGAGGCTTTAATGAAAAACCACTGGAGGGAATCTCCGCTTTCTCTCCTTCTTTCTCTCCCTCTTTCCTTCTCATCTCCTCGTTCACTCCCTGCAGTATCTGCTCGTCCCCCCCCCCCCCCCCAGTGGCTGGCTTGACTTCCGCTGAAACAGAGTAAATATTTCCCATGGCTTATCTGACCGCTGGCAGGACGAATATGACACAAAGTGCGAGGCTCTGCTAATTAACACACAGCCTCCGTTCCTCGGGTCAGGGGCCCCGGCGGAGACAGTTAGGGCTTTAAGTTTGTCACCTCGAACACACTGGTGTCCTGTTCATTAATGGTCAGGTATGACACGTGGTTGTGTGTCTGCCGTCACTGGAGACACAGCTATTACTCTAACACACATCTTGACTTGATTTTCTTAGTTTGGGCCATTTCTGCTAGAGACTCTGGGAGGGAGGGAACAAAGGAGGGATCGAATGAAAAACAGAGAGAGCAAGTTTCTCTCTCTGTCTCTCTCTGCAGGCTGGCTTGTGTCCAGGTACAGTCCAGCCCCTTGGTAATGATGAAGGTAGGACGTGTAAGCAACTTCCCTGTTGTGCAATCATCAAGAGGCTCTTGGGGGCTATAAGACCCCCAACCTCATCTGGTTTCTCAGAGCCTCCAGTCTGTTTTCTCCACACATACACAAACACAGAGGCATGATATGGTCCGGGGTACTCAGCTGTGCAGATTTCTCTTAGAGGGGTCGAGGAGCAATCGTCAAGACATGGACTTTAGCCAAATGAAGCATTGAAAACTGCTTGACTGCTTGGACTGGACGCTCAATCACTCTAGGTAAAATGAATTCTTTAAATGGGTAGAAATCATATACTAAGTCTGGTTTGATTTGATAAAATCTCAATTTTAATTTGATTTGATGATACATCTTCTAGTTTCTTTCACTAATTCAACAGTTTTAGCATAATTACTAGTTATTTCTTTCTCTGGAAAAAGTGAATGTAATTTCCCATATGTTACTGGTTGCCTGCTTTAAATTCTGTTTGTTGTTATTTCTGTTATTAATAATGCATTCCCCTGGTGCTCCGGACCGCAATAGGATCAGTTTCAGTGACTTTAAGATTCCTGTAAAATTATTTAATCTATAATTAAGTTGACACTTTTTTCATCTAAATCATGAATGTTTCAAAAACGTATTTTAGTCATTAATACAAAATAGATGTTTCTGAGGAATCCATTAAGCAGCCAGATTATTACAACCCCTTCATACGTATTTCATTACTGCCCAACTTCAAGAATGGTGTAATGTATTTTTGCTGTGATTAGTTATCAAGTGGGACAGCTAATAAACACTTGAGCCAACTAAAGATTGCTGCGTAGGGAAACTTTTTTTGTCCATAAAAGGCAGCTGAATTTGAAATGCTCTTCTGATTTGTTTTATTTCCAGCTGACTGTGGAAAACTGAAAGGAGGGAAGTGAAATTGTGTGACGCAAGGGTACATCCAGTTCCATAATGGCAATCCCAAATGACCTCTCCCTTTTTAACTCCACCTCCTCCCCCTATTCAACGACAGAGATCCATCTGAACACCTCTCTAGCCCCCTCTGCTCCCACCTGCACGGACTGGCCTCCTGTATCCATGACCACAGTCATCCCCGCCATCTACAGCATCATCTGTGTGCTGGGAACCGTAGCCAACGCCCTGGCAGTGTGCGTCTTGGCCCATGCCAGTGCCTCAAGGAGAACTGTGGCTAACACTTTCATGCTGAACCTGTGTGTGTCTGACCTGCTGTTCCTGCTGTCTCTCCCGCTGTGGGCCGTCTACTACTCCCAGGGCTACAACTGGCCCTTTGGCCGGTTTGCCTGCAAAGTCTGCGGAACTCTCCTCAACCTCAACCTCTACGCGTCTATCTTCTTCATCACGAGCATGAGCATGGACCGCTACCTGGCCATCGTGCATCCGCTCCGCTCCCAGAGTGCACGAGACCCCAAACGGGCCCGGCTCACGTGCATCCTGGTGTGGGTCCTGGCATGTGCTTGCTCGGCCCCCACCTTGTATCTGAGGGACACTTACCTCCTCAAGGGGCTTGGCGTGGAGGCCTGTGTGATCTCCTATCCTGATCATAACTGGTATCTGACCCTGGTCTGGATGAAGATTGTTCTGGCCTTCCTGCTTCCGCTGCTTGTCATCTCTTGTTGCTACTGCGCTATTGGTAGACATTTGTTGGCTGATACAGGGCTGGTAAGAATGCAGAATCTGTCGCAGCCCCCCAACGTGCCCTCTTTTAAATCACTGGAGAGCAGTAAACCAGAGAGACCCCCAACCCCCTGTGTGAGCCCCAGCTCCAGCGGGGGCAGACCCCTGGAGGGCAGGGGGCTGGAGCGGGTGTTGTGGACAGTAGCTGCTGTGGTCCTGGCCTTCTTCATCTGCTGGTTCCCCTTCCACTGTGTGACCTTCTTGGACGTGCTGAAGAGCAAGGGCTGGCTGGACAGCTGCTGGGTAAACTGGACCATCCACAACCTCACCCCTCTCACCCTCTGCTTGGGCTTCTCCAACTCGGCCATCAACCCCGTGCTCTACTGCTTCATCGGAAACCATTTCCGGGGTCGTCTCGGGGGCCTCTGCAAGGGCCTGTGTGCTTGTTTGAAGGCCCGTGGGGAAGATCACAGCCAGAAGAGGGGCTCCTTTAGCACCAGGCTGAGCTCCTTCTCCCGAAAACTCAGTGACCTGAAAGACCTGGTGATTGTGGAGCCCTCTGGTCCTGCCTAGCCAGCCCCCAGAAGGGAAACCTGCCCTTTCCTCCACTGACTTCACACCCCATACATAGATGCCAACATTAAGTGACTGCTGAACTTCAATAAGCATGGATGTGTGAGACGGAGCTGTTACTATAATTGTCTTATTATATTCTTCATAGAGTCAAATTCCAGCAGAGAGTAAAGTAACTAAAGACAAAACGAAGCTGAGAAAAAAATGGTTTCAGGTTTTGAAGCTGGTTAACCAAACCGTGTAACAAACAGATGAATTATACATTTAATCCTTGTAATGACATAGCAGGCAGCTGCTTTCAGTGAAAAAGCTCTAAAAACCCACTGGACACTACTCAGCAGCAAACGGCAGGCAGACACAGTTAGCAGATAGCTGGAGAACACAGTGAAGCATTTAGCAGCTAAAGAGCCAGATATTTCCCAAGTGGTAAAAAATCAAATTAGCTAAATAAAGGTAAATGTAGCTTTAGCTAAGGCTAGCTGTGGCTATCTCACCAGCTAGCTTTAAGTTAAGGGTGTGCTTTTTAGCTCTGTTTTGTAGTTTTGCAAACTGTGATGTTTTCTCTGAAATTATACATTTCATATAATGATATTTTATATGTTAAAACATATATCAAAAAGTCAGATTCTGCTCAATTTCAACTGAATGTGTGGCTGCTACATTTTGGCGTTGTAGGGCAGAACAGGCCAAAAGATGAATGAGATACAAATGTATAAGGATAATTATTAACAAGTCATAACAAATGCTACTTTTGCTGTTCTTTTTGGGACCAAGATATTATATGTGTAATCACGTAACTTGTAACATTTGTATTGTATTATTCTGTTAAAGCAGTTTAGGAAAATGAAAATTACTGCATTTCTTTGACTGAATAAGAAATAAAGTGAACACTATTTCCCTAAAATTGCCACTTCTTTGTTATAACCTCTGCCTCTTTCTGAAATGGGAGCTTGTCGGGTTAACTTTATTCCAATTTCACACATACACTGATTTTGTGAAGCTGATTCCATAATTTTTACTTTCCTTTTCCCAATCTTACCCTCCAACAGCTGTGACTGAGAGCTTCCCCCACCTGGGAATGAGAGTGCTGGGATTACTGTCGGCCGCCTGGCAGACGGACATTCAGTCCCCCCCCACCTCTCTGCTCCCAGAATGCCTCACATGGATTCCGTACATATCAAGGCCAGATATCATAATCTCATACTAATGTCCTTATGATGCATTCCAGTCCAGCCAGTTGTGTTGGTTGAGGGAGCCGCCAGCTAATCAATGATGTATCTCTGTCTGCTATTTGTGTCCAGTATGGATCCACTGCATTCTGCATTGACCCTGGCCTGCCTCTCTGTGAGCTGAGAGCCAATGGAGCATGGTGTAATTTTGTCTTGCACTGGTTAAGGCTGTGGGATTATTACACACAAGAAGGTTGAGTGGATAATGCTAGAAACCCTTTTGTTCATGCCTAAATGGTAACGTGCTTTTTCTTTTTTTATATTAACCAAGCTAGCCTGGATGTTTTTACAGATTAATACGGCACCCAAAAGGAAGGAAAACGTCCCTTTAGGCTACTTGCAGATCATTCCTCATTAATCTTGCAGAGCTTGCCACTGGATGGCGCTAAAGTGCTGCAGAAGCAGTGAATAAGATGCCACCGGCTGCTTACCCAGACAGAGCCCCAGAGTCCCACCGCTCATGATCTTTCTGAGCCGAGGGAAAGATGGCTCTGACACAGACTGATGACTCATGTAGGCTTCAGTTCTGAATGTATAAAAACAGAAATCCTCAACAAATGCTGCATTAAAGAGAGCTACAGCTCAAAGAACATACTGAATGGTAGAATCACAAGGTTTGGCTAACTGAAGGGTGCTTTTGCAGGAGCATCTGGTGGTCTGAAGGACTCCTAGTCGTGACCATGGTGCGATTGAACCACAAAACCAAAACCAAGACTATACATTTCAACATGACAGATGAGCTTAAAATACCAGCTTGGGAAAATGTGAACGGCATGTCGCTGCTGCAAACATTCAATATTTTCACCAGATCCTTAATTTGACACTAACAGAACTTTCCGACTAACGGGACAGATTGCAGGATGAGTTTGCTGCAGCTCCACAGTATGTTCATGCACACACAGCTTCATTAGCTGATTCCTCACTGTTCTACAGAGCAGGTGTGAGTGTCCTCCTCGACACACGTTTAATAGAAGACAGATCTGTGACATGCGACTGAGAACATGTGTTATAGACAGTGTGGACGTGTGATGAGAAAATGTAAGCCGAGAAGCAAAGGGAACTCTTTTAAACAGAAAGTTTTGCTTGCTCGCCATAAAATGTCTCTCTTTGATTTATAATTTTGTCGAAATTGACATGTCGAAATTGAACAACCTGAGTAGGCCTCAATGTAGATTAGTCTTTCTTTGTTTTTGTTTTTTAAGTAGAGAATTAAGAAGCATTGCTGATATTCTATCAAATTTGTGGAAAGTAACTACACAATGGCTCTAGCCTACTTAAGTAACATTTTGAGGTTCTTTATACTTCTACTCCACTACATTTCAGCGATATTGTATATTTTATTCCATTACGTTCATGTGACAGCTGTAGTGCGGTGACTAGTTACTTTTCAGATTAAGATGGTACATAAAAACATATTATAAACGTATAAAATACAATTCATTGTTAAAGATTAAACCAGTGTTTCTCAGCCTTTTTGGCTTGTGACCCCTTACAGAAAAAGCAGAGCCCCTTGTCATGCTTAAGATGTCTATGAGTTGTTAGCAATTCTACCAAAACTCCTCAAATGGTTTAATTTAAATAATTGTTCGAGGACCAAAGAGGTAAAATGACACAAAAAAGCAAAGATTACAGAGTTAAAAAAAGGAATATTTTTTTCTAAACTAAAATACCTAACTGTATATATAAAGTAGTTAAAACTAGCTCCACCTGGAGCAGCTACAACAGTAAAATGCTGCTTACACACTGATGCCTCAGTATTAACATTCTAATATAACATATATGAGTCACAGGGGACATTTTACTGCAGAATGAGTATTTTTACTTTTGATACTTTAAGTACATTTTGCTGATCATAATTCTGTACTTTTACTTAAGTTGGATTTTGAATGCAGGACTGCTGCTTGTACTTTACATTGGTACTTTTACTTACTGCAGGTGAAGGATCTGAATACGTCTTCCACCGCTGAATTTTGCACAGTAAACCGTACATCATAATTCATGGTAACCGTGGTGGAAACAGACAGTGTAAGCAAAACTTCTGTTAATAAGAAAACAAAGTGAGGCCTCTAGATAATTGAGCTGGAAACAGTGTAAGTCACTGCGTAAGCACAATATATGTTTTCCTGTGTGAAAAGGGTGATATTGCTTTTTTTTTTTATCCCTCTCTGGTGCTTTCTATAGTTGTGGAAATATTCAGTTAGAATCTTTGAAGTTATTTCCTGTTGAAAAATACAATCATTTCCTGAGAGATGCACAAACCCACATTTTACGTGTGAGCATGTGTGTGTGTCTTACAGTGAAAGAGTAAGGCTGAGCACCAAGCCATAAAGGTTAGAGGTTAGAGAGAGCTGCTATCAGTCTGGGTGAGAAGGTGGAAAATCAGAAAACTATCTTGCCAATGCTCAGGCTCCCTAACAAACATTTGAAACAGCGAGAGAGGAATATCAGATGAGAGGCCGGACAGCTGCCTTGCTTGTGTTCCCAGTCTAGAGCACATACAGTGAAGACTAAAAGGCTTGCCTGCAGTGAAATAGTTGAAGGCGAGGAGAGAGAGAGAGAGAGAGAGAGAGAGAGAGAGAGAGGAGAGTTGGCACTTGGGAGCAGAACAAAAAGCAGATCTGGAGAGGAGCTGTGATGGAGAACCTGCCTGTCTACCACGGACCCATCGGCAAGGAAGAGGGGGAGAGGCGGCTGGCCCAGGACGGGCGGGATGGCTGCTACCTAGTCCGCAACAGTGACTCTGTGGCGGGCGTCTACTGCCTGTGTGTGCTGTGAGTATAAACACAGAATTACACAATATCTCTGTTTTTCCTTCCTTTTTAAGCCAATACAGAGACCTCAGTAATCACATCAACACATAACCCTCTTTTCTGCTATTCTAGAGATTATTGATCTCCTCACATTTAAGAAAATAAAAGCACAAAGGCGTAAATAAACCAACTGAGTATTAACTGAAACAAAAAGAAAAAGGTGGTGGCCTATTATTAAGTGTGAAATGTGAGTCCCACAGGAGTGATAACTGTGACGGCAGGGGCAAATACTTATTTCATTAAATTGAAAGATGTACTCAGGGTCAAAGTTGTTTCTGTGTGTGTGTGTGTGTACAGGAGCAACGGATACGTCTACACATACAGGCTCCACAAGGACGACGCAGGTTCATGGGCTGCAGAAGTGAGACATTTTTTAAAAAACATATTTCTCGCTTATTGTGTGCTGGCTTTCACATCCTAAAACTTGACTGAACCAGCAACAAAGAGCTTCACACCCACCTTGCTTTAGTTAGTAGCTCTAGAGGTTGTTTTTGGTGGCGGCCTAATTTAGCAAGCTGTGAATTTAAGGCAAGCATGTTTTTTTTTCAAGTGACAGCACTGAGAGATGGGTGCATTTCTTTTTCCTTTGGCAATAACACCCTGTGAGATAGTGCCCCCCCCCAACACCCCAAATTTAAGATGCCACAGCATCAGCATATACTCCAGAGATGGGAAACGTAGAATTGCATTTGACAGCATTTCTGATGGGATATGTAATTGAGCACTGAGGGCTGGCAAACACCCAGAGATGGGAATGTATAGAGACATCTGAAGGCTGTGTCTCTCTCTCTGACAACTAAGCTGGATGCTGTTGTAACTACATTTTACCCTCGCTCATTTTTACTGACAGCATCAAGCGGACAGATAGGGGGAGAAGACTTGAATTACACGAATTTCACTACAAGCTCAATAACAGTTTACATTATTCATGTGCAATATCAATCACTTTAATGAAATATGCTGGGGAACAGAGGTAACACTTGTGGCCGGAGACAGAAACACCCAAAGTGCTTTGCTGTGGAAAGTATTCTCCACGTTTGATTAAATGATTTCAGAATGCATTCAAAGAACAAGATTCTTTCAGCATGATTGATTGCACAGAATGGAAACAAATAATGCGTTTTAAAAAGTCCTTGCTTGACAAAATTACAATACTTTTAGGTTTAATGCTTTATAGTTTAGAGATATTAAACTGACGGCTTTGGAAAACTGATTACAAATTAAAAATAATGCAAAGCTCTCTGAAGGATCTTTGATAAAAGTTGAATTTCACCAGAGCCTATATGAAAACTGTTAGATTGGTCACATAAAACCTTTGTTGCAACAAAAGACTGAATTCTGATCAATTTTTTTTTTCATTTAAGCCACAGATCATTTCTAAAAAATGATCTTTGTGTTGTTTCAGTTTTATTCAGCCACAAGTTAAGCTGTTGAGATAACGGGACACTTTAAAGCATCTTAGATGTCACACATAAATCCTAAAATAAATGCTTTTTGTTGACTAACAAAATATAAAAAAGCCCAGGGGAGTGAATGCTTTCAGAGGAAACTGCAACCAGAATTTTCCTAATTTAGCTTTAAACCCCTTGAGTATATTCCCCATGCTTCTACAGTAGTTTTTCAGCAATTATAGATTTATTGCTGTGTCGTTTTATTTTCTTAAATACAAGCTCAGTGTGGATCAGTGGACCAGATACATAAAAATACAACTGACAAGATTCCCAGCCCATCCCTTTTGCCCAATGCACTTCTGTGTCTGCCTCTACTTTTAGCGTATCTGATGTCTTTTATAAGGTGAATCTGTGAGAGCTCATTTCAAGCTTGGCCCTGTCCTGTCCTCTTCATTTCCCCGTGGGGTTTGATGTGGAGATGGAGAAGCTGAATTCTCATCTGCCTCTCTCTTTTTTTTTTTCATCCTCTTTTCTTCTTGTGTTTCAGACCACTCCTGGTGTGCAGAAACGATATTTCCGGCAAATCAGGAACTTGATAGCAGCTTTCCAAAAGCCCGGACAAGGAATTGCCATGCCTCTGCTCTACCCTGTCACCGCTCAGAGACGGGCACAAACACACACGGAGGCACAGACACCCGGTGATAGCCTGTCACCGACGCACAGCAGCCCAAGCCCTTGCCTCCAGCAGCGGCCGCCACGTGCTGCTCAGGGACAGAAAAACAGAAACAAGAAGGAGGTGCGGCAAGCTTTTGGGTAGGGGCAAACCCTAAGCTCACCGTTGACCTAATTAGAAACAAAATTACTCTTTGCATGATGCCTTGTTGCATTTTGCATGCTGTGTGTGAAGCAAATGTCTTTTTCCAATTAAGCAGCTCCTTTATGAAATAGGCCTAGCAGTGACTCAGATCTCCGTATCCTTCCAGCATCTCTTTTTTTTCTTTTCTTCTATGTGACACACAAAGTGCCTCATAACTTTCAGGGATGTGATGTAAAATATTCAACTGCTGAAACATTAATATCCATTACTGCATACATAAGTTGACAACAAATATTGTGCTCTGTATTCTTAATGCAATTCAGTTATGTGAATGGCAAAGAAAAAATAAATGATATTGGTTGAAATAAACTCTTTTAAATGAGGTCACGCATACACAGCCATACACACCCGGGCCTCCGTCTGACACATAATGTGGAACAAAAATTCAATTTGACATATTGAAGTACTGATTTCCATGGAGAGTGCTGACTGCATGAGAGAGGGAGGTGGTGGTGGGGTGGTGGTGGTGGTCTGTCATTCATCTGATTGACATTACTGGCTCTTCATGAAAAAAATGAGAGAGAGAGAGAGCGATGGAGAAAGAGAAGAAGAAAGAGAGAGAGAGAGAGAGAGAGTGAGCATCCATTCAGCACCGACAATTCTTCAGTGCAGCGGTCTCCTAGCAACCGGACCCTCCATCTTTTCACCGGCGAGATGAGGTTGGACAGTATCTCTCGGAGCATATGGTTTAGAAGGGAAGGTGCATCGCGGCCGATCAGCAAAGTGCTAGTCGGGAACGTATATCACCTGCTCGCAGTCAGAACATATGCATTGTGTGGCTCATCCGCGGCCTGGGAGAGAAACACAAACAATTAATGGTGGGCAGATGGTGGAGTGACGGTGGGAGGGAGGCGAGTGGGGGATAGGCAGGCAGACGGACGGGGAGGTGGATTAGTGATAGATTAAAAAAAAAAAAGAAAAAAGAAAAACAAACTTCTTTACTTTCTTTTTTAACTTTTTTTCTGGGGGGGAGAGAGGCTTGGAAGTGGTTCACATGTAGTCTGATTGGCGTTTCCTAATGAGAGGAGACAAGCTGTAGAGAACAGCACAGCCAACTCCAGGTCCTGCCCCTTCTGCACTCACCACCCACTCGCTGAGCCTCAGCTGTCACATTTCTTTTTCCCTTCCTCTGTGCTTTTTTTTTTCTCTCTCTCTCCTCCTCCTCCTCCTTCTTCTTCTCTTCTGACAGACGCAGGTTTCTCGTGCATATCTCAGTTTGAGCCATAATGATGGGTGATAATGACAGCACAGATTTGAAAGTAACAAACTCCCAGGAACAAGAACAAAGAGCGCACAACAAATGTGTGGAGGGAAGGGAAGGCGCAGAGACAGAGAGGACACGAGAGAGAGAGCAGACACACAGAGAGAAATAATAAGCAACAATTCCTATGAAATCCCAGGGAGCAATCTGGTAATTCACACATAATAACTTTAATCAGCATTGTAACCCAATAAAGTCAGATTTTTCAGCGAGAATATTTACTATAGCCATGTATAATTCTTTGCAAAAATGTAACTGTTTTTCTATTGATTAACAATACTGACACTTACTTATGAACAACAGAATATCCAGTTGAGCACTTTTTTCAGTGTGAAAGCACTGGCTATGTACATTCTTGATTTTTAGTATACACACTCATACAAACTACTGTTGGAGCACACCAGAGGCGGAAAACCAGAGGAGGTTTCCTTCTCTAAAGGGGAGTGTCAGAGTCGACAAGGCCTCTCTTACACAATATGTAAACGATAGTATATCCGAGGTAAACCATGTAGGAACTCAAATGGCAACCGGAGAGCTCTTGATTTGAGTCATGAAGAGGATCATTCACTGGCAATCCTAAAGTCTTCATTTCTACAGTTCAGTGAATTCAAACAGAGAGTCCAAAATGATGAACAGTGTTGAAACAGCAAATGACAGACTGTCAGTCCGTCAGTCAGTCAGTCAGTCAGTCGGTCAGTCCCAGGCCGGTCGGGATACAAAAAGCAAAGCCACAGCCAAACCACACTGCTTGTGCCACTGTTAGAAATTGGAGAAACTGGACGATAATAATAAAATACCATCATTTTGTCACAATTAAAGGCATTTGGAAATCATTTTTTCCCCCAATCTCTCTTCTTGTTCTTCTTTGTCGTCGTCTTCTTTTTTTTGATACAGTATAGAAACAGTAGAACAAATCAGAGTAGAGTAGAAACAGGCAGTCTTTGGTGGGGTGGGGGGCTGCTCGCATGTCTCTGTTACCTGCCCCCCACCTCGCTTAGTGTCATAAAGTGGATGTTGGAGGGGCAGTCGGACAGCTCTGGCTGCTGCTCTATAGGCAGGGAGTAGTAGCCGTCGTAACCCTGAACGAGTCCTCCAGACAGCAGCTGCTGCTTCTCCACCTCGCTCCACGCCCTGCTCCCCGGGTCCCCTAAATCCACCCTCTTCCTCTCCTTCTCCCACGCCCCTTCCACAGCTCTCTTTCTCGCCTCCTCCCTCACCCGTGCCCTCTCCTCTTCCTCGTTCCCGCCGTAGCGCACGCACAAGCACAGCGCCCCCTGCTGAAGAGTGATATCAGCGAATCGTCGAGTCCTGCCGTTCACCATGGCGCTCATCTGAGACACGCTCACGTTCACCCCGGTCTCTAGGACGCGCCCCCCGACTCCTAGCCCCAGAGCGAGGTCTTCCTCGATTGGCCGAGATTGGAGGAAGTGATGGGTGTCGCAGCCGCGCACGGTGAAGCTCAGCCCGCTCAGGTGGACGGCACCGTTTAAAACGGCTGCCACACGGCGGCTGTCCTCGCTAGCTACGCCGATGACTTCAGCGGTGACACGGCCGTGGGCAACGGCAAACCGGATGCTGGGGCCGAGAAGAGAGGGTCGGGAGCCGAAGGGAGGAGGGCGTGTCGGCCTGTGGCAAGTTGAGCCTACAGGCTCTGAGACTAGAGGTAACCTCTCCAGAGAGATGAAACTCCTCAGCTGTCTCCGCAGCTCACACTGGATCCCCAAAACCACCTGGGAAGAAAGTACAACTGGTTAACAAAAAGCATCACAGTTGTTTGAATGCACTTATAGTATAAAGGCTCATCCGTGATAGTAGATTCTTTCAAAACAGACATTTTGACTTGTTGTAAAAAAAAGCACAAGTGTATCTAATAACATTAAAGATGGCTCTGTTCCATTTGTGTGTTCTAACAGCTTACTGGACACAAGCACAAGATATTTTGACATGTAGTAGTAGTAGGTATAAATAATAAAATGAATTAAAGCAAGCAGCGATGAATGGGCCCTCGCACATCTGCGCACATCGGGGCGTGCAGCATCCGCTGCTTCACGATCGGACACCGGGCACAGAGAGGTTAACCAGGAGAAACGGGAAGATTCCCGGCGGGCCGGGCTGGTTATTGGGCCATGAGGGCCGGTGACGGGGTCGGTAAACACAATCATTTTATAAATACATCATTCATCTCAGCGCCCATAGAAAATAAAATAATCAGGGTTTTCCCTAACACTATAACAATTTGGTGCACCGCCCAAGTGTTTTTCACAGCGTGAAAAATTGTACTGAGAGTTCTCTGTCATGTTTTGCTGTTATCTATGGTCGTGCTGGTTTCTCAGTCCTCTCAAAAATAGGACAGAGGACAGTGTGTAAGAGCTACACACACACACACACACACACACACACACAGAACCAAAGAGCAAAGAGATTTTTTCATATTCATATTTCATATATATGTATATGTCCTAGAAAAATACAAATTGTGAATAATAAGATCGTAAAGAAAAGTGCACTGTAGCAGATATACATAGTAAACCTATAACTATATATCTCCAGCATAATGGGTTGTGAACTAAAGTGGGCTGGTCTGAAGCATGAAACTCCTTGGCTGAAAATGAGTCCCACTCCGGGCCTGCTGGACGCCGACAGGTTGACATGGATTTGAATTTTCATGTGTGTTTTCATGTTCCTGAGTGAAGTTTAGAGAGAATGAAGAAGACAGACATCAGTGAGAGTCTGTCCTTTCTCCTGTCCTCCTCCCTCTGCTGCTGTGTCATGTAAATCAAATGATAATTGTCTCACAAGGCTTACTTCCTGTTTTCAGTAGGTGGTGCTATGACTATGACTGAATATTGTCATATAGATGTCCTCAGACCTGTAAAATTATCCAGCATGAGAAATTTGGAGCATATTGGATGGTGTATACTCAAGTTACAAGACCTTCCTGTTTCACGGCGGGACATTAAAGTTCAACGCCACGGCATGGGCACGCCGTTCAACGTAATACAAAACTTATAGCAAATTTTAATCACAAAGGTCTTTAGATGGTACAGCCCAAATTTGAAGTGGATCTGATGAATTCTCTAGGAGGAGTTCATCAAAGTACGAGGCCTGGAAATGGTAAAAGTTTCACTAAAAATTGAAATTGCATTCAAAATAACTTACTTCCTGTGTGTTTTAGGGTATGGCTCCAAGAGGCTTTTTTAAAAAGTCTAGACATGATTCATGTGCCACCCAGTCATGGCAACGCCGTTTGATGAAAACTCACAATCTTCACAGAGAAGCATCATCAAGGTCTTAAGACTTTGCTGACCAAATCTGAGGTGGATCTGGTTAACCTGCTAGGAGTATTGATTAAAAGTATATGGCCTGTAACTTCCTGTTGTCACTAGGTGGCGCTATGACTTTGATTCAATTTTGACTCCTACATGTCTTCAGGACAGGAATCTCACCAAACGTGAGGAATATTGAAAAGATCTTGATTATTTGGAGCCGAATTACAACAGTTTCATTGTTCATGATGAAACATCGAAATTTGCCGTGCCGCCATGACCACGCCCTTTGGTGAAAACTCACAATTTTCACTGAAAAAGAATCATCAAGGACTTAAGGCTTTACTGCCCAAATTTGAGGTTGTTCTGCTCAACCCACAAGGAGTAGCATGTCAGAATATAAGGCATGTCATTTCCTGCTGTCACTAGGTGGCGCGATGACTGGGGCTGAAAATTAGCATATAAATGCCTTCAGGCCGGGGGGGTCATAAAACATAGTAAGGGCCTCTTGGACAATGTACAGTCCAGTTATAAACCACTTCCTGTTTGATGGCGAAATACAAATTCCACGCCACGTCACGGGCACACCGTTCAACTTAATACAAAACTTTACGCAACTTTTAATCACAAAAGTCTTTAGATTGGACTGGCTAAATTTGAAGACGATCCGATAAAATCTCTAGGACTAATTCGTCAAAGTACGGACCCCTCAAATGGCATAAATTACACAAGTTTATTAAAAATAACTGACTTCCTGTTGGGTTTAGGGTAGGGCTCCAAGAGACTTTTTTCTAAGTCTGGACATGATACATATGCATACCAAATTTTGTACATCTAGGTGAAACGTGCCACAGGGACTAGTTTGTCAACTAGCCCCTGTGTAGGGGGTGCTATTGAGCCATTTTGCCACACCCATACACGAGACCTACAAAATATATAATATTTCACCACTTCTGACGCATATGCAAAGTTTCATTACTTTTTGAGCATGTTTAGCCCCTCAAAAGTGCGATTTATTTGGACAAAGAATAATAATAATTCCTTCAGATACAATAGGGTCCTCGCACGACTTCGTGCTTGGGCCCTAATGATGGCTGAATTCCATTTAGCTGCTTCAGTTTCAGAGCCCTGACAGCGCATGCAGGCTCACTGACACACTGCCATGCCTTACTGGGAAACTTGAATAGAACTGAGACATCGTTAATGTTATTAGTAACACCTGTGCTTTTCCTACTATGACAAGTCGAAATGATGCTGTGTTAATATTGTTACTCACATCTGTGCATTTCCTGATATGAGTGATATCAAAAACGTCTACTACTGCTGGGCATATTCTTTGCAGTCATATAGTGATTATACTGGGTTATTTTTACACTAAGTGTTGTTGCAAAAGTCTGTCCAAATGAATAAACCCAAGCAAATTAGTTAAAAACTAACACAATTGAATTAATTAATTTATTGTTTTTCATGTCTGAAGTTTTGTCCCATATAATGCATAATGGTGGACTAGTTAATCGCACTGAGCATTCATTTTACACACGAGTTTACATAAAGTTATACATACATAGGGCTACAATTAACAACCACTTTCATAATCGATTAATCTGACTATTGTTTTTTTCGTTTAATTGACCAATAGTCCAGTCCTTGCAGATATTCAATTTACACTGATGTAAAACGGATAAAAACAGCAAATCCTCACATTTAAGAAGCTCGAACCAGGTAATGTTTGACTTAAGTGACTTTAATGACATTGTATTAATTAACAAAGGTGTTAGTTTTCTGTCTATTCACTAATTTGGTTAGTGGACTAATCATTTCAGCACTCATTCTGATATTGGAAAACATTCTTATTATTAACGTGGCATTGATTTCAGCCATATTAGGTCCATTAGGAAGAACCAATAGAGTTGCAAAAATAGCAGAAATGTCAGAGTGCCTTTAAGTTTCTGTAGATGACTGTTGGCCTCCACCCATATGGAGCCCCAAAGTGTTCAACATTAATAATGGTAATCATTTGACTGGACCAAGTTCAAAATGAGTCATCAAAAATACTTAAATGTTTATTAATACAGGGACACATGATTAGAAAGAGCCTTGCTACTGCAGTTGACTGGGATTTGTAGCAGTGGAAAACTCACTTTGCTGGAGTCCCAGTTCTGTGTCTTGGTCTGGGTCTTCATCAGTTCATATGTTTGTTCCATTCTGCCCACTTCAGGCTTCGGAAAGCCTGGGACAACATTATGAAGCTGGAAGCCAAATAGCTGCAGCCAGCTACCGATGTCTGAACACACACATATGGAAAGAGAGAAAATTGCACATAGGGAGAAAGTTAGAATATAATGTGTATACAGCGAAGCAAACAAAAAGTCATAAGGCCAGGAAACAACACCTTGTACAGGAAATCACACAATATATGAGCACAATATATGAGCACAATGCGTGGCAGAGATGGTTCGGCTGGTGTTTCCCTGACAAACAGATTCCTTTTGTAATAAACAACCCTGCTGCAGGAAAACGTGACAGGCCAAATGAATGTTCTATTAACCAGAAGGACATACCGACATCCTATATTCATTCTCCTACTCTCCTATTCCATCTCTTTCCCTTGCTTGAGTTTCTATTTTGTCTCTCGGGGAAACAGTATGTTCTTGACAGACAGAGGGAACAAAACATAACAGCCCGTGTTAAAAAACAAGCTGATCAGAGGCATGGCTGTCCTTTCTGTTGCTGGTACATTCTGTCTGTCACATCTTCTCTCTCTGCCACACAGCTCACCTGTGGTTAGCTGTGAGCCTCGTTCACTCAGTCTTCATGGCAGATGTTTCCCGTGTATGTGTGTGTGGGGGAGTAGGTGCCGCTGAGTGAAATATCTGCCTGTATATGTGTGAAAGCTGTAATGTGGCTGCTCATGTGAGTCAGTTAGTCACTGATTCAGTGTTGAGTTGGAGAGTAAATGAGTGTGTGTATGTGTGTGTGTGTGTGTGTACATGTGTGGCGCTCACCTGTAGTAAACTGCGTCACCTCCTCCACTCTCCCAACTGGGCAGTTATTCTTGAAGGCGTACAAGTTAAACGGCTTCGGCTCCTTGCTCAGCTCCCCCCACAGTTCGTGATTGGGTGAAGTCCATCGACCGGCTAGCGTGTCATAATCCCGCCTGCCCAAATGGACCAGCCGTGTCAGAGGATCGTACAAGCCTCCGTGGAAGCCGATGACTAGCTGGAAGTCAGCGTTGGTGTCCTGGTAGACCTCTCCATAAGGGGTGTAGAGGATCTCTTTGACCAGTCGCCCCTTGCTAGAGAAAACTGCCCTTGGACTCCCCGTGCTGTCACAGGCAACGTAGTACTCCTCCCCGCTGCTCAGCTCCATGGCGATGAGCTGCCCCTGCAGGTCGTAGTACAGCGACGTGATCAGATTGCTGCTGTGGTTGTACAAGTGGCTGACCCTGGTGGGGTGTGACAGATCAGCATAAAAGAACTGCAGCTGCTCGCCCTGGCTGCTCTTGGTGGCCACACGGCGACCCAGCCCGTCGTAGCGATACCACACGGTGCGCTCAGTCACTCGGTTGAAGACGCGGGTCAGCAGGCCGTTGGAGTTGTAGTCGAACAGATCGTTCCCCCGCTGGCGGAGGAAGCCATCGTCATCCACGCTGTACTGTAACTCGCCGAGGTGTGTGATGCGGTCTCTCTGGTCATAACGCAGCGGGGTCAGTCTGGAATTACACCAAACAGTTAAGTACAGTAATACTGCTGTGAACTTACAAAACAATGTCTAACATTAATATATCAACAAGACAGAAGAGTCTACAGCTGCTAGCGGCTCTGTGAGGCTGTATTTAGGCACAGCGGTACTTTGAGCAAGATTCTAATGTCAGCATTAGTATCTTCTTCACAATGACAATGCTAACATGCTGATGTTTAGTAGGTATAATGTTTATCATGTAAACCAAATTCCATGGCAATCATCAAACATTTCACTCAAAACCAAATGTCAACCTCACAATGGCGCTAGAAGAAAAGTCAGTCACTAAAGTCAGTAGAATTCATCTTCTGGCGACCATCAATGTCTGTAAAGAATTTCATGGCAATCCATCCAATAGTTGTTGAAATAATTCAGTCTAGCCAAATGGTGACCAACTGACATTGCCATCCCTAGGGCCATGTTGCTAGCAAGGCTAAAAATAGGATAATAACAAATGCAATACTTGTTTTGACATAGTAATGACTGCTGTAAACTGTATTGCTAGTAGGTACTGACTTACCTAGCACTGGTCCCATGGCTGAGGAGGTTAATGTTCCCATTGAGGTCGTAGCTGTAGCGCCACTGAGGCCGCTCATTAACCGAGGCACTTTGCAGCTGGCTGTCTGCATCATACTCGTAAGTGTAGCGTGTCACGTTGTTGTCCACGCCCACCCTGATGTCACAGGTGGTTGTGCGCCCTGCCGAGTCATACTGGATGGTCATCCAGTAGGCGATGGATTTAAGGATCTCGTACTGGACCTCTACCACCTGGCCGTAGGAGTTAAATACCTTGGTGTGCTTCATCAGATGGGTGGTGATCACCTAGACAGCCGCAGATGAGATGGGTTAGCCATGCACCTGAACACAAACATGTAAATTCTTGCTGAGGTGCTTCATGCAGCATTACATCTGGTTGTTTTAAAGCAGTATAAAAATGTACACAGCTTTGACACATTATCACTATACGAACGTGCTAACAAGCAGTTGCCAATTTGCATATCCAGCAGACATGGAGCAACTTTAGTATTCATTTGGTGTCATTTTTTTGGGCACTTGAAAAATGAAAGTACTTCTAGCCTAGTTTTGGTCTCCACCAACTCCTGAGGGAAATATCTGGCTCTTTAGCTCCTAAATGCTCCACTGTGCTTACCAGCTAGTTGCTAACTTTATCTGTCTGCCGTTTAGTGGGTAGCTAAGGTACAGTGGGTTTAGCAGCAATGGGGTTTATTGTGGTTGATGAGAGCTGTGAGAGTGAACCAAAACGGTAAAGTTGTGGGCCATAAAACCAAAACAATGAGCTGGAAGACGCTAAATCGCTTCGTAGATCTGAGGGAAACTGCAGAGTCGGATGATAATTCTCTGTGGGTTCATCACTATGAGTGACTGCTTTTACATTACACATAGTCCAGTGATCCATTGTTAATATAAAAACATTGATTAGTGCATCTTTATGTCAACACCAAAAGCACAATTTGAGGCTACTAAAGAGGGCTTTTCGCACTGCACTTGGCCCCAGGCTAAGGGAGCTGTTAGCCAGGCTAAGAAGGCTTTCTGGCCCTGCTCCGGAGGCTGAAATGGCGACATTTTAGAGAGTAGTCACACGCCATTATAAAATGTAAACATTAGTCACGTGTTCTAATGGACATTTAACTCAGGGCTAGTAGAAGTGCAGTGTGAATCATATAGCTCTGGGCTTAGGCTATCCTGGGATAGCCCTGGGCTAAGAATATGCAGTGTGAAAAGCCTAATGGTATCCTAATTCATGTGTGTTATATTTTAGTTGACAGTCTTCTGCCTACCTGGTTGAGGTCATAAAAGATGACACTGAACTTGCCAAACTGCTCGACCCGTCCTGATACGTCCACATAACGGTACAGATCAATGGGAAGGGGGGTCTCATTGATGACTGCCTGCATGCTGGTCACTCTGAAGTTGTTGTAGCTGTAGTCAAACCTGGCGTTGACCAAGCCTTCTTCACTAAAGCGGAAGATTTGCCGACTTGTCAGGGGACCTATGCAGAGGAATCAGAGTGGTTTCATTTGAGAAATTCACCGATATTTAAGTTTCAGAAACACACGTTAGCATGTGCATGAACCAGACACATAGCACACATGCATTTGCACACACGGCCCTCGCAGTTGGCCATCATGCTACCCGTACAACCCTGCCTAATTAATTCAAATCAAGGACTAATTCTACATCATTAACACAGACACACACAGTGCAATCCATTCAATCTTAACTATCCCCACACCTCTATGGCATTTCCAGTGGTGACCTTTAATATGGAGAGATAATGAAATCTAAAGACAATAGCCATGATGGGCCAATGTGCTCCTTAATGTCAGAACATCAACTTTAACAACACCATTCATCACCTCTGCTGCTAGCTACAACAGCTCATCGTCCATTTGGAAAAAGGCCTGCTAATGAAACACCATTATGGTGCTATTTGAGATGACTCTGATTGCAGTTAAAATGACTAAGTGTCTAGATTTGGAGACTGTAGAGAGCTGGATCAGCATTACATCTTCTATTTTTATTTTCTGTGGAATGTTGATTCTAAACCTGCGCTAATGGGAAAATGGCAGAAGCACTGAGAGTGATGTGGAGGCTTTTCTACAGCCCTAGGGAACTCGCAGTCTGTTCGTCTCGCTTCTCTAGCTGTCACTTCCCCAAGCTGTCATCTTTCCCTCTCCTTTTCTGTTCCTTTTCTCCCTCGCCTACCTCTCTATATCCCTGTCTCTCCTTTTTTGGGTCCCTACTCTTCCTTGTCTCCTCTCAAGGGACAATTACCACTATCTCTCCTCTCTCCAAGGCTCCGTTTGTTCTGCTGAAATGAGATCAGTTAAAGGAAGGTGAGAGTCTTTTCACAGTGAGGGCAAAGCGATAAACACACACACACACACACACACACACACACACACACACACACACACACACACACCCACATACACACACAAAGCTGTGCCTCGCAGATTAGTGACACCTGATCATGGCGAGCCAATCACAAAGCCGTGTGAAGTGAACCAGCAGCAGTGATGAGAGCACTCTCAGCGACGCTGGAAAGACTCAGTAACTTGAGGGAACTGGTGAACTGTATTAACAATGACAGTATTCGAACATCCAGTATCTGCTGCCACAGCTAAAGGGGCCCATTGATGGTCATGCCATTACTGGGTAATACTGCAAATTATGAAGTGCAATGTCTTTCTAACTAATTTTCCGAATCAGAAGCGAAACAATTGTCATGTTATTAGAGTTATAATTGATGGCCCTGGGTAAGATTTCATGATTTCAAAGTGTGCAAACATGAGCACGGACAAGTGTTCACATGCAAAGAAGCAACATAAATGCAGTACATCCACACCTAGCCTACCACATATTTGCTTATATTCATAAATTCATTTGTTCACTTTGATCAGCCTGGTTGCGGGGGTGGGGAACAGATAGCAGAGCCCAGGGGGTGGTCTCGTATTTACAGCTGTGGTAGACCACAGTCTCTTCCACTCGAACATGCTCGGCCCTATTCACACTTCTAACTGCGGCAGTTTCAGATGAAATAGCATCACGGCTGACTCAAAGGCAGACTACAGAGTTTGATACCAATCAAGAAATCTGGCTCAAGATGCATGATTGTGCAGTCCCGTCACAGTACAGATGCTTTGAGTTGCGCTCAGAAGACCATTTTTTGCTCAGATAGATCCTTTTAAATTACTAATTTAAAGATGACTTATTGCACATTGGAAATATTGGAAATACTGTGGCTGTCGGTCCGTTTAGCGTGCATGTGCTGTGAGTGCACATGTGTATATGTACCTGTCTGTCTGTATCGTATGGAGCTTATGAAGCCATTATGGGTGAGATGAATGGTCTTGACAGTGCCAGAGGCGTCGTCATAAGTGAAGGTCACCAGGGTGGAGTCATAAACCACCTCCGAGAGCCGCGCTGCTGGTGTATACCTTGAAAAAAGAAGTAAAATGAAGAAAAGAACAATTTATAGAATAGGTGATGAATTAGTAAGTTGTGTCAGAAGTGTGAATATAAAGGTATTTAATTTAAAAAACAAAAATGCACAGTAAAACATTTGAACTTCAATATAAGTAAACATGCTATACCTCATGAATAATACAAAGATCCAATGGGCCATTAAGGAACAAGTTGCATCATCCTTCAACATTTCATCAAAATCAGACCGGCTGCTGTGGCAGTTATGGCCTTTCAAATCTTAAAAATGAGACCGTTTATTATACTGTAGTGTCCCCATCGAGCCAATGAGTATTAAAAATGTGAAATGCCAGAACACTGCCCGAATCAGTCCTCCAACTTTCAGATCAGTGGTGTCTGACATAGTATGATGATAAAAAATTTGACCTTTAATCAGTCTTCCCATTAGTCCAATCAGTGTAATTTGTAAGGACAGCTGTGTGTGTGTGTGTAGCATGTTTTGTGTCAGCTAAGACTTGGAGCTGTAATAGGGCTTTTAAATTTCTGAGATTAGCCTTTAATTATAGCACCTTCATCAAGCCAATCAGTGTTGTGTTTTTATATGGCTGACTATAGTGCCAAGATGCATAATGCAAATCCAAGTTTCATCAAAATCAAATGTGTGGTGTCGCCAATGTCACCTCTTCCACACTGCACTGCCTCCCGAAATTAAGCGATTAAACCACCAGCCAGTAACATTAGTAACACAGTAACTGTGTCGTACCTGTAGATGACGCTGCGTCCTGTTCCCAAGTACTGAGTCCTCAGCAGCCGCCCATCCAGGGTGTAGTCCTGCATGAAGGAGGACTGGCTGTCAGGGGGAGTGTGTATGTTCCTGTAGTAACCAATGGACAGGAGCGACTGCAGGGTGTGTTTCACCATGCTGGGCATCGTCACAGCAACCAGACGGTCTGTTTGGTCGTAGTCAAAGACGTAGCGCCGCTGGCTATGCAGGAGCAGCATAATGGACTGCAAGAACACAGACAGATGCACAGCAGAGATATAATACAGCAGCTCTGTGGTTTGACAAGCCTTTTCTATCTCTGTCTGGTGTATTTTTCTATTCCAATGTCATTCGGTGAAAACTTTTCATCACCAAAACGTCTGCACTTCAGAGGCAACCTTGGTTTAAGCTCGAGGACCACTGAATGTTCAGGTAATCACTGAAGGCTATTTAATTCTTAAGCGAAAAAAAATCACCATAACTGGAGCACTGGGTTTTTAGACGACAGCAGCAACTTTGTTTCTGGTTGAATTTTTATTTTACTTTTCAGGCCAGCTTTAAAAGTCTGTGTCTGTAGTCCTGTAGCCATTTGAACAGTTTGAACTGCAGTAAAACAATGTTGTGTATAAATACTTTTCTATTTAACTGTAAGGTATAATATTAATGCATTAATAATGCATGCAGGTATTATTAATTTCTAGATGGTTCTGTAATATAAGCTCATTCACGCTCTAATTTTGTCTTAGACCAAAAGCTGACACTAAATATATTTCAGGCTGAATATCATTTCATTAAATATTTTAATTAATTTCAAGGACGGAAATTATAGCTTCTGGTAGCTTTCAGCTTTGTCACACACTTAAAGGAACATACCTCTTTGCATGTTTGATTCCATTTACTAAAGGTTACATGTACAGTACAGTATTTCTAACCATTTTTCAAAGCATGGCAAGTGTTTGCTCTAAAACCCACTTTCAGGAAACCACCAGTTTCTTTTCCTTTTACCACTCTGTGAAAATAAAGTTACGAAGCCTTGAAACTTGCTTGATTTACATATATCCATCACAATGAACATTTTGTCTGCTATTACTGCTCTCAAAGCTACGGTACTGTTGTGCAGTCGTGCGGCTGTAAGTGCAGATTGATTTAAAAAGTTTGCACAATAATCTAACTTTGAAAAACAAACGTAAAACAGATATAATCTTCACTCTGCAAATTGATTTTCATATTTAAGTCAAATGAATGGAAACCAATGGCTGCCTCAAAGGGAGGAAAAACACATGTACATTAGTACAGTATAGTACTGTGAACGATTTGAATTTGTTTTCAAGTTGTTACTTTAATCTCACACAACGGAAGTACTTTTCATACTTTTAGTGTTAGTTTTGGTTTCAGATACCTTCAATAACTTTGAAGCAGCAAACAAACGTGGAGCAGATGTGTTAGATTTCTGCTAAGCAAAGACAGCAAAGACAAAAACAAAAAGGAGTGAAGCCATCAAACAAATCTCAGCTGATGATACAAAGAGAAACTGCATCTGCACATCCCCCCTGAACATGTTTTCTATACAGTACAGCTCTTACTTTGTCTGCGTATGTGTAGCTCCAGATCTTGCCGTTAACCCAGGCTCTGGACACCACCCTGTCGTTCTCGTACTCCAGCCGTTCAGACCATTCTCCACGGTGGATGGCTGACAGCAGTCCTCCACCAGAATAGCTGATATTTACTTCAGTGTATTTGCTACTGGGGGACCAGACCACGGGCCGGCCCAGAGGGTCATACTGGATATGGAGGGTGAACTTCCTGTGGTCATCGTAGATCTTCCCTACTCTGGTGCTCTGATCAAAGTCTATGGACAGCAGGTTC
Source organism: Macquaria ambigua (assembly GCA_008360985.2). NCBI lineage: Eukaryota > Metazoa > Chordata > Actinopteri > Centrarchiformes > Percichthyidae > Macquaria > Macquaria ambigua. The sequence continues at coordinate 141,225 of VMKM01000911.1, read as the reverse complement.
CTGTTATGTGCCTGAAAAGAAAATCAGTAAAATGTCAGCTAGAGGGAGAACAAAATAAAACAGCTTTTAATTATTATAAACTATAAGGCCACAGACATGAAAATATAAATGAAGTGGCATGTCTGGGACAAGCAGAGATTTCATTAATTTAGATAAATTCATTGTGACATTTAGACCCAACTGGACTTGCATAATAACAATACATTGCCTTGTGAACAAGTGAAGAAACGAGTCCTGGGGACTGTTAATTAATTAGTGCACATCAGATAACGTGTCCTTTTCTATTTCATGAAATATTCTGTATGTGTGGTGTACTTTCTGTGCCAAGGGAAAAGAGAAGAGGTGTTTGTGGAAAGTACAGCTAAAGGGTTTCGAGTCATTTGACCTATCAGCCTGCTCCCAGTGACGTCATCAATCAGTCAAAACATCTAACATGTTGTGCAACACCAAACTGTACCGCGGCTCAAACTGCTCTACAGTTTGGCTCAAAACAACATGTGCTTGATGGAGGATATAAAGGTCAGATTGCATAACTTTTGGATAACTCAGCGTACTTCAAAGACGTGGCTGAGGTGATGTCATTTGACCTACTCACACAGGTTTCAATGATATTTGGCTGGTGTTGAGATGTTTACTGATTACCACAGTGTGTTAAGTTGCTAATGCATACTGTATTTGTCTAGTACTGCATTTAGAGGGCTGGATTTTCTATATTAGCTGAGTTATCTGAAGAATGATTTGGTGATTTAGTGTTTTACCCTGAGCCTGCGTTCATAAGTGCTGTAGTTAGTCTTGCTCTGCTCCTTCCTCTGCCTCCACTCTATCAGGCTGGGGCCGTGGTCTCCAGGCAGGCTAATGTTACAGCGGCTGGCTGTTGGACTGACTCCTCCACCGACGCCTCCGGGGAGGAGGGGCTCTGTGCTGAGTGACAGCTCCATCCCACTCGCCAGTGACACAAGGAATGACCCGTCAGCGCTGACCCTGTATGAACTCTGAGCATGGTCTGGGGGTCGATCGTATGGGTGGGTCACACACGTACAGAGACACGCACATGCATACACAAAGGCGCACGAAACCACGCATGCACACAAAGATGCAAATATGCAACAACAGATGAAAAAAGTGTGAAAAAACAGTGTCACTGTCTTTGAAAAAAACTGTTTTGACAAAAATCAGTGAGATACAGCAGCAGACTACATGAATGCAATGAATACAAGTCTGGCTTTTTGTATGTGTGTTTTGTTTGACTTAATTGCTAAATTCTCTGTGCTGAGTGTTTTTCGAGTTTTCTCTGCAACATTGGCGCTGTACTGTGTCTGCTATTGTATCTTTAGGAAAATGTAATCTATTCAAAAAGAGAGAGTGAGAAAGAGAGGGACAGATGGACAGATAGTGAGAGAGCAATAAAAAGAGGAAGAGCGAGAGACAACGAAAGAGAGAGAGAAAAGGGGGGCTAAGGGAGGGGTGCTTGGCCATGACAGTTTTTCACACGTTGCAAACGTTTCTCAGAAACTGTTCTTTCATTTCTACATTGCTCTGAGTAAGATTTCATATAGAATTTACACATGCCAATATCACTTTGTCTCATGCCTTTACCATTTCCACAAAAATTGCCAAAATAATCATAAAACTATATTTTAATCATAAAACTTAACACAGCTAATAAAGCTGGATAGTAACTTCTATTCCCTCCACCACTATAAAACCTCTTTCTGTACATATGGTTATTGTTGCCTCACAGGCAGGAAAAGACAGTGAATTTGTGGTGGAAGTAAAGGGGGGCACTCTAAAATAGAGGGTCATTTCAACTCTTCCCTGGCAGCACTGTCATACTGTAGCACTGCGCACATGCCTGCGCGTGTGTAAGTGTATTTTGTGTGTGTTGGAGCAGCTTTTCTCCCTGCAGTCCTGTCATTGTGACAACTGCTAGAAAGCAATTAAAGGGATGACATGAGAAGAAACTGCTCCCATGAGCGGCTTCTCCACTCCACTCTCATTTTCTCCTCTTCTCATCTCTGCCCTCTTTTCCTTTTTTTCCCCGCAGTCGTTAAGACATTACGCACGTCAGTCGCATCTGCCTCTTTTTGTAAATATAAAACATAATAAATAGCACTTTTTCTTTTACTGCCCATTAGTCTGGTTATGTAAAGAGGTCATATCAGATCCATATGTGAATTATTTATAGAAAGGGGAAAAAATCTTTTTATAAAGCTGTGAATCTCACTGCACACATATCCAATGCAGCCGATGAAAAAACAGAATAAGAAAAAACACAGGTCAGTGTGTCTGACCTGACCAGAATAACAGCCACGTTATTGCAGTTTGCCAGTCATAAATGTTTAAACATCACTATAACCCTACGGTTCGCCCTCCTTATACATCTTTGTATGTCGTCGATATTTTAGGCCCCCCCGGATGAGTCATAGATGGCCTTGTGGCATGTTTGTGGTAAACTATAAGGGGGTAGATGCATTGGTGTGAGGCTGTGATCTTTCCTGCATGTCAACCAGTGAATATATGAGGACATTTCATCATCGCCCCTATATGTGCCTCTGTGTAAACTTCTTTGTCTTCCTACAGTTTACCAATGTTCCTACTGACCTGTGAGGAGTAAAAACAACACGGCATGATGCTATACCTTGTCGGAAAGTGTAGATGGTGTCGCTGGCGGACAGGTTGGTGCTGGTAACAAAGTTCTCACGGTTGGACGCCTCAACCTCCACCCGAGACCAGCGCTCCAGGTTGCCGTGGAAACCGCTCACCTCACCAGTGGGGAGGGTGATGTTGGTCACGCGGCCCTCGCTGCTGTACCTTGGAGAATAAACACAAAGACGATGATGTACAAGCACAAATGCACACAGATAACGGTCGCTCTTGGATAAACGAACACAGCCATACGCACACATAAGCACATAAACACACGCATGCATACTCACTATCACTCTGTTTTCCCCTCTCATACACAAACATCAGCACAGAGTAAGTGTCAACTATGATTTATATGTGTAATTACACAGCTATGGAATTTGAGACAGAGACTCGGTCGGCAGTGGTGAATAATTCAGACGGATGTGTTTTTGTGTGTGTGCTGTATGTGTGATACCAAACATGTCTGTGGTCATGTGGCATTGCAGAGACGTCCTTCAACTAATCAGTCACTTAAGCAAAGACTAAACAGAAAAAAAGTCTCCCCAGCTTCCTACATTACCACCAGATGGCACTCACATTTCACACCACAAACTCACAAAATTAATACACATGCACATATATGCAATTCCGTGTCAATACATATATTCAAAGTCAAGCAAGCAACCATAAATGAAAGAAAAAGTGAAAGACAGAAAGACAGAAAGAAAGAAAGAAAGAAATGAGAGCACAATAAGCAGAGAAAAAGAAAACTGTAGACTTACTCATAAACAGTGGTCCAACTGTTCTCATCACTCTTGGTTGCTAGGAGACCCGTGTTGCCATGGTAAGTGATGTGGGCGATGTCATGGCCTTGGGCTGACACCTTTCTCAGTGTTCCACTGTTGCTAAGAGACAGCCAGTACACCTGTCCGCCAGGTAGTGCCAGCCAGAGAGGCACTCCATGAGCATCTCTCCTCACCTGGAGCCCATGGCCGTCCCGACACGTCAGTCCAGACAGCTGGCCGTCCACGCCATAAGAGAAGTTGTACAGGTAGTGGCCGGTGATCAGGTGTTTGGTGAACATGTGGGAGCCATTCTGTCATGGAAAAGAAGAGATAGACAGCTGTCAGGATTGGGTTGCACCCACTATTCAAATATGTGTTGAATTTTATTTTTAATCTTCTATAGAGGCAGGGAAGTTATTGAATATGCATGGTATTGGAGCTTTGAGGTGCATTAATAGGTCTGAGTGTAAAGTCCTTTCTAAGTTCTTAGTAACTAGTGATATACTAATTTGTGTTGCACCATTAAAACTTAAGGAATGTCTTAGCTTTCAACTGATATAAACAGGAAGTCATTATAGCATCACAAGATGTAGCATAACTTCCAAAAATAACAATTTTAGAAGGGCAAGCAATATATCAAACCTAACTGCTAATCCTTTGTAAATGTAGTTTTTACTTTGTTTTGCTTAAATATGCATACACAGAGTTAGTATTATTAATACAGTTATGTTATTAGTTGGTTATGCTAACCTAGCTGACGTTTTTGGTCATTCAGTCTAATCTTATTAGCATGAAGTTTTGTAATTTGAGTTATATTGTGTTATTTTTGTGAAATGTAATTTAAAATCCTCCCAGGTTACATTAAAGTGTCAGGTCAGATATGTCGACTACGTTTCTATTCTCCCTTCTACTCTTCACTCTAAACGAGTCATATTAGCAAGCTAACGTTAGCTTGTAGCTAGCTCAGTTAGTTAGCTTCTCAGCAATTAGCATTAGGCTACACCAGGCAGTTACTGGGTGTAAATATTTAGTAACAACTAATCTCTACATAAGAACTAGTTTGTGCAACAGCACAAAATTGGGGCAGTAATTGGTGTTCATACAAAGGTGTTATCCTCATTCTGACCTGAACTCAGATATAGTACTCAAGTATCTAAATATTTTACATGCAAATACACATGTTCTATAGACATACAGCAGCTCAGGCACTGTATACCTGGCTGAAGAGATAGAGCTCCTGGTCCAGTGGGGAGCTGATCTCCACCAGTCCGGCTGGGCTGGGCTGAGGCTGGTTGGGGCTGACAGCTCTGATCCGGATGTTGCCCAGATCAGCAATATACAGGGTGCCGTTGGGGGCCACGGCCAGAGAGGAGGGGGCTTTGAGACGAGCGTCACGCGCATAGCCTCCATCTCCTGATAAGAGAAACAAGAAGGCATTATTTCAATGAGGACAAACTCTTTATCAACAAAAAAGCATAAGTGATGGCACCCTCAGTTATGAACACACTGAATAATACAAATTATTCTTTAGAGAAAGAGATGTCACAACTGGTACACACAAGCTTTGCAAAATATGAAGATCCCATGGTGCCGCTTAAGCGTTTATCTGTTCAGCTCAGGACTTGGACTTGTTGGGATGCCATAGCTTCCCAATGGAGTTGATATGACCACCTTGATAGTGACCTCAGCCTTATCAGACAGTGGTAGTGGGTTCAGATGTCTTTGGTAGCACAGTAGGATAATATCCAGGTGAAGCCCTTTAGATGCTGTCAGCAGTAGGCCCGGGGCCTCTGATGGGTCTGTGCAGGCAGCAGGGTGGCAGTCTATCTCCTGACAGCATGCACATTACGTGTGTGTGTGTATGTTTTTGTGTACGTGTGTGTGCATGTCTGTTTGTATTTGCGGGCGCGCGCTCACATACGTGCGCATGTTCAAAAGACACTGTGCGAGCGTCTAGGGTGAAGGGATGGAAACGGAAAGCCTCTGAAGAGAGTAATCATCTGTTAACAGCAAGACATGATTGAAAATATGCAAAGTACAACCCAAGAAATAGGGATGGTTACAGCCCATTGGCTTGTGGCATGGGAGAGACACTTCCCTCCATTTTGAATAGAAAAGAGACAGATTTTTATGAGCAGAATTAAATGATAAAATCACATCCTCTGACACTTACAATGAAAGCATGGCCTAACTGTCAAAAGAACATCTGCTTATTTGTTTGGTCCTTTCGCTCTTCCCTTTATTACATTTCAGGTGCCCTTCCATGATACACCAAACAGTTAAAACCTTCAGTGGCTAGACGAGAGCTATTTCTTTTGCCTGTAATTTGAATGGATTTGAAAGGTTTCTCTCAAGCTGGTTTCTACTGAAATTTAGCTGGAGGTTTTTGTGAAGAAGGAGCCTCTCCATGAATACAAATACATCCCCCCATACACACCAACACATGCACTTTCTGTACCCCCAACAACACTCACATTCACTTACTTTTCCATTGTGACATTATAGATAGTTCTTTCCTGTATATTGCTATCCTTTCCATAAACATCATTATCATAATTTTTTTTATTATTTTTCAAGGAGAGTCAAAACAGCCCTTCTTAGATATTAAACTTCCATCTGAATTAAATCATTTAGACACATTCAAGTAGAGAAGAAAAACAGTGGAGGAGACAGACAAGAGAAGAAAAGTTCTTCTCAAACTCTGCTAATAAAATCATTGGCCAGCAGGGACACGCAGGCAGCAATCTTTAATCACTCAATATCAAGACACTGACTATTTCAATTCATTTAAGTTACATCGAAGCTTTTTAAATGTACTTGTTTTGTTCCCTTCCTTATACATCTCAAGCAGGCCAAGTATGATATGATCTGATATGATTTTTAAGTGCAGTTACATGTTGTTTTTAGTACTATAATCCTATTAGACATCATCTAATACTCTCACATTACTTAATCCTACACTCACATAACGTGTGTGTGTGTGTGTGTGTGTGTGTGTGTGTGTGTGTGTGTGCGCGCCTGATGACCCACCAGAGAAGCAGTCACAGTTGGGGTCTATCTTACAGTCACAGTCCGTGGGGGCTCCAGAGATAACAGATATCTCCCCGTTGGTTGACACCTGTGAAGTAATCAAAAAACGTCACAAAATGCTGTAGGAGATTATTGTTCAACAGAAGATAATGTTCAACAAGAGCCTTTGTTGTGTCTAATCTGTAACGACAAAAAAAAGATAATGATGGCATTTCATAAAAACCGGAGCTGGAAATACAGATTAATGATATTAAAATGAAATAAGAGGGGGGAAATGACGACAATGTATTTGGCTGTGTTTGTTTACTGGTACCTCAACCAAACAATCTAAGATGATATCTCAGATGTCTTTTTTTAATTTTAGGAGAAAGAAAATAATTATGTATCTTCAGCTCTCCAAACAAATTAAAGTGATTGTCCTGATGGAGAGAAGAAAATAAAAGAAGGTGAAGACTGCTACACCAACAGTTTAATTTTGATGTATCTTGGAGGGGTGATGCTTCTTAACTGGCCCAAGGGGAGCATGCATGCATTTTTTGAGAAGATATGTTTGATTTTTATTCTTTTTTTTAATCAACTTTGTTATCCCTTAGGGAAAGTTGATTTGCAGTGTGTTTCTAAAGCTATTCTGTATTTTGATTATTGACTTATTTGGCTTATTTGCTTTCTTGCCAAGAGTTAGGTGAGAATACCACTCTCATGTCTGTATAGCACCTGTGAAGCTCAATAATTAACACGTAATATCTTGTTTGTTTTATCTGTACAAAAGTATAAAAGATTATAATAGAACTTGTTAATTACAGAACTTGAGAAATGCTGGTAGGCAGATTTTGTTACTGCTAGACAGAGGCAGCTAACCTAAGATAACCTGGCTGCTAGTGGTATGAATCTTCTAGATCTAGATAGGTGTACTAAATGTTGAACTATTCCTTTAAAATTTGATGACTTCAATCATTTATCAAGCATCTCAGAGTCAAAAATCAACCCTAACTGGCAAAAAAATCTAGGCTTTGGAGTAAAAGCATTACATCATCCCTTGCGGGATTTAGGAGCCCTTGCAGAGTTGTGAGTTCCCAGCAGGAGGAGAGCGACAGGACGCACATGTACTCATACTCCAGAGGTGGTGAAATATAGAAAGAAGAGCTTTTGTTTAAAAATAATGACCAACTTCTTCAGAGACATTGATTGGATTTAAAAGTCTTGTTACTTGTATTCAATAAACGCTCCCTCTTCACAAAAATATGCCCGCTTCACAGAAAAACAAGTTCTTGCAATTTGTGCTTAATTGAAAACAAACAAACACAGCCACAACAGAGCTCATTTGGGATGTAATGGTTGTGATTTTAATACACCTCAAAGCTCCAATACCATGCATATTCAATAACTTCCTTGCCTCTATAGAAGATTAAAAGTAAAATTCAACACATATTTGGTTATGCGTGCGTGTGGCCCTTGATGTTGTGGCCAAATTTTTCGGGGGCGTGTCACAGACAGACGTGCCTGGAACATGAGAGCAGACCAACAGCAGTGCCAAAGCATTGCCTAAATACTTACTGCGGCCAAGGCACGCACATTTAATTCACATTTAATAGTGAAAAAAGAAATTAGACTTGCTGGCTAAACAGTACAAGATGCAGCTGGTGTCAGCCATTTAAGATGAAATGTAGCGGTTAATTTGAGTGTCATTTGTTATCAGTATAAAATATATTGTCGGTCTGTACCTGTGTGCAGCTTGTTTGTCTTACAAGTGACACAATTCTCTGTATTTAATTTAGTTTTTTCCTGCACCTCATTGTATCTGCATCAGCCTGACGGGTTCTGGAATGTGTTGATTGCACATCAGAAACACATCATTATTCATTTTATTTTGCGGTTCAGTGTCATGAAACGGTTTCATTCAGTCTCAAAGGAGAATGTCTACTTGTTGCTGAGAGTGTCTGTAGGACCTTTCACAAATAACTCTCATTCCTACTCTGAGGCAGGAGGATTTTTAGTTCTAGTTTGACTTTCTGTGTGAGATGCACGATAAATATTGGCCCAGAAATACCAAACATAAAATAGGTGTCACAAATATAGTAAAAAAAAGACAGTATTTTCATTGCCCTATCCAAAATGGCTGCCCGGTCTCCATCAAAAAGGCATCTGATGCATTTTATGTTCCTGTCTGCCTCCACATGGACTCAGCGTGGTGCTGCTGACCACAAAGGGACTATTGATTGAGTCCAGCAGGCAATATCTTTGTGGTGCCGGTGCCCAAATGCTGTGGGCCTGTGATAGCATGCTGCTAGCTAATGGAGGTAATAGCCAAAAAAGTTATTTTCCTAAAAGGAAAACAGGCTTTTTATTATTGTCTGGATGAGTATGTCCATGTGTAAGAGGCAGATTCTGAACACTTTCTTGCTGCACAGCATCACAGCACAGCAAACAACCTGACCACAGTGAGGGTAAATTATTGTCATAAGGCCAGATGGATTGCTGGTGTCAGTTGCAACTGAGATGTATTTTCCTGTTTGTCAGTTTTGCTAGGGATGTAAAAGACATTCTTGCAGGGGCCCTTGCTCTGTGATCATTCACAGAGGCATACAAGGGCTGGATTTTGGAGGGTGTAGTAAAACGGTAATAAGGCGTAATGAATCAGTGGCCACAGCAAAATAGCTAATTACATTATTAGCAATATATTAATATTTTGGATAAGTAAATCTTTTGTAACTTGATTATAAATAGATCAAAAATGAAATGGGTAACACTTTAAGATGAGGAAAATAGTGGCTTTAACTCTTGTGCAAGAGCTCTGTAAAAATGTCTAAAAATGGGAACCTGATGGCTGGTATCACAGCAGTTGAATATAATGGCATTAAACCCATCGCTGGTAGCTGCCCTACAAAGCCCAATCAGAGCATTTCTAGCTAAAAATAGGCTGAAAGTAACTATGCATGGTATTTTTAGTGACAGGGTGACCTGTTGGATGCGGTTGATGCGCCTCTCATCAGTCTCAGCGATGAACAGTGTGCCCAGGTGGGACAGGGCGATGGCCTTGGCAGCCTCCAGGGTGGCGCGCACCGCTGCCCATCTCACCAGGTGGTGGTCAATACCTGGAACCTGGCAGTGGATTGGGCGGCCTGCCACAATACGCACCTGAAGATTTTCTGATACCTGATATGAAAAAAAAAACCCTCACCATTATGTATAAGCTATGTAAAAGAGAGACAGAAAGTAAATAATTACAGCTGCTTCCAGTCATTATTTTTGGGCAATGGAATCAGCCACTGACAATATATCTGTGTTGATCCAGTGAATCAAACATCACCACACCTAAGCCTGCCTCATCTAAAGTCTTTGCAAGTTACACACTCAAACAGGTGATTCATTAAATTTGGAGAAGTTTATGGGTAATAAGCAAAACCTGAGTGACATTTTCGTTAAAACAACTTCTGCAGAGACTGTTTTATTTAACAAGGTGCTCTTTTTCCTTTCTTTTATGTTAGCAGCCTCACTCGCTCTAAATGCACCTTAAGTGACAGCACTGCAGATCGTGAGAAATATTTCATTACTCTTGCTTCCCCTGCTACGTATAGTGCCAGTGTCCCTCAAAAAAAGCACACGCTTGAACAGGAAACAGGTTTAGAATTCATTCACTGGCAAACATGTGTCTTGCGTGTGAGTTCAGGACTGTTTCTCTACCTGTAGGACAATGTTGTTGTCCAGGATGTAGAGGGAGTTGTCCAGCGGGTTGATGGCCAGGTCCGTTGGCCACTCCAGACGCACCTGCAGAATGACACACACACACACATACGCAAACATACACCATATAGTAACTGTATTTCTATCAAAAATATATATATAAATTAGAACAAAAGAACAAGAAAGCCTTGGAGAGTATCGCCCACAAGAGTCAGTTACAGGTGATACAAATAATATCTCCTTAATAACATAGCATTAGGCCTCCTGACCCTCCCTGCTCCTGCAAAGGTCAGCGGCGGGCAGGGAGCCTTCCCCGTGTTTATTCAAGACTCACACCGGCTCACCTCGGCACTGTTCCAAATGTCAGCCAATAACCATGATCGCTGCCTGCTCAAATAGCACACCCTGCTCGCTAACACTGTGGGGGTCAAAGACAGACAAACCTACACTAGCGCACAGCCATCCACATCACTGTCTATCTCACACAAACAAACACTCAAACTGTGAGCTATGGAGACGAGGCGGTGCGTCTGAGGGATCAGTGAGGTGATTGATGACTCTGAGGATGGATTGGTAAATAAATGGATCATGTTAAATTGCCACTGACATGTCCAATTATAGGCTCTGTCAAATGAGAGAGAAGGGGGTTCAGTCTGAAATCCCATTTTAAGAGGTAGAGAGATTCATCAAGCAGGACTCACTCTGTCCTTAGCCAAAGAGGACACGCATCAAATCTCTCCTGCTCTTGATATTGAACTTTGCAGTGATGGCAGGCAATCACGTTTACAAGTTAAGTTGAGCTGTCCACAGAACTGAAACTAAAATACAATTTTGCTCACAAATCAATATATATGTTCTTGGTGTTTGTTTTTGACGTGTGCTACCTTGGTGATTGTGCCTCTAAAATTGGTGTTCTCCAGGAGGTATGAATTTTTGGTTCCGAATGAAAATGTTGGTACTGGTGCTCGTGCAATATCTGTGTGGGCAGGCACTAATAATAGTTCAGAATATCACTTTCAGCAGCCACACAGGTAGTTAACCTGATGCTGGTAGCCGCTGATTATTATCATCTGTGATTTGAGCCTACATTACTCTATGTCAAGATTTAATTTATGGGGTGACGTACACAGAGCTGTCGTTACACGATTACCCGTTGCTGCGGGTTTTGACAGTCTTCTGCCATCACCACACCTGGACCCATAAAGATAGACAGCTAATGCCAGGTAGCAGGTAACGTCTTGCATCAATGTTTGTAGCATATACAGCACATGCTCAAGTCAGTAGTGCACCACAGAAGTTGAAGCTTAGATGCCGTTTCCACAAATATGTCCAAAAACGTTTTTTAATCCTCTTTTGAAAAATGTAAGGTTTATATTTCCTTATACAAATAGTGAGAATTCAAATTTCAGTTCGACTTTAAACTAAAACACTAAAGCCAAAACTTTTGTTTCATTTAGCATAAATTCCTGCAGTGATGTTTGTCTAGGTGTAGCTACAGAAGTTTCCATCAATAGTGAAGCCACACTGAGGTCACAGCAGTTTATAAGAACAAACACAGATGGAGGATGAATGCGATCAGACGTGCTGCAGAGGCCGATAACTAACAAACAGAGGGATTGTGAGGCAACAATGGCCCCTTTAAAGACATATAAGAGCACCTCTGGGAATTCACCTGGGCTGAACACGCATATTCACACACACATACACGCACATACACAGCCTTTTGCATCCCTATGTGTGGGCAGAGAGAGATCCCTCTATAGAGCCAGCAGTTCATCTATAATTCATCTTCTGCTCTAATAGGCCTGATATAAGTCAGCAGAGTGATCTGAACGCTGGCTGATCAAATCTGTGCAGTAGCTGTCTTTGGTCTCTACCACCCTCTCTCCCTCTCTCACACACACACACACACACACACACGCACAGAACCACACACAGTTTCTAAGAGGCCGGACAATTTAGATTGACAAAACAATCACTGACTGTAAGAGAACAACAAATAAATACGTATTTCTGATTTAATTACCCTAATTAGCCAACACAAAACACATGCAGGAGTCTTATATTTCTACAGATTATCTACACTCAAATGGTGAAGGATTTCAGAGCAAAGCTCTAGCTTTCTACAAGTCATTTCAACTCGACTGCATTACAGCTTACCTGGCTGATGTCCATGCGTGCGTCGCAGCTTAGCGGCTGCGTTGACATCAGTCCATTTGAGCCAATCACAGTGGAGAGCAAACCCCTCTCATTAATCTTCTGAATAGTGGTGCCATCAACGAAGTAGACAACACCTCTTTTATCCACTGCAATACCTGGGCGGGTGAGAGAGAGAGGCCGAATGAGCTTTTGGAGATGACACAGAGAGTGAGTGGGGGTGAGAGAACAAAAAGGAAAAAGGAGAAAACGTGAAAGAGAGTATGAGAGAGAGAAGAGAAGAGATGGAGAGGAGTGAGTAAGGGAGAGAAGTAAAGTGAAGAGAGGAGAGGGCGTCGGAGAGGCATCCAACTCAGTTAGACATTCAGCTCAGCAAGCGGCTGTCTTATCAAAGGCACTGCACCACAGAAATGTAATTATATTTCCATTCCAGAGCCCACTAAAGGGATTAGAACAATGCAACTGGAGGAAGAAGTTATTTGTCACATTAGATGTGAGCAGGGTGCCGCAGTGAACTTTTGACATTTGGCGCTCGCAAGTGTGCATTATAAATGTACATCCACGAGTCAAACACACATGTGAATGTCTGCATGTGCGCGTACGCTTGCCTGTATTTGCACAGCACATGTTAACACATGCTTTGCGAGTGTGTTTTGCTATGTACAGCATATACTTGAACTCTCCTTGCAGTGGAGCTCTGCAGTCGACAGTGAGCAGAGAGAGAGGGAGAGAGGTAAGTCCAGGTATTAAAGGTCAGGGCAGACTATGAATCATCTGTTATGGATGAGGAGCGACCTTCATCCCCGTCTCATCTCCATACAGAGAATAGCCCTTTGACTCAACTCCTCAGCAATAATATTCCACAACTCAACCCTCACCTCTCATACCGTATGCCGCCAATTCTCCTTGATTGCTTTCACTTAGCATCTGCGACATTAAGCCATATTTCAGTATTCCTACCTGCCATCTCCAATGCATGTGGCTCACTGTTGTGCCATTTAAAAATACATTTTGTTTATGGTTTATCATTAAGTCATATCAAGTTTATGTATATATCCCTTTATCTCAAGCATGCCTCAAAGAATTTAATGGAGACAAAGCCTACTTATATCTAACTTAGCCACAATCAATCACAAAACTAAATGGTGCAATACGATATGCAACAAAGGAAACCATAAAAAGATCACATGGAGGACAGCATTAAAAGCAAAAGCTGCATTCAGTTTTTGGCCACTTTATGGGCAAATAAGCTGAACACAAAATTGACATATTTTTTATCATATAAAGTTATTATGGCAAATGTGTTAGCAGGCAGTTGCCTATTGACGCGTGCTAATGTTGCATACATGGAGCAACATTATTTGGTGTTTTTGGTGCAGTTACTATTTGGTGTTCAAGTCCAATGTTCACTCTCCTTTTAGCTCCGTTATGGTCTCCATCGGCTCCTGAGGGAAATATCTGGCTCTTAGCTGCTAAATACTCCACTATATTCACCAGCTTTTTGCTAACTTTGTTAGTCTGCCGTTTGGCACAGGGCAGGCAGCATGCAGTGGGTTTATCAGAACGTTGAAAACAGCTGCCTGCTGCATGTGGAAACAAGGTTGATGAGAGCCGTGAGAGTGAACCAAAACATTAAAGCTGCGGGTCATAAAACCAATACTATAACATGAATGAAAGAGCTTTGTAGAGCTGAGGGGAACTGCAGAGCCGGGTTATAATTCTCTGTGGGTTCATCACTACTAGTGACCCCTTGCACATTACCCGCAGTCATTCAAGCCATTGTTTATATAAAAATATTGATTAGAGCAGCTTTAAAATGTCAGAAAATAGTGGAAAATGGCCATCAAAAATTCCCCAGAGCACAACGTGATGCCTTCAACTTTTATTTTTTATGATTTATAATTTTATTATATTTTATTTTTATTACTGTTTTTCTCAACCAACAAAGAAAAGGAAAGAATGAACGTTTGATATTTTCCTTTCTAAATGACTCAAACAATTAATTGATTACATTTCTGTCAATCAATAAAACAATTTTGGTTCCAGATACAATGGGCTTATTGTCCCATTTAGCTGCCTTGCCAGCACCCCCACCCCCACAGAAAATAAAACTTCTCAAAAAGATTCAAAGAGCGATCAGACCACGCAGAAGAGCCAGCACATCATAATAAAAGTGGACAATGGAGCGACACCATCAGTATGCAGTACAGCCCCAGCTACTCCTCCCTCATTCAGTCATCTTGTCCCATTTTCCCCTTGATTTTTATTCAGGTTACTGTCAGTCTTTCTCCTTTTAAACTCTGTCATACTGGATTATGTGGGGATGTGCCTGTGCTCACTTTCTGAGCCTAGGATAGAAGTCACCACTGCCCTTTTCCCCAGGTGGCACTAAGGTCTCATCCTCCTTGACATACAATAGCTTTCTTTACACATGATTTCATTCAACATGTGCACACTCACACACACACACACACGAACATACACGGTGCGCCGCCACCACAACAAGATTCACAAATGTCCTCAAACCGAGCAACCCTGGACCGACCCTGTGAGTCATAAATCGTGCAGGTGGAGTGGAGGTGGAGAGGGAAGGTGGGCAGGGGGAGGGCCAGGGTCAGTGTGTTTCCTCCAGAGGCCAGAAGGTGAACTGCAGAGCTCTCCCTCCTGGCCCCTTCATCATCCCTCTGACACAGACAGATTACACCACCCACACAGCCTCACCCCCCCCACCAACACCTTTCCTCTCCTCTTCTAGCTTTCCCTCGCTCTCCATCCTCCGTAACTTGATCTTCTTCTGCTCTCTTTTTGCTCCTTGTTCCCTCCCCTTGTTTTCCCTTGGTGTCCTTTGCTTTGTTTCTGTTGTTGCACTCTCTCTATCTTGCCCCGTATGTTATAAGTGCTAATCAAATCTGTGCCCTTTGACCCTTCAATTATGTCCGGGCTTTGTTCTCCTCTGTTCCTTCCTTTCATTCCTCTCGGCCTTGCCATTTCTCCTCCTGTCACATCCTGGCATTATGCAGGAGGGACGTCTCAACCCACAGCGCAGTCTGAGCCTATGTCTGAAACTCTGCACATTCTCCCTGCTCTAACGCCATCCTTGGATCCTTCCTACTTTCCTCTCGCTTTCCTCCTCCTAGCACCCTAAACTTGTCCCTGATCTTAGAGCTCATAAATTCTGCACAAGGACATGACGAGGCAGCCAGGACTCTCTCTCAATACTGATTTCTGGTCTCTCCCTCTCTGTCCCTGGATATTACTCTTTCTTCTCGTCTCCTTTGGTTCTATTGACTTCCATCCTAAATTCCCTCTATTCTTTCTTTCTTGCCTTTGTTTGTGCTTTTTCTGTATGCATGCTCAGAATCTGCATGTCTTATGTTTGCACAAGCAGCTTCTAAATAGTTGCCAATCTATCATCAACAATAAAATACAGAACCGGGCTGACTTATTCATCCTCACACAAGCACAACAATGAAGAACGATTGCTATTATTGCTTGGCATTGGCGGAAGGATTTACGCCAGTTTATGTGTTGTTTAAGAGTACTTTGCCATGTTTATTGAAAAGGCAGCAGATTAGTCCACATTCTCCTTGTCAGGGGCTGGATTTCCTGCTGCTGTGGGTAAAGCTGTATGCTGCGTTAAGGGAATTTACAGCCCCTCCGTATAGCCGATGGATACTCACAAGACATCAAAAGATTTACCGTTTCTCCCTGGGTGGACCTGGCACTCTGATACTCATGTTTAGAAGCTGGCAGACACACCAGTGGAGCAATAATTGAGATAAATCTCAACTCCAGAGGGAGACGGACATTTGGATAAAGTTGGGACTGGATTTTATCATCAAAGAAAAGTGAATTAGACTGAGTTGCATTGACCTTGGAAAAACAGAGTGAGGGGAGGGGAGAGGAGAGGAGAGGAGAGGAGAGGAGAGGAGGGGAGGGAAGGAGAGGATGATAAAGTGATGCTTTTCACATTCAACTCAGATTTAGGGAGCCAAATGCAGCCAAAGAGAAAAAGACAGACAGCGCCAAAAGAGGTGTGAAAGAGGAGAGAGGTGGCGATGAGACAAAGGGACATGATGAGGAATTGCTTCAATTAACCATTACAGGCCAATCACTCTCAATCAAATAATCTCTTTGTTCTCTGTCCTTGTCAAAAGAATATCAGTTATAACGGCCCCCTGTGGCATCGCAATCCAATCCAATCTGATTGATGCCTTGGAGAGGGGTCTTAGAGAGCATCAGCGTTGATTACAGCTATTTGAAGAGAGGGAGCCGCCAGGGATTTTCCGAGCAGAGAGCGAGGGAGAGGTGAGGAAATTCGTAAGGTGAGAAATGAGATGAGGTGAGAAAGACTAATTATAACAAAAGTTGTGGATTATGTATCTTATTTAGCAGTAACAGTAGAAAGCCCTGCTGGCATACAGTAACATCAGGATGTGGTGTGTTGGTGTGCGCGTACGTGTGTGTGCGCTGCATACTGACTGCTAACACCTGAGCCCTCAAGAGTGCAGGAAGTCAGCCTTCTGGTGTTGTTCAAGTTTCCCTTCCACAGTACTTTCACCTTTCAAATGTTGACAGCAAAGCTGCCAAAAGAGCTGCCTCTATGGATGAAAGCAAGAGGAATTGTAAAATTGTATAGAAAACAAACATCATTCTCTGTCAGCCGGTAAAACACCTAACACCTAAGTGCAAAATAAGCACATATTCTGCAAAGGAAACCTACTGAAAGAGTCTGTTTATGGAGGAGAAATCATACTGTGTGCATGTATGGAAGTTCCATTTATATCTGAAAACTTTCAAACGCTCACACAACCACAGCACATGTGCACGCAGGGGTGAGTCGCACACACACACACACACACACGCATGCACGCACACACACACACAGATTGCCAGCAGCCTGAGGAGTAAGTCATTCAGTCTGCCCTCCCATATCCCCAGGCTCAGTGGGTCTTAATGATATGGACTGACGTATTATTACAACATCTAAGCTGTAGCTGATTATGGCCCATGGCGTTTCTGTACAAAGTACAAACTGTGTCAGTGACAAGTGAAGGTAGACAGATGGACAGTTTCACCTGCACAATTGGCCCCAGTGAGTGACTCTGGCCATAAATAAAGTCAACCAAATTAGCTGGGGAAAGCCTGAAGGGATCACTAACAGCTACAGTCCAACTGTAAGTGAAGCTGAAGAGCACACTGTTTCAAAGAGTCTTTAGCTGTTCTGTGTGGCTTACTGTTCCCTTTCATCATTTCTCCTTGAGAACGCACAACGCTGTTTGCATGTGAACGTGTGAATATATGTGAAGTGTGTATGTGCGGCGTGCGTGGGTGTGTGTGCATGCATGCGTGTGGTGAAGTAGCTAGGCAAAAAGATAAGGCATGGCAGTTAATCACATTGTGCGCATATGCAAATATAGCGCGGATAAATCAGAGTGTCTGCAGATGAGAAATTCACACTCCCACACACACACACGCTAACACACAACTTTCATGAAGACTCTGAGGTTGCCCATGTGCACTAAAGGGGGGAAAATAAACCTGTTCACTCAATCTCAGCACTCTGAAATGGCACTGTGCACCATACTGATTTTGTGTGTGCATGTGTTTGAGTGTAGGAGTGTGCATATTTGTGTGTGTCCATACAAGTGTGTGTGTGTGTCTCCGAGTGTATGATTCCACACCTGTATTAAAAAATGACAGTCACGAGTATTGATTATCAAACATTGCTCTGTGATCTATGACATGCACATCTATGAAGTGCAGTACTGTAGTACAACTGCTCTTTCCAATGGCTCTTATTTTCCCCAATCAAACACTTATCATCAATCAATACAAGATAGCACTATGAACGAGGACGGGCGTGCATTTCTGGTAGATCTTTGGTAAGCAGAAATAATTCATGCTTCTTGTAATTAATTATTCATTAAAGCCCCAAAGAACAGACAGTGGCTTAGTAATTAAGTCTGAATCAGACACTGTGGCTCATCTAATTATCAACCACTATAAGTTTGTTAACATATTAACCCGCATTAATTAATTATTGATAGCTGCTTTTTTTTTTTTGCTGTTATTTCCCGACTACACATGTATGGCAAGGCGAGACATTGCGAGCATGCAGAGAACTGGTAGGAGAAACAGTTGCATGCTAATTTTTGTGCGAAGAAACATTTTTTTGAGAAAATTTGCGACTTGGCAGTAATTGCCTTGTTTGATAGCAAAAAAAAGAGATCCAAAGCAATCACAGAGGCAGCAGACAAACTCAATTATAAAAGCAATTGAAATGCTTTGGACTAGAAAGCGCCATGAAAGGCTGAGGGGTTTGGATCAGTGCGGAGCGTCTGCAGATTATGTCGCACTGTTTAGAACATCAAACAAACACAAGGAGGTCTATCAATAGAGGCTCTTTTACCAAACACGCCATCACAACAGCAAGCCAGTGAGGCTCCGCAATGGTAGAAAGAGGAAATGGGATCAGATGGGAGGAAACAAATGTTTTCACGACTGAAAAAGTGGAAAAGAGGCACTAAACTACTATAGATTGCAAATCTGTATGCGCAGCTTTTACCCAAACAAAGTTTCCCACATTCAAAGACACCACAGTAACTGTCTGAGCCAGAGGCAACTCCAGTAGTCTTTATCACAGATAGTTGACTTTGCAGCCATTTCAGATTTTCCTTCCACATTTTCTAAGAGAACTGTGTGAGTGCTTCTTTGGAGGGAGGTCTGGCCACTGGTCTCTTGGAGAGCAGCAGGTGATAATGGTACCCAGGTGCAAACATTTACAGGTTCTGTTTTCCCATCCCTATAACAGCAGCTGACCCCCACTCCCTCCCCACTCTCACACAGGCAGGTTCAATTGGACTGCCAAGCCAAACTGTGCCTGCCACCATCACTCTACTTATTCATCTTTCTGTCAGTGTGTTTAAAGAATCAAGGCAGAAACAACCTGCATGGGCCCCCCCCCCATCAGTGCCCCAACTGAGACAAGTGCTTCCATCTGTATGTGCACGTGTGTGTTGGGCATTCGCCTCGAGTAAATGCAATTTATTCCTCCACAGTGGCAAAGCTCCACTCCTCCTGTCAGCTTGCCAGGCTCCCAGTGGAGGTTGACAGACCAGCTGCCAGCAGCGGTCATCTCGACCAGTTAAAGGGACACGCGTGTCACATTTCCCATGATCACGCTGACGTTGTCAACCTGACATACCATTAACAAGGCACCCATAACTAACTCTGTGTCCCTCCACTGGGAGAAGGGCCCAGAGGCTGTCAATCAAAAACAAGCATGCACAAGCACACTGACTCGCACAAACGTTGCACCTTTGATGCACAGACTCAGCCTTTGGCCTTAAGCCTGCATCTCTTATTGACTCAGGGCTTCATTACACACACAGTGAGCTTCAGTAATCTCTCTGAAGCTACCCTACACACTCCGACTACAAACAAGATAGCTGTCAGTCTGTATAGTGTTCTACCTAATACATTACTTGAATAGCAGGTGTTTTACAGGTAGAGCCTCGTTTTAAGTCAGCATAAATTTGCCTCTACTAAGCCCTTTGACTATATTTTCTTTGGTCCTTAGCTAATCTTGGCAGTGGGCTGACTATTTCCTCCCAGAATATCTATGAGTCCTCTTCTGACCCATGGTGATTAGAACACAGACTAGCTACTTTCTGAGATGGATCCCTGTTTTTCAAAGTAGTGCCAGACACGTCTTATCCATTTATCTGGTGAACAATAAAGTTCCAGCCTCATGACATTGGGTTTAATCCAATGATCCATCTAGCACTGCCATCAGGCCTGAGTTCAACTCATGTTTTAATGTATCACCAAACCTTTATTTGGCTCAATAAGACTTGTTTGCATTTTGAGAAAAAAAAACTGTGCTTCCCCCACTTATTTGATTTTATCTTAATCATATGCAACAGGTAGAAATATTGGGTTGCCTTACCTTACCTTAATTCAGTTGTCACACTATTACATGCACAAACAGGAAGTAAGCTGTTTAAAATTGTTCCAAATTGCTTTGTCCAATCATGATCAAAATTTCTGAGTAGTTTCAATGTACCTGTTACTGGTGGTACATTTCAACCAATTCTCTCAGTGCCACCATCAGGCTGAAGCTGAGCTCATATTTTAGGCTGTAATGCACTCATGTATTGAAAGCTTTTGTCTGTAGGTCAAGAGAGAACCCAATGAATGTAGTTGAATCAGTTTTATCCAGTAAAATCAGTCACTATTTTGAGTAATAGTTACATTTGCACAAATAATGACTACACAGAAGTAGTGTGACCTTGTTATAGTGCCGAAAAACCTTTTACGGAGCTTTCACACCTAAAGCCTGGTCTGACATTGCAGAGCAGAAACATTACTTCCAGTCGAGAGAGTAGCTGCGCTCTCCTGGCCAGCTGTGCGGGCCACAGTGGTGTGCACTACCCTGATTTTCCAACAGGTTTTGCACCCAAAGTTCAACTAAATTGAATTGAATACCCCAAATATGCAGAAGTAATGACAGCAACAATCTCCGAATTCAAAGAGTTTGTAACTAGTCTGCACCACTGATACTGGTGTGATAAATCTCAAGCAAAAGAAAATATCAGACTGGACAGAGTAACCAGGTTAGAAAATTAATTAAGTGATTGTTTTCATTCCAATGTAGTCTGTAGCATCCTAGTTAGCTGCTTTGTATGATTAAGTGCTGCTCTTCATTCTACTCACTCATTTATGTAAACTAGTAGCTCCATTTGGTGTAAAACTAGTATTGGGGTCATTGGGGGACTTGTTGGGCATGGCATCCTGTTAATAGTCGCCAGATCAGTATGACAAATATCACACATTCCAGTGTTTCATTGTGCAATGATTCATGACAATATCTTAATATTGTCACCCTAAAAAACGTTCAATTATATAATTGACATTTGTGTCATTCTAATCTTTATCAAGAACATCAGAACTTTCAAAGGCTACATATAGTATGACTTGTGGTATTATACAGTAGAGTACTGTATGTAGAGCATAGGACCTTTTCGTCAGTCTTATGGTTAACATCACATGTTCAAGACCATGGGTCAACTGGGAATTTCCAATGAAAACATGTACTCTAAAGTGAGAGTGTGCAGTATGCATTATTTACCAAAAGTGAATGTGTCACAATGCAATACAGGAGAATACGCTTATCAGTTTCTTATAATAGTGACAGAATAGTTTTAAGATTCCTGCAGTTCTGTCAGGAACACTTACATCACATTACATAACATACTGCAGACTGTTTGGCTGTGACAAAGTCAGCAGTAAATATACAAACAGGACAGCGGCCATATCTCTGCAATTCTTTCTCCAATCATGTAAAAATTGCTCACTGACTGAACAAGTCCTCGATGTACCTGTGTGCTGTGTGCTGTGCTTGATGCTCTTTTGCTTGGCCCTCCAGATTTGCCGCTGGCAGCTATATTTTCAGCATTCGTTTTGGGAGAAACGAGTCTCTGGCAGAACTTCTCATTGTGGCTGCTCAGTGATGCATGTCTGTTGCACAAACCATTGCCGATCTTCTAATTATCATGGATGCTGCAGTGAGAAAACAAGCTGTGGTAGAAATAGCATGACCCAATGGCGTCTCTCTAATTTGCATTATCATAGAGTATGCTGCTGTTTTCCTTGCTGTGTGATTAATTCATGTGTGTATCATTAATGCAGGAATGTCCAGGGGCAAAGACAAAAGCTCGGTCAATGTGAAATGAAACACGGGAGCAGGCTGTTAAAAAATTGCGCACACATATGCACACACTTACACACAAAGCGAATGTTGGAGCTAAAAACACAGTGTGACTTATCTGATGCCCTTGTTTTGAGAAGTAGTGCTCTGTTTAAACCAACAGAAACAATGATAGTTGACCCTCTGAGAGGGAAGGCAGCCACAGGGCCAGTTTAATATGCAGATGAGGTGTGGGACTGCTGCACGCTGCAGGATTTCGACGCAAAACACTGAGTTCTCTCTTTCTCTCCCTCTCTTTATCCATTCATTCACTCTCTTGTTCTCGCTTTCCCTCCATTCTCTATGTTTCTCTGTTCATTTCCCATTATTTTTATTCTCTGTTGCGCTCACTTTCTCCTTTCACTCGCTTTCGCTCTCGGTTCAGAGCTCCATCTTTTTCTCCATCAATTTAATCCGCCCTCCCTCTCTCTTTCTCTATTTTGTGAGACGCAACAATCACTCTGCACTAAATGCTATGGGAGCCAGAGGTAGAATAACAATGGCATATTCATTCCAAAGTCATAACACAGAGCAGCTGGCAAACAGGCAACACAGCCCTAGGAGATCTTCTAACTTCACTGCAGCAGCCAGCGAATACAGTTTGGGAAGTGACAGATTCGGGAACAGCGGAATGCAGGCTGCAGTGATTAGAGCTGTGCATTTAAGGAATACTACCACTCACATGACTGCTGGAGTAGAAGCAGGAGACCGGTGTTTGCTGAGTATGGGCTTGCTAACAGCATCGAATGCTTGATTCACACTAATGAAAAGAAACTGGGAAACGCTCCTATGCACATTGCTATGTTTTCAGCCATTTCTGTAAATGAGACCGGTGCCCAATGTGTGAAGATATTCATTTGCCTAAGCTGCTTATATGTCAACCACCAGCCAAGACAGATGCTGTACAGCATGAATCCTGGCTGTCCTGGTCTGAGGTTGGTGGCCGAGCAGCGATGTGCACATTTACCCCTGGCTGTGGCTCTTTTTTATAAACTCCCTGGCCGTTCAACATGTTAATGACCACGACCAGTTTAAACCCCAGCGCTTCATTCCACACCCCGGCCCTGCTATCTCAACTCCGATGGCGTGCCTTGCAGCTGTGTGGCAGAGTGAGATGGGGACAAATGTGTTTGTCTGCGTGGGGATTGGAGAGACGCGGAGAATGAGACAGAAAGGAAGCAGAGGAGGAGAGAAAAGAAGAGGGGAGAGAGAGAGAAGAGGGAGAAATGTGGTGGCAGCATGTCAGCTTCTGATAAGGGCATTAGTCTGCCCCCTGTGGGTCAGAGTGAGAGACTGACACTGCAAGCGCTCACACAAACACACACACACACACACACACACACACCTCTCTCTGTGGATATCAGCTTTGCTGTCTGGGACTAGTCAACAAAAAATAGATAAGACCTGCGCATGGCAAACATCAAGAACTAAACTCTCAATCACTGGAGTCGCTCTCTGAACTCCTCTGTCCAAACCTACACATGAAACACAGACACAGTTATTTTTACATGCACACAACTATAATTCACCAAATGTGTAAAAAAAATAAACCAAACAAACAAAAATAAAAAACAGAGGGAGTCCAGAGATGCGAGCCAAGGCTGTTGGGTCCTGTGGGACTGACGCCTCTTTCATGTCAGGCATGGGATCCATCCTAAATGGAGCAAGGCCTTTTATTTACAGAGCTAATTGACTGCAGAAGCGCATATGGAGCCAACTCTAAACAATGCCCTAGATCTTGTATTCATAAGTGAGTGTTTGAAGGACACAAGATAATCCCTGCAGCTTACACTATGGAGAGACTATAAACTTGGGCAACAGCAGTACGCTCAATAGTGCTGCAACATTGTTGGCTAAATTAAAATTATGGATTACTATTTAACAACTGTTTGCCGTGTTGTAACAACATTATGTGTCACAGCAGGCCTGCTGCAGCTATGTCAACACCGGAGCAAGAGGATGATTCATCGATGAGAAAAGAGGGAGGGATAGAAAAAGAGGTGGAGGGAGTGGAGAAAAAGAAGGAAGGCTCTAATTTGGAGCGAGGAGCTCACCAGAGGACACAAGACAAGATCAATGCTGGAGAATCACAGAAGCCACAACTTCAAAAAAAGAACCGGACAGATATTTCTCTGTGAAGTCTACCACTCATTACCATTGGTAAGAGGGTGCGAGGAGGAGGATGAGTGTGGGCTGTGGCAGATGGATGACAGGGAGCCATGAGGCTCCAGGCAGAAATCTCCAGAGCCTTTATAAGAGCTGGTTAGTCGGAGCACAATGGCCACAGAAGAGTCTGTGAAGTGCAGTGAGTCAAAGAGGATAAAATACCTGACCGTGCGTGAACAGGAGGAGTCTTGGGACAGAATATTCTATTACTGTATAAAGGCAGAGATACAGCATGTTCTAAGGTATAAGGGGCACGTATACTGAGAATAACAGTCTTGAGATCATCTGTCAAATTGTAGCAGGAATCGGCTCCAATCTCGTTTTTCTCTTATCTTCTTCTTTTCCTTTTCATCATCTTTTCCCTCGTCTATCTGTATGAACTTCACTGTAATAAAAATCAAGGTTCTGCTATCAAATTTGGTGCTACTTTGTATTTAGAACCAGTGACATTTGAAGAGCGGAGACACTTCTACACTACATTTGTTTATTGTGGTCCATATCGACTGGCTGTCTGCCCCCAACGTCAGACTGCATAGCACGCACAAGCTGAGTGTGACTGACAGAAGAGGCCGTGTAGGACTGTGGGTGTAGCCTGAGTGACAGGCCTGTGGCTAAATCTCCTGTGCGACCTGGGGACTAAGAGGTGGCCAGGTGTGTGGGTGTGATTGGTGAGGGCAGCAAACAGATTATTTCTTATTCCTGGCAGCACAAGCTTTTTTTGCAAATGCAGCCCCCACAAGCCGAATCGAGCTCTATTAAGGCCTTCCCAGACTTCAGTATGTGATAATGGCTCTATAATGGCTGGGTGGCGGAAACAAAAAAATAAGCATAACAATCTGCCATTTTAATCTCTGTAGTGTGACGTGCTGGAAGACAATAAATGCAGCATTTGAGACACCTCACAACGCTTCAACAAGAAGGCTTTTTCCATTGCTCACCAAGAGTGAAAGCTTTGGACGCAAGATTGATTGCATCCATGGTGAGTTCAGTGACACAGAGCAATCTGAGCACTTTAAACTTCAGCGTTACTTTCTCATTCAGTCTAAGTGGTGGAGAGGTAGTTAAATTATTATTAATACTAATTATTATTAGAAGAAAGGGTCCGTACTGTCCTCTTCTACTCACCCATAAACAAATCCAAGCTCATGTTTTGCTGTACACAACTCATTAGCCAAACTATGGACACCACGGTGACATTGATGAATGATAGATAATGTTGTTCCCTCCTCTTTGACATTGTTCTCAATTCTTCCCCTTGTCTTTTCTGTCATTCATATACACGGTCGTATTAGAATACAAACTAAAGGAAATATAGCTAGGATGAAATGTAAGCATAAAACTACACAAATATTACAAATATGTCATAAAAAAGCTTAAAATAAGAATTTCCAGAAACAAATATGTGAGATTGCAGCATTTATATATGACAAGAATGTGTTCTTCTACTTTAACTGGGATACAGGAGACCATACAAACAGAACGTTTTGTAAAAAAATATGTACACTTTATCAAATTTATTCATATTAATAATGTGCAAAATATGAAAATATGGGTATGTGTAGTACTAACTGGCCACATTATCAAAGACTCAAAATGGCAGCATATGAAAAAAACATGACCATGTGCAAGTTGCATGCAAATGGTTTTATATTATCATCTATGAAAGTGAGTTATATAAATCCAAAGTTGCAGGAGTAGTATTGAGTTAGTTTAATTGGTACGATCATTAGTGCAAACTATAATCATTAGAGCAAGTTCAAGTTTCAAGTTCATTTGTCATTTCAACCATAACAAATACAGCTGAAAAATTAAATAATATAAATAAAAAATGTTTTCAAAAATAAAGTACAGCTAAATTAACTATTGTTTATCTCTCAACACTAAAGCCACGTTGCTTCCAGTGTCTTAGACTGTTTTCCAAGCTGTTGCACTTTGTGTCGGCACACTTGGTGTCTACATTTTACTGCTACAGACTACTGCAATGGATAAAAAAACCCTCCCTAACTGCAGCTTTCCTGTGGGTGACAATGCCTTATTGATGACAGAAGTCAGAAGAGACCAGTAAGACTTGTTCCAGCTAACACGGCAGAAGAAAGGAAATAAAAATGTAGTACAACAGCAGAGAAGACATATCGCTGGAATCCACTCCTGTCAGCTAATAACTAAGGGTATAATGATTAACCAATTCAAATCGACACTCCGGGCTTAATGTCTGAAATATACGTGCATTAATTCAAATAGCTTGAACTGGGCTAAAGCTAGGAGGGAATCAGAGCTGAATCTGCAGACTTTTCTGTATTAGAAAAGCTTAATATGACAGGCGTATTTGGGCTTAAGTTTAGGGCCTACAAGTGCCATTTTCTCCTGTAAGCCAAGGGAAGCCATGCTTACCCTATTAGTCAGGCTATTATTGTCATTTTAATAAAAAGATCAAATAATTTCACTTGTCATATGACAAATTCTGTAATTTTATTTTGTTCTTGTGGCCAGCTTTTACCCATTTCTTTACTGAGAATTTCTTCAAATTACAGAAACAGCATCCATCTGGATTGCAAAGTGTGCAATCGTTGGTCAGTTTGTGTGGCGGGGAAGTGTACTGAGCTGCCGTACAGGCATCTATGCCTGTTAAAGGGAAGCCAGGTGAAGTAGGCAGGACTGTGTGGGTGTGTACAGACTGTGCTTGATTGACATCTCCCTGACTCTCCTGTTATTTGCATCTGCTAGGGACAAATCCCACCCTTATCATTCTTAATGATATAGGGAGTTTGGTGACCTCAAGTGATTCCCAGCATACACTGCAGCTCCATCCACCTTCAACCTGATGCCGCGTTCACATCACACGGGATGGATGGTCGTAATGGGAAAGATTTCCATGTTTACGACTTGGGGGCGTTCATGTAACCTGATAACTCAAGACGGTTGCAGAGTTGGCTGTGTGAGAGTGAACTGACAACATAGCATTATATTCATTAAATCTCAATTACTTTGAAAGACAGGCACGATATGAGGCGTACGTGTTTTTATTTTTAAAGATTATTTTTTTCAGATTTTCAGGCATTTTGCCTTTATTGGATAGTGACAGCTGCAGAGAGAGACAGGAGTGAGAGAGGGGGTGACATGCAGCAAAGGGCTCGGGCTGTAATCGAACCCGGGCCACTGAGGTAAGGACTCAGCCTTTATGGTACCTCTCTACCAGGTGAGCTACCGAGGCACCCTGAGGCGTACATGTTTGTTCGGTTTTCAGGCACTTTCCAGTTGTAATTAGCACCTTGATGTTGACGTGAAAGGTAAAAACTGCTAATTTCAGTAACTCCGATATGACATGAACGTGACATGAGCAGAGGTAGGTGTTGTGGCACTGTGAAGCCGTGAATGGTCAAGACTAAAAAAAGCAAACACTAAATAATATAATTTTGACATATTTTGTCATAATTCTTCTTCTACAAGTCAGTGCAACACAGAATAGATTGTTCCATTTCCAGAGCTTTACATATTGTGAGTTATGGACCACAGTGCTAACACAATAGACCAGAGGTACATGTCTTGGAGGTCCGCTTACCAAATTTCCAGCGCATCACAGGTCCAGTAAGGGCGTATTAA
Source organism: Macquaria ambigua (assembly GCA_008360985.2). Taxonomy (NCBI): domain Eukaryota; kingdom Metazoa; phylum Chordata; class Actinopteri; order Centrarchiformes; family Percichthyidae; genus Macquaria; species Macquaria ambigua. The sequence goes on along the minus strand of VMKM01000911.1, from coordinate 113,427 downwards.
ATGATAATATTTAAGTTCCAAAAACTCTCGAACTATGTACGTTTCTGCATTAATGGGAGAATGGCCAGGTGGAGACATGATGTAAGTGTTCATTAGTGAGTCTGCTGCGGTGAGTTCTTCACCGTATTCATCGTTGAAAACGCTGACTCGTAGCAGTATGTTGAAGCAAACACGGTGAGGATGTGAAGGGCCATCTTCTGAAGGCAAGGAGCATCTTTTGCAGGGACTTTTTTTTTGTCCAGAAAGTGACAGGGTCACAGTGAGCATCCTGCAGAGACAGGTTTCCTTGGAGCACAATCAACTCAGTTTGCAGAGAAGCTGTATTAACCCAGGGGCAGATTCTCTGTGCCTCCATCGAGACATCTGTGACATTTCTGACAAGAAATGGGTTTTCAATGCACAGTAGAACTTGTTTTCCCATGCTGAAGTCCTCAAAGCGGATTTGGAAATTTTCAATCAGCTTTTCCACGAACTCAGCATGATTCTGATGGTGATTTTTTTCCACTGGTTGGTTCCAAAAGTTTTGGAAAGTGCAGCATGCCCTCCTGCATGTCAAGTGTAAACACCTCCGGCTTCCTCTGAAAAGCACACACTGCAGACATGATGTCACTCACTGTGTTGCCTCTGCCCTAAAGCTTGACATTAAGGTCATTGAGGTGGGATGTTATATCTGTCACGAATGCAACAGCTGTCATTTTCTCTTCATTTTGAAGGAAATTCCCAAAAATGTAGACTTTTTCATTTTCTTTTCGCTCAGACAGACAGGTGTGAATGTGCGGATGGCCCAAAAACTCTCCAGCACTCTGCCTTCACTGAGCCACCTGACACTGTTGTGAAGCAGCAAATCATCAGAAGTTGCACCGTCCTCTGTCGGATATGTGCGCAGCGTGTGATGCTGCAGTGCAGATGATGCCTTCAAATAGCTGATAAGTCTCATCACAGTTGTCATTACTTCTGAGTACATTTCACCCAGACTGGCACGCAGAACTGTTTGGTGGGATTATGCAGTGATATATCAGACCAGGACGGTGAGAGTTTAAGCGTTACACCAATCCCTTCTCTCTCCCTGTCATGGATGGTCCATCCATGTTGATTCATCCATGGCGAGTGAGATGAATTGTGCCTTTTTTATGCCATCACTTAGCTGCTAGAGCAAATCTTCAGCAAGAATCTGAGTTCATCTTGCTGCAGAGGAATCTGGGAGTGGTATCTGATTTATTTTCTCTTTCATTTCATCCTTTTGCTTTCCTTCTAACATGGCCTCCATCACTCACACGCTCCTTTATTAATTCAGTGGCCGAAAAGGGCTTCTTGTGTTTGCCTAGGACCCATGCTACTCTCAGTGAAGCCTCCATTGCCCACTCTTGCTGTGTCATGACTTTACAATTACTCTGCTGGAGGCTTGATATGACGCCTTCAAATGGTTTTGTTTTGCGGTTCTTACCTCCGTGTTTTGGGGATAGTTTTGTCCAAAATGGGCATCTGACAACAACCTTGCAAACTTCGGCGACTAGCGGGCGGCTGCATGATGACAGGTGAGGTGACGTGATAGCTATGTGTCACTCGAAAGCGGTGCGGGTCAGTGTGCGGTAAAATTTTCCTGTCCACAATAAACTATATTTTGGTCCAGATCCGGACCAGGGACCACCTGTTGCAACACAATAGTCCTTTTTTATACATATATTTTTGACATTTTTACTTGTTATAGTAAGAATAGCACAGGTGCAACTAACAACATTACAATGGCCTCATTCCATTAAAGTGTCCCAGTAAGCCATGACAGTGAGCCAGCATGCTCAATACCAGGGTCCAGAAACTGGAACACCTGAATGGACTGCTGCCGTGATTATAGTTTTATTAGTCACACCTGTGCTTTTCCTGCTGTGACATGGCAAAATGTCTGCTGGGGAAAAAGTGTAGCAGCATTTTGACACACAAGGCAGACAATTTCCTTTTCATAAAAACACCATTTTTTAACAATTCGTTATTTTGAAGGTAAATCACATGAAGTAAATAAAGTCATTACCTTGAAAAGTAACTTTGACTAAATCAATTTGTGTTTAAAAGATGCTGGTGACAGGGCCGGGAAAGTGGCACAACCAGCGTGAATCTATCAATCCATCCTCGCTGGTGTCAACAGTGCAGGCTGCTGGTGGGGATGTGCCGAGTGTTTTTGTGACAGAACACAGTGGGGTCCTTGAACCAGTTAAGCATTATTTTAATGCCACAGCATTTCTAAATATTTGAGGGCATACAGTGCTATTTTACAAATTATATGTGAAACAAAGCTCTCAATGATTGCCTCTTTAGTCAAAACATAACACAGGAATCAGTCATAACATTAATACTTGAGTGGGGATTACGCTTCAGAAAACTGATATCTTATATAAACATATTTGCATTTTAAAGGGAAAGAAAGTCAGCACTATAACTTAGAGAATAAATCTAATCACAGTGGAGTTGTACTGTAATTATCTTTTGTCTGCATTATCTCACGATACCTGTCATCCAATAATTAATAATTTGATATACTAATTTAATAAAAATGAACAAGCACAAGAATCAAGTATGACTTTATAAAACAGCATAACCCCCCCCCCCTCCCCACACACACACACACACAGAAAAGGAATTTATAGATATTGATATATTATCTAGGATTATACATGTTGTGACACAGCATTGTGACCAGCTTGAAATGTGTAACACGTGATCACAGTATTGCCTTATGAAAAAACAGATCACCGTTTTTCAAATACTACACTTCCAGGAGATAGCTCCAGGGTTATCAAAGTGACTTTTTATGAGATTATGATTTTTATGAGTTTCTCTGTGTGTCCCATGACGATCTCAACACCAATTCTGAACGTGTTGCGCTCTGCCAAGTATGAAATGGTGAGAGGTGGTGAAATATATGCAGACCGACTGAATTCTTTTTTTTTTTTGTCATGAAATCAGGAAAATATTGAATGATTCAAAATGTCAACTAGTCAAAGTCTAGTCCTCCGGGTAGGTGTACCAAATATTACTGAATACAGATCTGTGAGTACTGATCACAAATCTTTATTTGGCCTGTAGGAATGATAAATGTAATTCATGCTCATGGCAACAGTGTGTAGCACCTGTGAACTGACTGAGAAAGTGACAATATTCTCCTACCTCGAGGGTTATTGAGTGCGGCTTCAGTGGCCTTCCTGCCCTCTCCACAGTGGCTCTGGTCGAAAGGCAGACACTGCTCCCCTGTCCCGGCCACTACCTCCAGGTTGCGAGATGGATCTTTTGGCTGCCCAAGGTTCCTCACCCGGTACACTCTGCGACTGCTGGTGTCAGACACGTAAAGAACCTCCCCCATTGGATCCATGGCCAGGTAGTACTTATGAGCAGGGCTGGTGCTAGTGAGAGAAAAGTGTACAACGTTAATAAAGAATAAAGTAAGAAAGCAAAGTAAGATTAGATGGTAAAGTTGTATGTACATTTTCCAATAACATTTAAGTGGCAACTAACTGTGTTTAGTGAAGTCTTTTTTCTCACTTACTTACCCAAAGTGGCACAAACTGATAGACAGTGAGACTAGCCTAATTTAGAAAATTCTATTACTCAGTATTCATAACTAGACAACACCATCAGTTGAAGTAAAGGCATTTAGAGGCAATTAGGGCATCCCAGTGAATAGCATTAGTACGAGAGGCTCCAGGAGTAAACTTGTGCCTGTGCTGGAACACCAAGATTAATGTCTTCTAATTTAAATAGCACAGGCGCCCACAGCCACAGTGGCTGAATAGTAGCTCTAAGTGATAATCTCACTCTTAGGATTTTGTATCAGCAAGTTTGTTAAGTGTTAATAGGGTAATTATGGAGTGAAAGTGTTAAACAAATGCCTTATAGTGTCAACATAACTTCAAAATACTACATTCAAACTACATGAAAAAAAAAAACCTTTAAACAAGGAGAGGTAAACCTGAAAATGGTGTGCCGGGATCCAGACGCCTGATAAGGCTCTCACTAATGTGCTACGCCTTTTCTACATTACTCTTACACGTGTAGAATAGACTGTATACTACAGAAACCTGATGGCAGTTTTTCAAAGACTGCAGAATATGTAACTCTACTGTACGTCAAGGAAAACATTAGGTAATTCTTTCTTTTGTGCTAAATCTATCCACAGTAACAATATGTGGACATTTTTTCTATTTAAATTTTAATTTCAATTATTCTAACTAAACACCTTATTTCTGGAGCTTTGCAATGGAGAATAGTAATGTCATAGCTACAGCGAAGGAATACACTTTGATTATAAACTTTGCTTAATACTTTATGTGATAAGGAAATAAAGGAGACCTGATGTCAGTGCCTCTCAGCTTCAGGGTTTAGTGTGTATACATTATATAAGGCTCACCTATAGTATCGGTACAAACACAGCAGTGTGCAGAGAGCTACAATTGCTTACAATGACACCAGGAAGATGTTTTAGTGTGAGCCAAGATTTTATAGTGCTAGTCATACTGTATGTTCATCAGCACAAATGTACCCACATGTCAGGCAAAGATAAGGAACCTTATGTATAAATGTATGTGCAGACAGGATAATGTGAGCATAATTCATGCATTCATAAATCCTACCAAAAGCTGCATTCTTACACAACACTTCTGTGATATAATACCTCTGTTGCAAGAGTCTAGTGCATTTTGAGAATGGGTTATGCTTATGAGTTGTATTTTATGTTTCTATGCGTCTGTTTTTTGGTGTCCTATATTATATGTGGTAGCTGTAAAATGTTAATTTGATCTTTTACTACTATGGAATATGGTCCACAATAAAGCAAACTAAACTGAGAGCGACAAGAAAACAGGAGGGACAATGACAGGGAGTGGGGATAACATGCAACAAAGGTCCCAGACCAAAATTAAACCCAGAACATTCATACAGCTAAATTTGGCCTAAGCTAAATTAGCCACGTGGACACATAATTGTCTATTGTTCTAGTTGTTATTGTTAGTTTGTGAGAGGTAAGAGTGGACAAAAGACTGGAAGTTTATTCAGCGTAAGGCTCAAAAACACAATATGTTGCATGGAGGAAAGACCACAGTATGGAATTATGTACTTTTTGTACTCTTTTAATGAAACTTTTGTCCTCAGTGTAAGCCTCAGGCTTAAGTTAGCACACTGTGAACACTGACTTCACTTACCCTTATATTGACTGTGAGCTGTATACTGTACTTTGTGTAGCAGGAGTGCCAACACTGTGTGCATGTAGCTGTACGACTATAAGACTGGACTTGCTTCTGTACATATAGTCTGCAGTTCATTAATCACACAAGAAAACCTTTGACGTTGTCAGGTTATTGGTCTGTATTATTGAGACTTGAACACAGTGATCGCGAAAACTGTGAGAGAGAATTTAAATTCTGCACTTTGACCATTGTACTAACTGATTTCAAAGCAATTACTTTGTAGAGTGAAATCCAATGTCAGCCGGGTCTGGGCAAAGGCTTCCTGCCAATTAAACTTGAAGACACCCAAAGAGATTCAATGAAAAAAGTCTTGCAAGGGAAATTACAATGTCAAGAAAAATATATCTAATGTCATGCTTTTGCAAATTCTTTCTCAATTTAAGTACATTTACACTTTTCACAGACCTAAAAACCTTTTTTTTCTGTACTTAGCAGTTTGTTGCAGGTTACTAATAGGTTGCTTTAATTTTGCTTTGGACAGCAGCTGTACACTGTGAGACTATTCTGCCCCAACTAACCCTTACTCTCTACAGAGAAAACATTGTTCTGATATTAGCCGGAACCTTCTCGCAACCCAGAATAAAAAATAAAAAAATTAAAAAAAACACTGCAACACAGGCAAGGTTGCTGTCAGTCATCTAGTCCATTAAGTGCATAACTGTTTACAGAGCTCTGCACTGAACTGCACATACATAATTTAAACTTGATCCTAAGAGAGTTATTCACAGAGTTCCAAAGTGTGCCACTGCTCCATGCAGCATATCATATTTGTTGGGCCTCTTGAAGCTACCACGAGCTTTGCACGGTGCATATAACTGATTACAAATCACTTCACCTGTCTTTTTCTCAATTAGACGCTCGCAGCTCCGAATACATCTATCCAGTGCAAGGGAAATGAACAACAATAACAACCACAGCACAAGCAATCCCACTCTAGCCTCCCTTGTTCCCTCCACACATAATAACCAAACAATGATCACAGTTGATAGACATAGTGATCTAGCTGTTCCCAACTGTCTCTCTGAATCGACCGCCTGGGCTTTCAGATAATATTTTAGAGGACTTCCACCCCTATTTGCTTTACTCCTCGCTCCAAACTCTTGAAGGAAAAGAATAGACAAAGGTTTTAAGGTGAGTACATCCTATATTGTCTCCCCTCGGAGAGCACCTTGTTTTGAAGCCCTGTTGGCTGATAGGCACTTTGCTGGGAAGAAATGTGGAGTGAAAAGCTTTGAAAGCTGAATATGGATGAATAATTAATGTATTTGACTGGGGAGAACAATAGTATAGAATGAAAGAGAAACACTAACATGCTGCTAACAGTAAAAAGCTGCCTCGGAGAAAAAGGAGGAAGTGGGAGCTGAAGGAGAAACCTCCAGGGTGATGATGAAGTGCCTTCAGAAGAATCCAGTTGCTATAGGCTTAGACTAGTGGTTCCCAACCTTTTTGTTTTTTTCTGACGTACCAGCAAAGCTCTGTCGGATTAACTGAAGTACCCCTTCATTGACACCAGCTGTCATGTTCCCAATGTTTTCCTATGCATTGATTTTGAACTCAATTTTACATAACTACTAATTATTGATATAATAGTGGATGTTACAATATTTTTTCATACAGTTTAACTGTCAATGATTAGGTCGGCTAAGTTAAATTTGCCTTCTTACTTATTTCAACAATTTATCCATTACTATCAGCTATCATTTATCCATTTTTGTAGCTAACTATTTCAACTATTTATCCATTACTTTTAGCTAATTATTTCCACTGTTTATCAATTACATTTAGCTATCTATTTTAATCACGTATACTTTTAGATGACTGTTTCAACTTCCTCTCGCTTGCTAACTAGTTTTCATGCACTCTTAGTAGCAACATGCAGTGTTTAGGTGACTCAGTATGTGGCTATATTTTTTCAAGTTTGATTTCTATTTGGTCTAATTAGCAGAGCTACTCCACAGTCTTTCCACTTACCAACTGCAGACACTGCAGACGTACCACCTGGGGTACAAGTACCCCTGGTTGGGAGTCACTGGCTTAGGCTACACAGAAGAAATGTATCACGGTTTGTGCATCGCAGGCACAATAACATTTTCACGCTTGCAGACATATGTACACACCCACCCATACAGTACAACCGTAAACACCCAGCCAGGTTATCCCTTTTGCATGGTTGGAAACTTTGGCATGCTAGAGATGTGGCATCTTGAAAAATCCTCTCTCTTTTTAAATCGGATAAACCCTCTCTGTCTCTCTCACAAACGCCCACAAGCACAATCGGCTCGATATAACCCCTGATAGTGGCGCACACGTAGACAAACATCCACACACACACACAAACCCTATAACATCTGTCTAATCTTGTGTCGAACATGGTGTATAGAGCTCCCACCACCATCGAGGCTCTGGGCCAGGGACGATGTCGAGGCCATACAAGGCCTCAGGCTTTCAGTCCGGCTCAGGAAGTGAGTGAACCGCTGCATCCTCCAAACAGACTTCCAGTAATCCTCTGAAACATGAAATCCCTGACATTTTGGCCGACTTCCAATTTATAAATTTAATATCACCTAGTGAAATTTATATGAGGATTTGATAGATCTGACTGCAACCTGAGTATATGCAGAATTTTGGTGTGGTGGTTTTGTGGGAAGAGGGAAAGTCAGGTCAATGCAATTACACAATTTGTGGCAAACAAACCATGATAAAGCGCTGTGAGGCATTTTGCAACATGCCCTGTCTTTTCTCTTGACACATGTTCTTTGTGTGCATGTGTGTATTTTGTGCAGGTAAATAAAGGAGGTGTTAATCGCTGGTTCTCACCTGTGTCTGGTGTCCCGGTTCCTGATAATAAGCCGTAAAGGAGCATTTAAAAAGGAGAAAAGAGAAAGTAAAAGCAGTCATTTATGATGCTAACAAGAGTCACTCAGAATTTCATAGGCTATAATGAGTCAATTTTCTCCTCATATAGTGAGATTAGGGTTGATTTAGACGGCTGTATTGTTTCACATTAAATATTAACCTAAACAGGAAGCTTTTTGGCATTTCCTCCCAGAGGACAGGGAAGTATCAAATACAGACACTATGAAACCTCCGTCTGAACCAGAAATATTAGTCAGGGATACAATAATAACAGAGAATGAGAGAGTGAAGTTACATAAGGAGAACACTTTACAGGACAAATGACTGTGCAATCCCATCGAGATTCTACGCTTGAGAAAATACAGAAATAGAGAATGTAGTGCCTGCAGCACAGTCAGAGATATCATCGTCATAATCCACAGAAAAAAGTATCTTTGTTTCACAGCAAAGACTTTCAGCTTCTCTCACATCCTAAAGAGGTAGATTGGAGTCTGTGATGTCTGAACCTCACGCACTCTGCTTTTGCATGAAGACAAACTTCAGAAAGTTTTCTATTGAGCTCAAACGGATCACAAGTGCAGATGCCAGCCAGAGCTAATGCCATACTAACCCATATCAGCCGAGCTCATTTTGTTTTAGTTGTGCTCAAGTCAATCCGATGCTCAGAATCCCACTGCTTCCCACTGTGGGAGATCCCTCCCAAGATTAGTCTACTCTTATTGCATGCATACCCAACGAGATCATGACTCTCACTTGAGTTCCAGTATGGTTCTGGTGTATCCATCAGGATGGACCCTGCGGATGAAGTTGAAGTCCCCCACGTAGAGAGAGCCGTCAGGGCCGCTGGCCAGTGCCACGGGGGCAAACAGCATCATGTCCCGAGCGGCGCCACTGCAGCTTGGACCGCAGGGGACACTCCGGTAAAAACCATTCCCCATCACAGTGCTGATGACCGGAGGCTGCTGGGAGAGGAAGACGTTTTCCCCATTTCCCTTGTGAAGGATTCCTGGGGAGGGAGGAATGCAATAAATACCTTAAAGGCCCTGAAAACACATTTTCTCAATCAGTTTCTTACTATGGGTGATGGGATCCTACATGAACACAACATTTTCTGTTTTCAGTTTTGGTTATTCCACATGACAGATTTTCTGTATCTTTTGTTCTGTCTGAGCTCCGCTCACTGGTTTTAAGTGGGCGGGAGTCATTTGGAAAAAGGTGATGTCACTCACTTTGCTGCACCAATCAAGGTTTAGCAATATGTGATGTGACAGTTGTGGGGTTGCTTTGCTGATGAAACCACACCCACTCAAGGCTGATCAGGCAGATTAACTGAGTTGTTAAAGTGTTAAACCTCTAATAAATAATAACTAAAAATGTTTTCTTTCCCAGACTACTTTGATTGTTGCACATTTAGTAAGGAATTTTTAATGTTGCAGTGAAGTACTCAAAATTTCAAACTATTTTTTCAGGGGCTTTAATGATGATATCTGTATTTATTGTGTTGGTTTGGGCCGCAATGGAAATAAGTCTTTATTGTGTTATCCTTGACGTTTTTTGTAGTGGTGTGTGATTTCCTTCGTGAATGTCAAGTAAAGTAAACTTAAAATACAAAATTGAATGTTGTAGCATTCTGATCCTTATTTATCTGGGATATGCCGCATGTGATTGAGTCAAAGGAAGCAAAACTGCAGTGTTATTTCCCCAAAAAACTAACAAAAATTAAATGTGTGCATTTGAAAATAAGAGCAAAAACAAAAATAAAAAAAATACAAACAAAAACAGTTCACAAGTATATTGTTTGTTCTCACCACTGCGTATGTTGAGGGCGTGGTGTTTGTCCAGAGACCACCCTCCCAGGTTTGAGGGGACCAGTTCGAATCCCTGCATCAGAGCGGTCCTCCTCTCCCATTGGATAACGCCAGGACATGACTCATACTCATAGCCGACAGAAACTGAAGTGCAAACACATGCGTACATAAGAGGGCTTGATGTCATGCACCATAATAACTATGTGCTGTAGACCTGCTGTGTCTAACGCTACAGTATGTGCAGCGAAATTACTGTATGTGGTGGTATTTGTACAGAATTTGACAGCCCGACTTCACACACAAGCACACGCATTCCCCATCACTCTGAAACTATACTGCACTGTGGTGAGACAGATGAAAGGCCTGTAGCGAGACCTCATCAGTGTGTGTGTTTGAGAGAGATCAGTGACAAGTGGAGGCGTAATCAGGAGGAGCCCGTCTTCATGAAGGAGCCCTAGAATTAGCTGCTTGGCCTCTTAGTTGTAATGATACGCTGTGCAGCTTCCCACTACAACTAACAACTATCAACAGCTTTTTTTTTTTTTGGCTTGGCAGGATTAAATATGTTTCGACAGTAATTTACCACTTGAGAATTGAAATACGCTTAAAGGCAGCAGGTGACAAAGCCGTAGGAGCTCTTGAAAACATGTGAACACACAAACATACTTACGTGTCATTCTGAAACACCCAGTCACACGTACAGGAAAGAAACGCACGCATCAAAGCATCAGCCTTTTTCAGTACATTTACTCAAGTACTGTACACATTAAATTATATAATATATGTTATATGCGTTTATATTTTCCTAATAATACTTTTACTTTGGTAAAATTTTGAAGGCATATTTTTTTGTAGTGGAGTATTTCTATACTGTGGTATTGCTACTTTTCTTTAAAGCTGCATTCATTGATTTTTTGGCCACTTGGGGGCAGCGGAGCAAGTTGTAAACAAAACACTGACATATCATCACCTTATTAATTTATTGTTATAGCAAACGTGTTAGCAAACAGTTGCCTACTTACACATCAGATAGACACAGAGCAACATTAGCATCTATTTGGAGACATGTTTCTAGCCAACTGATGAACATAAGGACAATATTTAATCTCCTTTTGGTTAACAAAATATCTGCCTCTTGAGCAGTTTGTAGTTTGTGGGCTGGAAAACCAAACTAATAAGCTGAAAGACACTAAAACGTAAAGCAGAGGAGAACTGCAGAGTTGAGGGGTTATTCTCTGTGGTCTCATCCCTAAGAGCGACCCCTTTCAAATTACACTCAGTAGTTTGAACATTTGTTTGCATACAAATATTGATTAGCGCCGCTTTAAGTAAAGAATTTATTCCTATCACATGCAGAGTTTTAGATTGCATTGAGTGGCTGGTGGGCAAGGCTTTCATTGAAAGGAACTTTTCACTGTAGGTGAGATAACCTAAAAGTAACAAGTCATTACATCTTTCCTTAAGTAACCAAAATATGTGCAAAAACACTCTTTAACGTGCTTTATAATAAAAGCAGTAGGAGTTCAGTACAGTTAACTTTGTCACATTTTAAAATGATATAACATTGCTTTTAAATGAAGATAATGATATACTGTACAGACAGCTTGACACGTCTGACACAAACGTGGAAGAAGAATAGTTGTCGCTGTCAATCACTGTTGGCACTGATCTCTCTTAACTTGCTTTGTAGTAAACCAACATGCCTGTGAATTGATGGGCACTCAAGGAGAACTGGGGAGCAAAGTCAGCATAAAGACAAGTAGAGATGCTAGAATACATAAGCAGGGGCACTCACATTATGTCCAAACTCAGGAGATTCCCTTTAACGCGGAGAGAAACTCAGCAGGCACACAGGGCCAACTTAAATCTGCAACTCAATGGGTACAATCGATAAAGTGACTGGGGAGGGAAATAATGGGTAATTTGGGACATTGGGGATTGTGAAAGAGAAAAAGAAACCATATAGTGTTGGACAAAGGTTCTTAGTCCGGGAACTATCTCTTAAGTTCATTCAAAAGGTTCATTTGTTTCAATTTTGTGTGTCTTAAGCTCTGATAGGCATGTGAACTTGTGTTTTTAAAAAGGACAGAAACAGACCTGAGAGACACTGAGTTTCAATTTATATTGAAGTACAATAAAAAACACGTCTTACAGTGTAACATATTGTGTAATTTCTGACCCTTAAAGTCACATTGCACCCCCCTTGAAGAACCTGTTTCATGACCTGGAAACCAATCCATCCTTATGAAAATGCATCAAAAGTTGCCATAAATACATTACCATGGGACATTGTCTCGCTTTTTTTTTTTTAAATTCTACAATAAAACTGACTTTATTTGAGGAACAAGGCTTTTCCAGGACAAAACGGGCAAAGCAATCTCAAAGGGAAAGTGTCAGTGTTTTGTGAACTGCTCCACAACCGAATATTACTGTAGCTATATTACAAGAAACGACACACACATCAGCACACGTATACACATTCTCTCACAAACAATACGCATGCACACCAAGGTACATGAATGCACACTCAATATCTCACAGGTGAAAGCTTTCATTCCCCTCTGCTGAAGCCTCAGGCGATGTGTTCACCCCAGCAAACAGAGCATGATCTCCCTTTCTCTTGCTCTCTCTGGCTATGTGTGAGCACATGGAGTGTGTGTATGTGTGTGTGTGTGTGTGCGTGTGTGTGTGTGTGTGTGTGTTTGCATGTGTGCGTCTGTGTCATTTTGCCACCAAAGTACTGGGAACCATGGGGGCTGTGGAAATATAATTTTACCTTTTTAAATAACCTCTGATGAAATTAATTTCAGCAATTTCTGTTCAAGTGCTCATGGATGGAATATTCTGTTATGGTTCAAGTATGAAAAATATGGTATATTTGACAGATAAACATATATGTGGTATCCTGACGTGACTGTGTGCCACCACCTCAGCTAAAAGTTTAGAGGAGCTGCTCAACATAACTGGTCATAGCAAAATAATATGGCTGAAAATAACATGAAATAGCATATTTCTTCACTTAAAATATTACAAAACCAACTAAAAACAGGCTTTATGAAAAAAAGGGCACATAGCAGATGCCCTGAAATAACTTTGTTATGATATGGCGCTATATAAATAAAACTGAATTGAAATTGAATAGCGTAGTAGTAAGGGCGTGGCTGCATGTTATCTACACATCTCCAGGCGCATTTATGCAGAATTTACAGTGATTTTTACGCTGCCTGGTGGATCTTATCCTATAAATCCAGTGTTTTCTTATTTTTGTTGAAACAGGAATTTCAGGGCTCTGTTTTGGTATCAGCTAGAGCGCTGAGGTGATTTCCTCGGCTGCGCCGGTTTGGTATCTAGGTGACTCGCTGTGCACCACAGTGGGAGGAGAGGCGGTAGAGGGTGTGGCGATGCCAATCTAGCGGCGCACTGCAATCTTGGTGCCAAGAATGAGTTCGCCGCCTGACTGCTCAGAGCAGATCGACAGCTCAGCGCACCGCACTGTTCCATGATATTTTTGTCATTTTATTAGGTGAAAACACACCCACATAAACCTCTCTGAAATCACACAAGCTCCTTTATTCATGTTTTGTTCGTCTTTCCACTTTTAGTCTATGTTTTTCAACCAGCTGATGTGATCACACAGGGAAAAAAAAGATTGCATTAATGCCAGTGTCGCAGAATAAAGATTAATGGGTAATTCTTACCAGCTCTGTCATCTAAGACAGTAGTAGTAGTAGCCTATACTGAAGGCCTTTCCTTTACTCTGGTGACTGTCTTTACAGCCATCTGAGGGCAGCAGGTATCTGTTCCACCTGCAGTCTCTAACTGGAGTGATGTTGCACTCTGTCAAGCCACAATTACGCACGGCAGATCCGCTGGTTAAATTTTGTTCAACCAACATCAAACTTGTCGTTCTGATTAATTATTATAAAAAGTTTCTACTGCTAATCAACAGGCGTGTTGGAGACGGACACACTAAAAACAGTTCACACAGTTTCAAGAAAAATTGTGGATTGCTTAAAACTTCTCTATCCTAACAAAGGGGGTTGCTGTGTTTACATGGGATGAAAGTAGTGACTGTGATTGGCCATGATTGCCACAGCCTCTAACACACCCACCTATAATGTATGATAAAATAGTCTTGTTCATGCGCCACATTCTTTTCAGTTTTGAGTGAGTCAGCAGCAGCTGAGCTTGTTGCAGGTTTAAATATCCTCGATCTCGATCATGCTGTTTATCCTGCTGTAATATTATTTCCACGCAAGTTTCAGATTTAACTATAGGAAATGCATTACATCTGTCAGTTGTTCTAAACATTAATCAGCGCGTGCACGTAAGGTGTGGCCTGCATGCACGTACCCAGGGCAGCCCCCACCCCAGCTGAAAATACATCCCTGCACAATCAGGAACTATAGAGAGGGAAGGATCGGGGGGGAAAACATGGGTAGAGAAGAGAGAACAAGGGAGGGCAGGGGAAGACAGGAGCGAGGTAACAGGGGAGATCAGAGAGAATGGAGGAAATAACAAGCAGTGAAGAGAAGAAAAGAGAGTTCGGGAGAGGACAGAAACACAGGAAACACAGTGAGGGTAGAGGAAGATGGGGGGCGAGGGAAGAGGGCAAGAAGGACAGGGAGGGAGGTGGTTCAGCAAAGCAGGGCAAATATAAAGCAGGATCAGTGGGGTTGAGGAAAGGTGAAAGATCAGGAGAGAGCTGGAGCAGATGAAATGCTGCTCTAACAGATAAGAAAAGGAGGGGATGGATCAGGAGGAGAGAGAAAGCCTAGGGATGGAGAGATGCAATCTTTGTACGAGACCATACACTCGAGTGGACAAAGCTTCTGATATGCCTGCGATATCTCAGTGCTTATGGAAAGCTCTCTCTCGCAGCTGCAGTGTTTGTCTACAGCCTTCCACAAAGAAAAGTGGTGAACACAGATAGCAGAAACATTATCTCTTAAATGACCAATAGGAAGTTCAAAGGTCTAAGCCTTGATGGCATCTTTAAAATGGCCACATTCATGAAAACTTTCCATGCACAAATTTGTATTTTGCACATGTTTCTCCAGAGAGCCAGTTCTGTCCTAGAAGTGCTATCTCCCTGTCACTGCAGATGATATCTTTACTGCCAGTTACTCTATATTTGTAGAGCCATCCATCTTTCCATCCCGCCTTCTCATTACAACTCTAGTCTAGGTCTTGGAAAGGTGGCACAGAGTCCAAACTGCTTGCTGTTCACCTGTTCATCACCTGCACAATCCCCCTCCCAATGCATTAATAACATGTTTTGAATTTCCTGATTACGATATTTTAACTATAGTAAACACGTCATTGCATTCTGCTAAATCTGCAGTTGTCAAACCACTACTAAAGAAACTAAACCTGATCACCACAATAATTATTCATTATCCAGTCTCTCTTTTCCCAGCAGGAGACTGCCCATTAACAATTGGTTGATTACCTACTGAATGGTCAATCACTGACACAATGACTTCCAATTAGGCTTTTGTGCAAACCACAGTACTGAAACAGCCACTCAAAGACCTTAGAGTTAAAAGGGATGATGATAAAATTTCTGCTCTTGTATTGTTGTGTTTGACCCATCAAAACATCTCATTTCAAAAGTTTGAGAAGAGGTAGCCTTTTCCTCTTTTTTATTCATTTCTTTTTGGTTTGCATCCTATCTGAAAGGAAGATATTTCACTGTATCTCTCAGGACTTTTATGTCTGGAAATACTATGCCAATGAGACTAAGCTATAAATCCATTTTCCCATGGAAACCTGAGCCCTTTTTAAGCAATAGTTCAATCATTTGGGAAGTATGCTTATTTGTTTTCTTGTCGAGAGTTAGATGAGAAGATTGATACCACTCTCATCTATGTGCATTAATTATGCAGCTAGAGCATGCTAATTAGCTTAGCTTATTATAAAGACTGGAAATAGCTAGCCTGTCTCTCTTCAAAGTTCACAAATCCGCCTACCAGCACCTCTACAGCTCAGTAATTAACATGCTTTATCTTGTTTGTTCATCCATACACAAAGAGAAATGTAAGGACGACAAGTTGTGGTTTTACGGGGGGAGTTACGTCCTGTTATCATTTCTTGGTGAACAGTGTTCGGGCCCAGTGACTTTCTGAAGTCTCCGCTGGTTGCCTGTCAACCTCACGGTGCGCCAAGGAGTAGTCAGAGCATGTAACTCCCGGTAAAACCACAACATGTCATTTTAACATTTCTGTTTGTGTTTGGATTTTAAAAAAACAGATACATTTAGATTAGTGAGCTTTACAAGTGCTGACAGAGCCAGGCTAGCTGTTTCTCTCTGCTCACAGTTTTTATGCTATGCTAAGCTAAGCTAACCTAACCGGCAGCTGGCTCCTCCTCCATAGTTAACACACAGACATGAGAATGGCTTCGATCTTGTCATCTAACTCTTGGCAAGAAAGCGAATAAGCGTATTCCCTAAAATGTCGAACTACTCCTTTAAGACAGTGACACATCAAGTTCTTGTGACGCAGCATAACTAAAACCGCCTTTAATCACTTCAAAAAACATACCTAAAGTACAAGGTTTTTGTTTTTTGGTCACACCCAGATGTAGAAAATGCACACAACGGCTTCTAGTGGAAATTCTTATTTTTCCGCACTTTTAATAAATATAGGATATTTAGATGTTTACTTATGGGATTGACAGGTTGCTATTTTGGATCTAATTTATGATCAATTCCGATTCACTCAGATTTTCATATGAGTAACAAGTATGCATACGTTTCATGACTTGGATGTTTTTTTCTTTTTCTATTTTTGAGTATTTTACCTGGCATTTTTGCCTCAATTCAACAGGGACAGTAGAGAAATGACAGAAAACGAGATGAGCGAGAGGATGGATGACATGGGAACTGGAGGACGTTGCAATTACTGTACACAGTCAGTGTCTTAAACCCCGAAACCACCAGGGTGCCCCAGATGTTTTCCTATTTTTCTCTCATTAAGATAGTTCAATTTCAATTCAATTAAATTTTATTTGTATAGCGCCAAATCATAACAGAAGTTATCTCAGGGCACTTTTCATGTAGAGCAGGTCTAGACTGTACTCTTTATAGTATTATTTACAGAGACCCAACAATTACCCCCATGAGCAAACACTAGGCGACAGTGGCAAGGAAAAACTCCCTTTTAACAGGCAGAAACCTCGAGCAGAACCAGGCTCTGGGTGGGTGGTCATCTGCCTCGACCAGTTTGGTTGAGAGAGAAAGAGAGAGGGGGAGAGGGGAGAGATTGTATTTTATATTCGACCTACCAGTTGCATGAGTGAGGCCCCAGACCTCCTGGCCATAAACATCAGTCTTGTTCCAGACCAGCCTGTGGACCAGGCCAGGCCCAGCGGGATACCAACGCTGGTACAACCTTCCCTGGACCGATGCACGGACATGCACCTTGGACAGGCCGCCCAGTGGGGAGATGGGGGACGATGGGGAGGGAGGAGTGAGGAGGATTCGCAGCAGAGAGAGGTAGCCTGCAGCGCGGGTGCTCAAATAGTTCAGCTTTGCAAAGGCTCCTGGGATTGAAACTTCTTCCTGCACCGCCTAGGGAGAACAAGATGGAGAGCAGAGTGAAAAATACAGGTGACGGAAAGAGGATAAATGAGAAATGAGAGTGTTTTATCATTACTTTGTATAATAAGCTAACGTAATAAGTGCTATTGGCAGGTACAGGAAGAAATAGCTCAAACAGTAAAGTGCAGTAAGTACATCAAATATGTGTTAGCCATGTTACAATAATAATCATAAAAATTAAGAACTTAGTGAATGAAATGAACTCTGAATGATGATATCTGTTTGTACCACAAGGGTTTTCTTTTAAAGAAAATGTAGAAATATATATACCTTGCAGACTAGCAAATAAAAAGCCATGCTCATCTCTCTGATAAACAGTTAAGTAGCTGCAGCAGCAAACATTTATTCATCCACTACAATATTTCTCTTGGCTAAAATCAGATGCCGTTTTGAGTCAGTGATTACCTTAAATCAAATTACCTCTAAGACAACTATCTCTGACACATTTTCATCAAAGTCTAAAGGCTTTGATTGTCTTTATTAACACAGGTGAACACAGCGGGTGTTACTAAGCCAACTGTGAACACTACGCACTGTTCTTTCCATTTATTTGCTCACTGCCTGTTTGTCCTGAGGTGATATTTGTCCCGAGGAGAAAATGTTCTTTCATTTGGATGATCTGTTCATCCCAATCTCAACGAGCTTGAACTGTGAAGTGCAGATGATGTGTTGTGGATATGAATGATAATACTGACATCACTTTCCTCTGCCACAAAATGATCATGTGACCATAGCACATATTGGATTTGACATTTTCTGCAGTCTATCATGTGTCCAGGCAACGAGAAAAATAACATTCTGTGTACCAAGAATTTTAGTTGGAACTGAAATAAGGTCAGGGTGAGGTTTTGATCACTGTAAGAAAAACATCTTTGGAGTCACATAGGAGAGTAAATATATAATCACCAGTCTGACCTCCACACCTGACTTTCAGCCACCTAATTTGCTTTTGATGTGGGGAAGTATATGGATGGAGTGCAAATTTGCATTTTGCTCATTCCTTATTTGCACGATGCAAATATGAATTGAGCTAAATTTGCAAAATCTTGTGGGACCAGGTTGGTTTGTTGCTGAGCTGTAACAAATTGAGTCTACGCTTCATTCTTACTGCCTGTCATGTGTAGACATGAAGCAGTGCATTGTTACATTTCATACAGATTTCCCGATTGTGGTAAAGGAGGTTTGTACCTGTAGCTCAGGCACTGCTGGCCCCTTCTCTGCACATGCTCTTGTGTATCTGGGAAGCGGGTAGGGCAGGACCAGCGGGTAGGGACTCAAAACACTCTTGATGTCACATTTAGGAGGTTGAGCTTCCTCCCTGGACATGGTCACCTGATCCAGAACCAGGAAGTTGTTGTTAGGCGTCCAGATGGTGCGTGTCTGCGGCAGGAAGGGTGGACGCTGGAACATCAGGGTCATAGACATGGCGCCCAAGGTCACCAGGTCAAAACTAGAGTTAAATAACAGTAAGACAGAATAAGATTGGAGCGCGAGGGGTTTAAGAGAAGCATATCCTTTGTATGTTTTGTGTGTGGATGCCTCTACCTTCCGTCCTGCCTACTGATAGTGTAACCATACTCTGGGTGCTGTGGGAAGGTGATGTTGACTCCAACCAGAGGGGAGCCGTCCTGCAACGCGACGCTACCTCGAATCACAGCTACCCGACTGGAAAAACAAAGACGGGAAGCAGAGAGAGAGAGAGAGAGCAAGAGAGACAGAGATACACAAAGAAGGGAAGAGATGACAGGTTTACAATGATGGAGAACATAATCATTGTGTGAAGAGAGAGGCATATTGTGACGCACTAGCCAAACGACCTTGTGCTTGAAGAAAAAGCAACTGCATTTATTCTGCTCAGTACAATTCCCTTCTTTAGCGGAGAGAAATCTGCCAGCGATTGCCAGGATACAAGGACCATAAATATAGCTTCACCCACAGTAAAACCTTTCAACACCCTGTCATATAAAAAAAAAAAAAACTTCCACGTCATGTTTATATTACAGTGACAGTGGTACCTGCAGCAAAAAAAAGGCTGTGTTGTTCTTTAAATAGCCCGTTAACTATCAGTCACATCTCCACTATTTTGAAATATTCATCTTGATTTTGCAGGTAAAGTGTGAAATACACTGCTTATATCTTGAAAAATCGCTGAACTGGTCAAATGAAGACAGATTTAGACAGACACATGCGTTGCACACACACACACACACGCTCATTGATGGAGCCTATCTGTTACTCCAGAAGAGGGATAAATGAAGGATGGTGAGGTTTCTCCGGGTGGCTGCATTGCCCCGTTTGTTACTCCTGTCCTGAAAGCTGCCATCGATTTCCTCTCTGAAAAAACTGCCACATAATTAATTTATTTGTTTATTCTACAAGTGAACCAAGGGAGGGAGAAAAAAAAATGCACTTTGCCATTTTTCAGAGAGGCATCACTTCTTGTTTTTCCAAACCGAACTTTCTAGGTCATCATCATGCCAGTGAGATGTATTTCCTCTCTTAGATGGCAGTGAGAGGCCACTGAAAAATTTATGGTGACACCTTCACGACTGGCGTAACTGAATGACACATTAAGCATTAATATGTAACAAACAAATACTCTGCATTTGTCGCCTGACACTGATACCGGAGGACAATGCACTGCCGTGTGACTGCTAATCTCCAGTGGGACGATGATCACTAAGATGTGTGCACAGGCGTGTGCTTGCATGAAAAGCCTCATTCACATGCACACACATACACTCTCATTACACAAATAATGGCCAATTTAATGCATTAATACAGATCTATTTACTCAATTATCTACAAGTCATGTCTTCAGCATACCATACAGTAGGACAACTCAAGGACACAGAAACACAAAACAGCCTATACATTCGCATGCATAGGCTGAGCTAGGCACACAAAAAGTAAACAAGCACATACCTGGTATCAAAGGGCACGTCTCCAGGGAGAGTGTGTGTGGCCGCTTTGCCAAGGAGGAAGCGTATGCGGCGGTAGTAGCTGTGAGTGTGTGTGCTGGTGGGCGAGGGGGGTGTAGTGGGGGGCGGCGGGCTCTGCTGCAACAGGGCCAAGGGGTCGGCCGAGCCGTGACACAGAGGGTCCGAGCCGCAGCTCAGCTGCTCGCAGCAGTCTGGGTCTACACAGTCAATCAGGCCATCTGAAAAGGGACAGGAAGTTAAACATTTATAAAACAAAATAGTTAAAATAAAATAAAAGCACACATTCACACACAAACAGTGTTATGTGAGGATGGTTGTTTAGAGGGCACTTGAATTCACACAGTTAATATAGGTGAAACATTAACATCTTTTTAGGCATAGCTAATAAAGGCTTTAATAGATTTAAGTGACTAAGGTGCTGAGAGCACATTTCTATTCTCAAGGCCAAGGTGCTGTATATATCCGCAGTGGAAAGACATGAAGAAGATGCCATAAAACCTCTGAACTACCAAGAAAACTCTACTGGAGTAATCTAATCTACAACAATGAACTGCATCATTATCACGAGTATCAATCAAATGACGTTTATTAGGAGCCATCAGCGTACAATTATAGCATCTATTGCTATAAATCAGGCCGGCATCACCAGCATTATTTGAATGTGATCCATACAAGTTCGGTGTAAACAATGAGCTGCAGACACAAACCGAGGCGGCAGGTAATAGGAGCCACACTGGCATTTGTGTTTCCTATTTCAAGCCTGTTTCTGAAAAGGCAGGAAACAGTGCTGACATTTAAATGCATCTGACCACAGAGCAGAGAGCTAAAGGCCAACAATATTCTATTATAACCTCCTCCCACAAAGGCAACATAGTACAATGGTTGATTTCCATAAGATTCACTACTTCAACTTCAAAAGCCCACTATTAATTGAATTTCTCATATCATTGTCATTAAAAACACACACAAGTTTCTCACTTATTGCAGGCATGGTTGTTAAACAAAGAAGTACATTAAAAATGTAGATTTTAAACATATGTAATACATATGTAATGTATGTGCATGTAATTTCACTGAGTATTGTGTGGAAAAATGCTGTTTTTTTCAAGAGGAAGAACAATAAATGCGCTCCTCTCCCCCAGCCAGGTGGAATAATTGAAACTCTCTCTTCAAACTTCCTCTTTATTCTCTGATTACTTGTGACAGCATCTCTCCATCTCTGTCTATCTTCAGAGACAAAAAGATTGCTGCGAGAGAAGGTTATGAAAGCCTACGCTATATGTGCCAATTAAGGGAGATGGCTGAATTGTGTGGTAGAAAATTATGGTATTTGAAAAGCTGTGCAGAGAGGTGGAAGGATAGAAAGATAAGAGAAGTGTAAATGGTATCCATAAGGCTTTGTTAGTGAGTCTTTCTCCAGCATAACCATCCCTGAACTTAACAGTTTGATACCTACAGTGCAGCCACTTGATGAAGTTCATCAATATTCATATGTCATTATAACACTATATAATGCCTCAGTATATATATATATATATATTCATCTTTGCATGCAGTGCAATATATATTTTAATACCTGACTGCAATGTAGAGAGAAACATGTCCCTTCCTCCACCCACTCACCACCTCAACCTCTATTTAACCTACTCATACAGAGAGAAAGAGTGATATTAAATCAAATCAATGCATATGTATTAAAGGGGTAGTCCAGCAACTTAGTATTACACTTCCATAATGTAGGGGGCTCATAAGAGACAGATAAAAAAAGAAAGGTCATAGTCGAAGTAGGAGAGTCTGAGGTATCCTGACTTTTAGTCCAAATATGGATAAAACTACATAAACTACATCACACTACGCTTCCCATGATGCACCTAACAGCACCTTTCTGTTAGACCCTCCCTGCCTGCCAATGTCTTTTAAAGTCTTTTGAAGGAATACTCAGACATTTTTGGAAATATGCTTGTCCACTTTCTTGCAGGAGTTAGATGAGAAGATCGATACTATTCCATTCAATTTATGGCTACAGCCAACATCCAGTTAGCTTAGCATAAAGACTGGAATCAGAAAGAAACAGCTAGCCTGGCTCATTCAAAGGTAACTAAATCCACCTTAAAGGACTAAAGCTCACTTATTAAAAATCTTGTTTGTTTAATCCATACAAAAACCACAATGACAATATGTGGTTTTATTGGGGGTTATATGACTACTTGGCTGGGTGCACTGATTTCCTGGAATCTCGCAACCTTCGCGGTGACGACAAGACTCCAGGAATTTACTGCTCCTTATATCGAACGGACAGATAGAGAATTAGATCCTCTCGTCTAACTGTCTGCAAGAAAGTATTTTCTAAATGCTGAATTATTCCTTTAAACTATACATCCTCACGTTGTATCATTTTCAATGTGTAGTCTCCAAGTCCAAGCTGAGATAACCCCTGATGACATCATTAGGGTTATTTTTTTCAGACGTGACAAAGCCGCAGAGTCACAGAAGACATATGCAACAGTTTTCACAGGCTGGCTAGTAAACTGACCTTTATGTGTAAAATCAGTGTAACGCCCCTTTAAAAAGAGACAAAGCAAGAAAGGTTCAGTTTGTTTAAGGTGTGACTGAATTAACAGTTAATATGCTCATATACAATGTGTAAATGTATTAGGTGCACAGTGTGACAGTCCTTTATTTCTTAAACACCACAGATGAAACATCCATTAATGACAAAACATAATCAGAACAATGAGATAGAGCATAATCCATTTATACGATACAAAAACCATCAGTGCCTACACTGTTGGCGGGCCACCGTCCTGCTATGACTTGTTTCCTTTATTCAGCCCATCTTTTACAGTCCACAAAACATTTTTTATTGTATGGTTCTGAGGTTATAATCCAGGGGTAAGGACCTGTAATTCATGTTCTGAGCAGCCATCTACTCTGACTTTCTGAAGTGTTGGCTCAGTCAGTCATGCAGCTTTGGTAAACAATGTGCAGGGGGAAAAAAAAGGTTACACGGCAGCTATCAGCACCCCGCACCACCTGAAAAACAGGACTACAAAAAAAGTATGTGTGTGTTTGAGGTTTTCCCGCTGCTGTATGCACTGATTCAAACGCCACTCATCACAAAACGTTGAACCACACACACACACACACACACACAAAACACAAAACAAGGAAGCTTTTACTCCAAACAAAAGCGACAGTACCTTGTTTGCAATGATGGATTACATCACCGGCTTAACAGGCATGTCCATAATGGATATTTGATGGAGTTTCAAAGTGAATGAGCACAGTTGAAAGCAATGTAATATTGCAGTATATTCTTAAAACTTGTTATGTGTTGAAGAGCAGCCTTAGATGGAACTGAAATGGCGAGGAAATGATTGTAATGAGCAGAGCTCCCGCTACTACTGAAATGTTCCTTTCTTGTCTCTTCACCTGAGGATAGAACCACACAGCTACGAGGCTGAGCGACATACACCCCTCACCTGTCACCAAACACCTGATAACCAAAGAAGCAGAAATCTATTCTGCATGGTTTGCTGTATTTAGACTTGTGAAATTTTCTCTGAGTGCCTTTTATCCTAGCAGGTGGTATGCATATTAGACATTTAGCTGTGATAAGAGGAAAAACATACACACTTGCAAAGATGTGCACGCACACACACACACACACACTCACAAAAATACATATTCAATATAATAATGACCAGCAGGACTCTACGGGAGTCTCAGCAGGGCTGGGACAACACAGAGGAATGAAGGGGAGGAACAATGAGGCAGATTTTTTGGCCCGGAGAAAACAGGAGGAGGAGTAATGGAATGGAATGGACAATCTGCCAGAAACACAGAAATGAAAGAGGTAAGAAAGAGAAAAAGAGATAGAAAATGATAGATGATGTTAGAATGTCACCTCCGTCGTTGTCTGTTCCATCACTGCAGTCAGTTTCCATGACAACGCTGCATCCAGGCCCACTCCATCCAGTCTGGCAGACGCAGCGCCAGCCGCTCTGCTCCAGGGTACAGCGCCCATGCCCACTGCACAACCCTGGGCAGCCATCTGAAAAGGTGTGTCCCATGTGCACACACACACACACACACACACACACACACACACACACACATTTTTGGCATTAGTGAGCATGTTGGAGGAGCACAATATGAAATTCAAATCCTAAATAAAGATAAATTACCTTTCACAACGACATCCAAATCATGAGTAACTGTGGGGGGGAAAGTGAGAACCGGGTAAGAGAAAGCAATTGCAAATGAAAATTATCCCAACAACAACAACACATTTTTTTTTATCCTATTGATCACACTAATCCAAATATCACAAAGAATAATTAAACACTCCCACATGCACACACACATACACAGCTCACCAATGTTACAGTGCTCTCCCTCCCAGCCAGGCTGGCAGATGCAGGTCCCGTCGTGGCACTGGCCGTGTTCTTCGCAGCGAGGATGGCACGCTCTCTGGTCGCACGCAGCGCCAATCCAACCCTCCTCGCACTGGCACTGGCCCTCTGAGCAAACACCATGGCTGCCACATGGCACCGGGCACAGCTCTGTCGAACAGGTGGGTGGGGATATGCGTGAGAAAAAAAAAAAAAAAAGCGTGTATGTGTGGAAGAGAGAATAATGTGAGGGAGGGGAACAAATGGAGGAATTGAGCGTTGGAAGAAAAAGGAAAGGTAAAAGAGGCACAGGAGACACGGAGAGAAGAAAAAAGCAAAAAAATTCAGAGTTGGGGGCGAGCCATCGGATATAGGTGAGAGAAAAAAACAAGCGATAGAAGAGGATAACCTCAGAGACTAAAAAGTCTACTTTCTCACAATACACAATCTTCCCACCTCTAATAGCTCAGCTCCCTCAAGGAGATGAAGAGTGAATAGACTCATAATAACAGCCAAATGATTCCTATTTGCACCTCATATTTAAACTACAGGGACTCCAATTCAGCTCTATTATTCTTTTCTGACATTTTGATCAGATTTGGTGGGTATGTTAATACCCTTTCTTTTTCTCCATCTCTCCATCTTTGTCTCTGTCAGCTTTCTCTTTTCAGTATCCCTTTCCCTCCCTCTCTCTCTTGCAACATCCCTTTAAAATTCTTTCCTCCTCTTTTTGTCTATTTCCCTTTCTCTGCGCTCCTCGCCATCTAACTCCCTCTCTCTCTCTCTGCAGAAGCAAAACCTCATCCATCAGTAAAGAGAGCAAAGTGCTGGAGGCACACAAAGACTACTTATCCAGCTGCAGTAAAAAGTTATTTCAATTTAAATATACATAGCATGGAGAGGGAGGAAAAAGTGGATTAAAGTTGGAGAGTTTTTTAGCTCTCTATTAGAATTACATTAGCTTAGCTATGCTTCAACAAGACCAGGACGTAGAATTGCAGGGTCCTTTTGATTAAAAGCCTGGCAGGTAGAGAGAGGCCACTCATATCTCAGATATTCAGCCACGGTCTATCATTATCATGGGCTATATCACTATAATAAGGCATGCATACACCTGAGAGCAGGAGGTAATGCAAATTGCCTGCAAATCATTGGTGTGCATGGTAAAGCGGATCCTTCCCAACACCAGTGTTAAGTTAGTGTGGCGGAAACAGTGCTATAATGGCTATTTTCCTCTCTGTCAGTCTACACCGCAAGGACAAGGACAAGGAGTACTGCATTCAATATTTTAGACCTTACAGTATACAAGCTTTACTTTCCTCATTACAATGGCTCCCTGACTTTTCCTCACAATCAGTGTAGAATTGCTGTCTATTTAAGCAGGCAGAGTTTACTGAGTGCGAAGGAAAGTTAAGGTAGCTGTAGAAGTAAGAAAAAAAACAAACACACTAACTAATATGAAGCGTACAGGTAAACGCGTATGCAACATCAGCAAGTTTTTAAATGCCAAGCTGAATGTCCCTCAGAGAAGCAGTCTCTAAAAAGCCCTTACAGCAAAGTGAGAAAAGAGGTCTTTTCTTTTTCTTACCTGCCTTTTTTTTCCTCATTTCGCTGAAGGGAATATGTGTGTGTGCGTGCGCATGTGTGCATGAGTATATGTGTGTTATAGTAAAAAAAAAAACAGCACTGAGAGTCATGAGGGGAAATCTCATTTACGACCAGCATGAAGAGAGTGCAAAAAAACACACATGCAAACACACACACACACACACACACAGACCCATTTCACAGAGTGGCTCCAATCCATATTTCTCTCTCATGTCTATCAAATCCCCAGAAAATGGTATCTGGCAAGACCACGCTTGCTACAAGAACACTGGCAAACCAGCGATGTGCAGTTGCAATTTTCTGTGTTTTTTCTGTGGGTGAACAGTAATCCTCAGGTCTTACCAGTGTAGCAGTCTGGTCCGGTCCAGTTGGGCTGGCAGGCGCAGGTGTCTGACTCAGGGAGATAGGTGCCATGTCCTGAACACTGCTCCTGACAGGCTGGCAGCGGGTCATCACAGCTCACTCCTGCCCAGCCTGCAGAGCACACGCACTCCCCGCGCACACAGACGCCGTGCCCGCCACACTGAGGGTCTACGCAGTCCACTGCAGAGAGAGAGAGGACAAAAGGAAAAGCAAGAATGAGTCAGAGGTGAAGGGAGGGAGTGAAAGCGCGGGGGGGACAAGGGGCTGGGAGGGGGGGGTGCCTGCCTCATTATAATCATCAGTTCACCGAGTATGAAAGCAGTGTTCTTTGCATCCCATCCAGGAGTTAACCACCCTAGCTACAATCCCTGTATCTGTTCCACAACATTACACTTCATAGGACACTTAGAACTGAGGCTTTGATAAGGGGTGAAATGGGTTGGTTTGTGTGTGTGTGTGTGTGTGTGTGTCATGGTGGTCTGCGCGCTACACTGTGTTAGTGTGTGTAATTACAGCTCTGAGTGCCAAGCTAAAGCTCAGCACAGTTCGGCTCAGCTCGGCTCAGCTCAGCTCCGCCGCTCAAGGTCAAACACCTGATTCAGTCTCTACAGGCCGAGATACCGGAGGCAACAGCAGGGCGGTCTTTAGGACAGCTGTGCCATCAGGTTATGATCAAGTGTAACATCATCATTTGTTTTAAATATCATGGCTTTGTTTGTTTTTGCTAATTAATTGAGTGGTTTTACAATGGACTGCTGCAAGTGGAGGATATGACAAAGCCTAGGTGGTTTCCTGTACAACTGCAAGGTGCCTCAGCTACCTGAGTTACCTGAATCATTTATATTTTTGTCATTTTAACCCTAGGCCATTTTTCACCTTTTCTTATAGGTTTATGTCTTGGCTACCATAATAAAACTGTATATACAGCATATAACAAATATACAGTATACACACAATGATTTGTTATTTTCAGAATAAGTGAAGGTGCTTAGAAATGCCATCATTTGGCATGCAAGTGGTAGTATACATGACAACTAGAACAGGGAAAGAAATGTTTTTAAATTGTTTGGGGTTTTTTGCCTGTATGTCCCCAGCTTTTCAACACACCACAAAAATCTGTATATGAATGGATAGAGTTTCAGTGTTATAGTGGTAAGCCTATAAGAACCATGTTGATAGAACATTATATTCTTTACTATTGTCAGAAAACAGCATTGTATGGTATAATTAAAAAAAGCAAATTGTCATTGAATTTTTCTTATTCTTGTTTCCATTTGGGATGAACATGTTTTACGTTCTTGCCAGCAGGGCTTCCAGCTTTCCTTGGGTGATGTAAAGAGCAAATATAATGTTGCCATGCAGTCTGTGAATTAGCTCTGCGCTACCTGAACACTATCTTTGCAGCCTACATTTGTTTACATGTTGCTAAATCTGCACCATGAAAAGTCATGCTGAATTATCTACTAGCAGTCCCTGTTTGCACCGTAACCATAGATGTACAGGCAACAATCATCCGGATTGCTTTTCATACTGCAGAAAAAGTCTTGAAAATTGATGTGAATTGATTTTGAGGCAAGATCTGAAGAGTGTGTTTTTTTAATATGATTTCTGGGTGGATTTATGGAAATGTATCCTTGATGGACGTCTTGTGCTATCACTGAAAAGAGGATGTTCCACAGATTCCAGCAGTATGTACGATTTCTGTGCATTTCAATTTGACAGACACTGTCAAATTATGACACTGAGAAGAAGAAGATTTATACAAATTGCATCAATTAGGTTCAAAGCTAAAATGCATTGTTAAAGCTGCATTAAATGATTATTGGCCACTTGGGGGCAATTGAACAAGCAGAAAACACATATTATCACATCAGTTGTTATGGCTATTGTGTTAGCAAACAATTGCCTATTTACACAAACAAACAATTGCCTATTTACACACCCAGTCGTGTTTTCTGTCCACCTGATGACTCTCCCTTTAGCTCTGTTTTGGTCTCCACCAAGGAGGTAAATGTCTCTTAAGCATGCCTGCTGCAGCTGGAAACTGGGTTGCTGGCTAGGAGACCAAAACAATGATGCATGTTTCCCCCTGTTAAAGGGTGATTTTTGAGATTTCTTCCTTATCCAGACTGAAGGTCTAAGGATAGAGGG
The DNA here is from genome assembly GCA_008360985.2 of Macquaria ambigua. NCBI lineage: Eukaryota > Metazoa > Chordata > Actinopteri > Centrarchiformes > Percichthyidae > Macquaria > Macquaria ambigua. The sequence continues at coordinate 84,471 of VMKM01000911.1, read as the reverse complement.
TGCCGTATGCTGTACAGATTGTAAAGCCCTTGAGGCAAATTTGTGATTTGTGATTTTGGGCTATATAAATTAAAATTGACTTGACTTGATTGAAAACGCTCCTAGAGCTGACAGGGTCTGCAGAGTCGGGTGATAATTCTCTGTGGGTTTGTCACTACGAGGTACCCCTGTCAAATTACACATAGTCATTTGATCCATTGTCAATATAAAAATATTGATTGGTGCAGCTTTAAATTGAATGCCTACCTTAATCAAAAATAGCAACGTCATTCATTTAAACGTGTAAAAGTGGAGCCATTTTTGGTTGTGCAGATGTGACATTGTGAGGTGTGTATCTCCTTCTGAGAGTGTAAAACTTCTTACCTTGTTCACAGTTAACCCCCTTGTAGGCTGGACTACATATGCAGATTCCCTGGATGCAGGAGCCGTGGTTGGAGCAGGTGGGGTCGATACACTGACCTTCCTCCACGTTACACTCTGCCCCCTTCCACCCTGCCAGGCACACACACCTTCCCTTCTCATACATGCCGTTACCGCTGCACAACACGGGACACGAATCTGCAACAGGACAAACGCAGATTACACCCACGTACCCAGTGGCACACACATGCAAACACACACACACACACACACACACACACACACACACAGTGCTGCAGTATATTAGCTGGGAGACCGCAGTAACCTACCGTGAGTGGGGCTACGCTCTCTTATCTCAGCTAGTGCGCGGATTCAGCAAATCCTCAAGCAGCCTCTGTCTCCCTCTCTTTCTCTCTCACACACACGCACATACACGCTCATACGCACATACACACACACACACACACACACACACTCCAGCTTATCCCTCACGCTGTTTCAATTTACTCAAGCACCACCTGAGCCTGGCTACCACGGCAACCCAGGAATTGTAGAAAATCCCCCCAACGTCACCTCACTCGCTCTGAACAGGCCGTGAAAACAATCGTGAAAACGGAAGATTAGGAAGGAGAGCATTAGGGGTTTATAGAACGAGGGTGGAAAGCAGAGCTATCTCCATGCAGAGATGGAGAGGTGTGTGGCTAATGTAATGACAGCCAGGTAGAATAAAGTCAGTGAGTGCCTGATGATGCACTGACAGTTACACCCCCCCCCCCCTCCTCATTGCAGCTGGAGGAGGTATGGCAGCTCAAGACTTCAAATGGATTAGAAAGACGATCCAGAACCAACGCCTTTTTTTTCCTGGGATAATTTGCAATGATGGCCCTGTGCGTTCATGCGTGCGGGCATGTGTTATGTGTTTGTTTGATCTTTTCTTAAATCTAGCACTCACAGTAATAAATTCACACTTTTTACAACTCTTGCCAAAACTTGCCATCTAACTTTTCAAACGGAGAATATTACAACGATGAGAGGAAGGCATGAATAAGTGATGAGCGTAAATAAATCACAGGATGTGATATCACATCAGCTGTTTCTACACAATGAGACAGATACAACTACAATGGTTTCACAAGAGGGAGAAGAGGTAGAAGAGTAAAAGAGACAGGTGTGAAGATGATATGGAAATGTTGCAGTTAAAGGATGGTGATGTAATGGATGGTTAGCTTATTGCTCTGTGCCATAGTACTCCATTGTTGTCCAAAACTATTTAAAACACATTAGTGAGCCACTGTGTGTCATTATAATGAACATGAACTGTAGTTTATTTTAAGTCAATCCCACATACTGTAAATTTAATAGTAGCCTTGTCTAGGACAGGTAAAAACATTGAAAAACATTACCTGTACTCTATAAGTTTACATCATAAATTCAGCATAATGTATATTTCAGCACCAATCAGGTCATACTCACTAATCTGCTGCTCTGAGGTTATTTTTTTTAAACAGAAATACTATTTTCATTCACTAATTAACTTTAGTTGCTACCAATTTTCAAGCGCTGTGAAGTTGCTGTCAATAAAATGCAACTTCCTGCAGATTCAAATTAACATCTGTGGGGTGTGTGTGTGTGTGGTGGTGGTGGTGGGCTGTTAGAAGGATTTGAATGTGAAACGTACGTGTAGCGCTCCAAAAGCAGCAGAATGTGCAAGCGACGGGAAATAGTGGGTGCAGAGATGCAGAGCGGTGAGTATACATGACTCCGCTGGTGTACTAATGGAATTGGTGCTGTGGAAATGTGGAAATGTGCATTATGGTGAATTCATCGAGACCACAGGTGAGCATGGAGGAAGTGTTGAGTTTTCATTAACAGAAAACAGCATCAACAGCAAATTAAAACGGGAGAAAACAGGCACAGCAGCTGAAAGTAGTCCCTTGCAAATACACCATTTTCTCCTTTTTGAGTAGCATTTGCTAAAACTATTCCAGCTGTTTTAGTAAATTACTGAGCCTTTTTTGAAAGTGAAATTATACATTTGTGTACTTTTATTAATGTTTTTAAATCACAGACAGGGTAGGGAGGTCAGAAAGTATTGAGAGACACACTAACACACTGTTGGCTTTGATATTTCCATGGGGTTTTGTTGCCAATAGGAAAAATATAAAGCAATGCCAGCCTCATCTTTTATCAGATATCCCTTACCTTTGGCGCAGTCAGGACCCAAGAATCCAGCGAAGCAGTGGCAGTGTCCGGCCACACACTCTCCGTTTCCATTACAGTCTGTGGAGCAACCATCCATTGAGTCTGCACAACCACACGTATACACAAACATTCACAAATCAGACATAAAAGGCAGAGAAAAAAAACAACAACAAAAAAAAACTTGAAAATATTCCACATGTAACTCCATAAGCAGGCATAGCTCTCTGTTATTGAATGAGAGATCTGATAAGCAATGGATGGCTCCCCAGACTCAGGGGCTATATTAGATTAGTCTGATCCAGCTGCTATCACTCTCTGGGGAACGGCCAAGCACTCACTTACATTCAGTAGCACTAAGCACATTATACTGCATTACAGGTTGGAAACACGCTGCGCGCAAATTTACAAACATCAAGGCTTAATCAACAAACTGTTTACAAGGGTGCAGTTTGGAACGAGATTGAACAACATAAAATCTGACATTGTGAGTGCACAAGTTAGTGGAGAATGGGTAATACTGCGTCACTACAGTAGCTATGCTTGGCACGGCGAAGATCAATGTGACGCTTGTTCCTACTAGTGCTTTGTCTCATCTGGATACGCGTTTCATCATATCCTTCTGTAGGCTATACGCCTTTCATCATATTCCTCCATCAGACTACAATTAGTTGCCTTACTTTTACTGTTCGTTTCTCCCATTGATATGTCCATCATGTCAGATCTCATTCTCCGGGTACAGACAGCATGGCAAAGATAGATAAAGAGGGAGAGCACTTTTGTGCTTTTAGAGCATTATATAAACCTGCTGGGCTCTGTCAGCTCTACTTGAGATGGAAGATTCTGGTGGAGAAGTACCCAGAGGCTGGTAGAGTTGGGGATTTGAACTGTGCTGCTAGTTGTCTTGTGCCAGGCGAGCTCTATCTGAGCTAGATAGAGTGATTAAAAAGGGTGTCATGGATGTCATCCTTTATTTGACCCTGTGCCGTCCTGCTCGGCTCCTCTGAACACGGATCGACTCCAGAGTCAAACCACTGCAGTCCCCTGGCTCGCTCTGTTCAGGGAGCATGGATGACAAATCCTTCAGTGGCATGGCTCGCTCACATTCACACTCACACACACACATTTACAAACACATGCACGCAAAGTTATTATGTGACACCCGCCTTGAGGCGCGTGTGACACATGCTAATGAGACAGGCCCTGGCTGTAGCTGGCAGCACAGCGTTATCCTCCATAGCAGCGCATCACTACAGAAACCAAAGTCATTTTCACCTCCATCACCTGTCATCGTCACACTGATGGAGAGAAGGAGTGGCAATCATCTTTTCTCCCACACAGTCAGGAGGACTCGCAAACCTTTCTCCATATGTGTCTCTTTCTCTCTCTTGAAAAAAAAAAGCCTCACATACACAAATTCCAATATTGTATCTGACACCTGACACATGCAATGAACAAAAACTCATCTGCAAGGTCACAGAGTTCTTTTTAATCCAGAGGAGACGAGCGATCCATCAGAACACTCACAGGGCTGTAAGGTGCAGGGTTGTAACAGTGATATAAGCTCTGTATCTTTCAGGTCAATGTCTCAACTATAAAAATCTCCAGGCAATTAACAGGTAATGTATGGTGAGCCATGTCTTTATTTGTTACAGTATATAGTGTGTGTGTGTGTGTGTGTGTGTGTGTGTGTGTGTGCGTGCATGTGTGTGGGCATCCGTGAGACACCCACTCGTTTTTTTTCCACTGACTAAATCCTTTCCAGTTAGAAATCACTCATGCCATCAGTTATTGCAGTTAAATGCTATTATAAAATGGGTGCTTCCAGCCAAGTGATCTGATTGGTCAAATAAGCATTCCAATTGTACTTTATGAGCCCGTAAACTTTGAGCCATGCTTTATGACCCTTGGGCTTTATGAATTTATGAAAAAATGAAATGGCTGTTCAGCTAACTAGAAGTATCCAGCCGCTAGCTTACCGCTTTTTTGTTTATCGCCGATTTTGTTAAAAGTTCCAGGTATCTACGTGAAACTTTTTTCTCATACTTTGTTGGCCATTTTGTAAAAGATATAATATTCAAGAGGACGTGTGATGACAGCTGAAGTATAGCAATTATGCATAATTAATAGCCCTGCAGGAAGCAGCACTCTCTGCCTGGGTACAGGCTGAGTAGAATTAAAGAACATGGGGCTGGAGCGGAGGTGGCGAAATGGCAGAAATCATTAAGCCGGAGCTTTTGTGGGTGACATGTAAATGTCAATAACAGTGGAGGAGAAAAAAAGGTTTTCTCTGCATCTGCTGCTGTTTTCTTTTCTGTACAAAATGGAGAAAATATGTTTGAAAATTCAATTTGAATCCACACAATGATGTCTATTTTTGTAATGCGCGGATGTTCTCTCACCTTTTTATTCTTTTTTTTCAACATTAATGCATTATAGTCTGAATCACTGAGACATGATGCTGAGTATGGTGTATACACATATCAGCATTTGTGCCGACGCACAACTTGCTTCTTTCTTCTTTTTACCTTTATCAAGATGATGATTACAGTGATTATCTATGACAGCCTTTTCTGTCTCATGTAATCACCACATACCTCATTACTGTTGCAAGCACGTTTAAACATGTTTTACATATAGTATGCCCACTTGTTTCTATGAAAACAAGCATAGTTTTGCACATCAGGATCAGGATTTCATGTATTGTTTTCATATTCTTCATGTTCTCATATTTTCCTTCTTGTCATACTCATACACTGTATTGATTTTATTTTATTTATTTATTTTTACGACAGCCTTTTGCTGTTCTCTTATTTATGCTCTCTGTTTCTTTGTGGTATCCAGTTACTATTTGCTGCGGAAAAGCTCAGTTTCCCGACAGAGCTCATCTCATTTCTCCCTCATCTCCCCATAAAGCTCCACTGTGGGCTACAGCACACTGTGTCTCTTATTAGAATTTATTGTACTGTAGCTCAACGGCTTTGATTTTCTGCCGCCAAAACAATGCCGAGTCTGTTTGTAACCCTAGTTAGAGGTGTAAATGAGCAGTGAAATGAACTTTAACATCAATCCATTAATATTATTTTCCTCTTTCAAGCCAAATCACTTGATTAATTATTTGAAAAACCCAAGTGGACTAAAGGCTGCTATTCTGAGCCCATCTGTTGCGTCTACATTCGTTTTGATTACTGAAGGGGAAAAGGAAAGTTAACTCTTTGTAAACGCTGCCGTTTCCTGTTTAGCTCCAAATGTGTGACTCAAAATAGGTCTGGTATATTCCAGACTTTACAGACAGCACATGTGTCAACAAGTGTTTGACAGCTCTGAAATAAAATCTGTGTTTAGCTGTCGCATGCTGTCAGTCATTATATAAAGGACTCTGTCAATATGACGATGAAAGATGTCTTCAGCACAATGTTTTGGCACTATGGAGCCGTTTAATGATTGGCTTACGGCTTGGGCTTTTAAGAGGTTGGTGATACACATATTTAGCTTATGAGCATCGAGAAAGCTCGTTGCAGTGTTTCTCATCATTTACTGAATAACATAAAAACTAAATAATGCATGGCCAGTTAAAGATCAACATGACAAAAATCCCAAAATGAAGTCTGTTTCATGTTCATGCAATTGCCATTTTACCTGTCTGCTAAAGATAAATTACCAAGTCCCCCCATGATGTTATTGTGCTATTACATTTCCCAACACTTTTTTTTTGTTATTTCAACACTGTATTCTCTTAAGGACTACTGGACAAAGTGGGAGCGAAGAAACTGCCCTGGTAATTATCCACTTGTCTATATTCAGCCACGTACTCTTGCATTATTCACATCCTTCAATTTACACTGCCATCCGTGTGTGTCATAGCAATGAGCTGCAGTTAGCAAGCCCTGTCATTACTACAGGAGCTGTCCTCCCCTTTCCAACGGCTGTCTCTTGCCATGCCAAGCTCACTCTTATAATAGGAAAAGTTCCCTTCAAATGTCAATGAGTTTCAAACTACTCTTGGCAATGTCCTTATGTTTTTTGCATATCAACAGATTAAAGGGAAGAAAGGTCAAGAGAGTGAAGCAAGCCTGAGATACAAACAGTGAAAGGCACACATAATACAATTTTATAACTATAAACGGAGAACAAATATTCATGCTAATGCTAAATGTCTTTAGAAGACAGTGAAGAAAAGCTACCAGTTTCAGTGAATCTGTGATAACTCTCCTCACCTATGGGAGTGCTGTGGAGTAAGACTTGCTCCAGGTTGCGTCCGTCGTTGTAGAGAGCCAGGTGCCAGGTGCCGGGGTCCATGTACTCAATGAAGCCTGTTTCCTGGAGGCCGCTCAGCAGCAGGCCTTTGGGAGCTTTGGCAGTTGAGACGGGATCAGTCAGGGACCTGGGCAGCGCCTTCCCGTCCAGCAGTTTCACAAAGTCGAACTGAACACAATACAGTAACACAATCAGACAACAGCAATATCGTCCAATTGGAATGAGCAAGACGGGAATTCGCGAAACCTGCATAAATGCAACGGAAATTTGCAAGCCAAACCTTGTGCAGTGGTGTGTGGCTGTTGTTGGGTGAGCTTTGTGAAACTGCCAATTGAGTGCTATTGGAAAACCGCCGGCATACAAGAAGTTGGGGAATTGCATTAGATGTGGATATTAGATGCGAACTGCAAAACAGGGATCCAAAGAAAGAAAGGGAAATCGTCACCCATGGCAGCTCAGTCCTTTACCAGACATGTTCCACAGCAGTTGGTTCAACATCTTGACATGCTGCTAATAGCATGGGCAGACTTTACCACTCAGGTTTTCAAATGGAACAGACTATTATTGCATTTGTCTAAACCTGTCTGTGCTTCTTTCTCACCCTCTTTAACTTTCCCCACCACCCTCGTCTCTCCCTCCATTCCTCTCCATCCTAAAACCTCCTTGAACTAGCAAGCACTCGCTGAGTCTTATTCCCCCTGAGGGCTGTGTGTCACACTAGTGTCAAAAACAGCTAATTAGACCTCTTCATGCAGGCGAGAGCAGGGGCGCACTGATGTTAAAAAGCAGATGACTCAGTGTGTGTTGTATTTTTGTCTGTCTGCGTAGTTCTTGCATGGCACAATGCTGTTCTACACTGTGTACAACGTATGCATGTGTGTGTATTGCTTCTGGAAATGTGTCTGAGACACATTTTATCCACACTGACTAAATCAGAAATCGCTGTTTCCTTGCGAAAACGACATGCGTCCACACTTTATAAGTAAGTTCTGTTCACATGGGGAAAATGGAAAAATCTCTTCTTCCTCTTCCTCTTCTTCTAGTTGACAAAAAACAACATTTTGCATCACAGTCAACATCTGGTAGGAGTATGACAGACAAAGCCTGATTACTCTGTCTCAGCAGGTAAAACCTGTTTTCCATCATCTCTTACACTGTGTTTTAACACAGTCCAACTCACAATTTAATTGTTCCCATTTACGTATTTTCTGTGTCTGTTGTCAGAGTAAAATAGTGATTTGTTCGTGGCTTATTGTCTGTTAAACAGGCAGACAGCTATTCCTGCTCTGTTGCACTGAGATGTCGATCAAATCCTCATTTTATGCTCGCAAACTTGTCTGACAAAACAAGCATGAACACAGTTTTTTGACACCTGTGTTGTGTGATTGGCTTTACCGACATTTAAAATGAGTGATCACACACAAGGTTAGAGGTGCCAGGAAGTTGTCTTCTTTACTTCTTACTGCTACACAACCCCTGACCTGTCTTAGCAGGCATACGTTTATGGAGTTCAATTTGCGTCTCACCTCTGGCAGAAGTCAGCTGGGTGCCTACCATGATAGCAATGTAGACATGTACTGCTGTGGTGTGCTATTTTGTCACAGTGCATCCTCACTTCCATAGTAACTAGAGGCGTCCAGTACATGTAAGACCAAATCTTTACCACCAAATCTTCTAACTGAACTTCCTATACTGAATCCACCATTGTCACTGACAACATCAGTAGCTTTTAGTCTGAGAGCACTGTTGTCAGCTCAGCCCTGACACATGCGGTTACCTCCTGGTTCAAATCTTACAGAAAGAAGTCTGAGAAACCACAGAAACAATCATAATGTGATAACTCTGCCGCAAGTAGGGGGCTGCTGAGATATTGACCACATAAACAGTGCTTGTGTAGGCCTGGTTTTGTACTGAACTGAATGTTACAGCAACATACTGAACTTACAACTGAACTGAAGACAGTCAGAATCACTGAACGTCATGGCGTACGAACGGTGATGCGCTCACTTACTGAACTGCACTTGAATGGTGATGCAATCGCTATTAACCAAACTGAACAAAATTTATTTGAATTTGAATCAGAAAAGTGATTCGCAATTCCCACCTCTATAGTTGCAGATAATTCTACAGGCAATCAGAAATTGCCTGCTCCAATTTTCAGATATCAGATTTTCAAATTGTGGCACACTGTTACACACAGTCAAGTTGAGTGAGCATGCAGGCAAAGGTGAGAGCGCTCAGAGCAGTGATGTTGGAGAGCAAGAGAGACACATCCATGTATGTGGATAATAACAAACACAAACACATTTATTGAGCCCAGAATAGATTTTTGCTCAAATTAAATAATTCTTTGCAAGATAATATTTTCTCTACAAAACATCATTTATGTGCTTACAAAAACTATTTACGTGTGTTTAAAATATCCCATCGTGCAATCAGGATCGAGGCGCAAACATAACGCCATATTTATAATTGTCTTCGATGAGGCACGTCGCGTGAGGCCAGAATTTCTATCACATTTTTGTGAAGTCAGCTCGCTCAAAAACACCACCTTAGTGTGGATGAAAGACCAAAACTGAGAGAAAAAGGCACATTAGTGTGGATGTGGCCTGTGGTACTTCAGCAAACAAGCCCATCTGGGTGAACAGCATGCTACAACAGGAGCCTCCTTTACCTGAGTGTGTGTAGGCGGTATGTTCCTGCGTCCGTAGACCCCCAGCAGTGCGTTGTGTGAGAGAGACAGGTTGAACTTGATGTAGGTCGGATGGTGCACCGTCATATGAAACCTCCAAAAAAGTCCCGGAGGGATTGCCTGGCTCTGCTGGGTTCCTATGTCGACCTCGCCACGGTCGATGGCCCGGCCACGCACCCACTTCTCTGCAGGTAAAAAAACCACAGACAGGTGATATTGTTAAGTCACATATTGCAGATTTGTCAAGACAGACGGAGTTCTATTCAGTATCAGAGGGAGCAATTAATAACCAACCTGATGTCCTCAAACATCAGTGTGATCAGCGGCTGTACTAATGAAGTGAGACTGAATAGACATGACTGAGCGCTAGTGAAAATCCTGCTTTTCAAGAGACCCTGCTTTGGCAATCCTTTGGATAGGCTCTGCATAAAGATGAACTGCTTTAGAAAGGAAGTGTTTTGTATGAGAGCTGTCTACTGGGGCTTTGTCATGTGCTATATTAGCATCTTCTAACAAGAAAGAGAGTGAGTGTGTGTATGTGTTAGCATGTGTGTGAAAGGAGGGAGACAGAAAGGTGGATGAGAGAAAGTGAGGAGGGCAGGGGCACACACACACACGCACACACGCATTCACAAACAGTACCATGGCACAAAGATAGTGTCTTGAGTGAGAGCATGTTTTTGTGTGTGAAGAGAATAGGTCTTTCCAACAGTCCCCGGCTAGCCATCAGCTCTTTTCCTCTCCATAAGCCTTTATCAACCACCAGGCCTGAGTCTTTTGTGTAGAGGAGCAGACGAGGCTCTCCAGCCCTCTTTGTGTCGGCCTTTATGGAGAGATATATCTCTGCTTCTAAACTAAGATGGAGGAAATACGGTGACAGAGGGGAGCCAGCCGATCGTTACGGACACAAAGGCAGAAGAACAGTTAGGGGCAGATTCATGGACGAGGCCGCTCGCTCTCAATCTATAATGCCTGCAGCTTTACCACTCCATTATGGCGACACCATGCCCACCCACAGGCCAGTCGGCATATATCACATGTACTGTCACACAGATAGGGAGGTAGAGAGTGCAGGCCTGTGACTAGCTCCTGTTTCTACCAACGCTGTTCCTTTTTAGCCATGCTAGCGGCGTGGCTCTAGGGATGGCAATGGTCCGCCACTTTGGTTCAGACGGAAATGTCTCAATAACTGTTTGATGCATTGCAGTTGAATGTTGTACAGACATTCATGGTGCCCAGAGGATGAATCCTAATTACTTTGGTGATCTACCTGACTTTTCATCTAGCACTACCATGAGGGTGACTTTTGTGGTATTGAGTGAAATGTCTCAACAACTATGGGATGGATTGTCATGAAATTTGGTACGGACATTTATGTCACAGTCAGAATATATTGTAGTAACTTTAAGGATCTTTCCATCCAGCAAAATCATAAGGGCAAAATTTTAATTTGTTAAATACTTGCACACATTATGACATTCCCGTCAGCCTCAACTGTACTTTGTGTTTAGTGCTAATTAGGAAATATTAGCATATTAGCATGCTAACATACTAACCTAAGATGGTAAACGTGGTAAACATTACATCTGCTAAACAGCAACATGTTAGCATTGTCATGGTGAGCATGTTAGCATGCTGATTTAACAATTAGCTCAAAGCACCGCTGTACCTAATTACATTCTCACAGAGCCACATGAGAATACCATAAGCACGGCTGTCGACTCCTTTTACTTATTTCCATAAATCAGAGACACAATTCAGTGTTTTCTTTCATGAGTTTACTGGAGTTTGTGGAATTGTGAAAAAGTAGTCTGAATTAATTCAGTCATCATAACTTTTACCTTATGACCAAATGAAATCAGCTCTGCTATTTGCTTGCTGCTGTTACATAGGACTCTAATGCTTTCCTAATCTCCTCATCAATAACACACACGTTCAAGGCCTTATTTCATCACATATATTCAGATGTGTTTTATGTTCACCATTTCACCGAAGACGAAAGGTGAAAATGGTAAACACTGTACCCGCTAAACATCAGCATGTTAACATCATCATTGTGAGCATGTTAGCATGCTGATGCAACCATCTAGCTCAAAACACTGCTGTGCCTGAATACAGATTCACAGTGCTGCTAGCGTGGCTGTATACTCTTAGTCTTGTTTCTCTCTAACTAAAATTCTTACTTTTAAGACCTGCTCTCACTAAATGACACACATCATGCTAAGAAATGCCAAAGCATTGGATTTTTCTTTTTATCTTTTATCTCCTTTATCTTCTTCTTCTATGGACTAAGGGTTTGAAAAAAAAAAAAGATTAATTGGTTAATTGATTGAACTAGACTGAGCTGTGACAAGAGAGCTGGATAGAGGAAGAGGAAGAAAGACAAAGAAACATGAGAGGGGGATGAGAACAAAAGGAGAGTTCAAAAAGGTTTCTCATGAAAGAGAAAAAAGGAGACAGGTGTCCTGTGTGAAGCATAAATTGTCCCTGTACTAAAATCTCTACCAAACAGAATAAAAGCAGCTTGGCAGAACTACGGTATGCATTCATGCATTCCTGCTGAGTCTACCTCAGCAGTCTATTCCTTTTAATGCTAATCCTCACTCCTGTGCCTCGCCACAAAAAAATAAAGGCCAGCAGAGGGATGGATGTCCCGAGGAAAGCAGCCTTTTATTCAACAACAGATGAATAGGACATGAATAGGGCATGGCAGTTGGCAGAACACTGGCAGGCAGAGAGGCGCGCAGGCGGGCCGGCGAGCAAGCTGACTGGCAGGCTGGCGGGCAGATGAGCAGGCAGGTCCTTCTGATGCTAATTACTGTATAGCGCCTCTCGAGTCTGATGCAACACGGGGACAGAAAGCGGCGCTCAGGTCAGCCGCGAGGATGGGTGGTGGGGTGCGGGAGACAGGGGGGTTGGGGAGTTGTAGAAGGAAGGATGAAAAAGAGGAGGGGGAAGAGAAGAGACGAGAGAACCATGTCCAAAGAGGAGGTGGTGGTGTCAAGTTACAGCTGCTGATGCAAGAAAGAAGAAAACCCTCCTTGCATCTCTCTCTCCTTCTGTCTCAGCAGTAGAAAATAATACTGCAGCTCCAGTAAAAAGAGGGAAGGATCGAGGCATTTTTGGAGTCCCGCAGAAACCAGACAGATCGCATGGTGACTAGGGCTCCTCCAGGCCTCCCCAGCTGCTCAGATTACTGCTGCTGTCAATCAATGCGTTCCACCAGCGCCGTAGCCCCGTGTATCTCAGCACAAAACCTGAGACCATTCTTTGAAAATATCTTTCAAAACAGCAAAGATTTCAAAAATCAGCTCTGTTTATTCCTACTTGGCAGGCAAAAGGAATACAAGCTTAAACAAGCCAACATGCGAGCAGGGAGGTAAAATTCCTTCACACCTTGCTATCTCATGGCTTTAATAAGCAAAAAGCAGCTTGAAATTCACACTTGCGATCGGCTACTTAAAATAAAAATAAATGGCATCCCATGAATCTCCTCTTGTGCTTTTCATCATTAGTTGGCAGCAGAAGTGAGTTGTAAGCAAAAAATGTATTACCTTTTATTTCAAAATGAGCTTGTTTAAAGGGGCGATGGATGTGTTGCATAGCTTATTCATGTCTGCCATCAAGCACAACGTGCCCTTGATGTAAATGATAAAGGGTTAGTGGGCAGGTCTGCTTAGAACCAACATGCTGTACAGTGTAATAATGATGCTGCCTCAGCCAATTATACTGGTAGTGCGGCATGGCGTGCACATAACACAGCTAATGCCCCAATTGACACTACTCAGCCAGAATATGCTAACACACGTACACATTGCAATATTTTCTCCTAAATCAGCCCTTGAAAGGTTCCTATGCCACAGGACATCTGGATTAGGATGGTTTTAGATTTGAACTCTTAACTTCTCCCATTTCTAATGACTAGCTAACATCCCCACATTGTCACCCTTCATCCTTCCTTATAAAATGTGTGTTTCTAAATGCCAGTGTGAGTTTGTCTGCCCATTTGTCTGTCTGCCCGTCGTGTGTCTCTGAGAGTTTTGTGCGTGTAGTGTGTGTGCGCCAGGCCAACGAAAGAGATGAGCTACATTAGGACTTGGGACACAAGGTCTAATTAATTTCTCTTGCCTACGGGTTATTCAGGTAAAACAATTACACCTGTAATCTATTTTCAAAGGAACTAAACTGTCTTTGCAATTAATGTTATTATCCCTCAGATTCTAATGAAGCAGAGAACAGACTAAAAGTGCAGCCGGGGTCTTGGTGACGGGACATGTCTGGGGGGACCGGAACTGTGTGAGTGTATGTGCGCGAGTCGATATTGAAGCGTGGGCCTGTGTGTGGATCTCACACACATTGGTGCAGACAACATTAATAGTGTTCCAAATGCAAGAGAGATTGAGTTTGCCGCAGGATGAATAAAAATATCACAATGGGCAAGGTCTCTATAATTACTTGGATTCAATTAAGGGCCTTTTGAGCAGTTGGCTTAATAAGCTTTCAGCCTCCTCTCTCCACTGTGCAGCCTAATGAGTGTCAGTCAGAGTCAGGAGAAGATAATGCTCTTGGCCTTAGGGCCTTTCATTACTCTCTCGTCCTCACCTTGTACCACCAGGCCTCGGGCTACGTCTGTGACAGACAAGTCTGCCTGTTCACAAACTCATTCACTCCTTGACACTCTGAGTGCACTTACATTATTACACATGTAATATGTGTTATATAAATTGACATATGGATAGAGGACTTGTGTTTTTTATTTTTTATTTTTATTGCCCTCCACTAAGCTCGTACTAATCTAGTCTGGGCAGAGGCCTGGAAGAAGCGAACCAGAGCTCACAAGATATCCATGCTGCTGATTTTACTCGAGACCGAAGTCCATTCGCTTTTTTTAGTCTCTTAACAGCTGATACTTTTCTTCTCTATTTCTCTACTTAATGGCTCTGAAAACACATTTTCTCAGCTCACTTTGCTATTCTTACTGGTCTTACGTGGGCGGGTCTCAGTTACAAAAAGGTAACCAATAAGGATGGACGTGATGAAGCAAATTAGCTGAGTTTTTGAGTGCTAAACTCTTAATAAAGTTATACGTTTTTCAATCTATAACAATTTGTTGTATTTTCTACATTCGTGTGTTTTCCATATAAAATTATATATGTGTGTGTGTGTATGTGTAATATTTTTCTCTTAATTGTGGTGTAGCAGTATGAAGTTGCCTAAAATAGAAATACTCAAGTAAAGTACAAGTACCCCAAAACCCTATTTAACCCCTTTTGGCCACACTGTGGTGAAAGTAATGTTTTTTATCAAAAAGGAAGTTCTAGTGTGTTTACCCAGGAGATAAAAATTGACTTTGATTTTTTTTTTCTTTTGCCTTTGATGTCAGAGCCTAAGACATCAATCTACTGCTCTCAAATGTCAAGAGTGAGTACTACTAAGCCCTCTGCTTTCATATAATGTGTCATCTACACTGTAAATACTGACTGCAGCTTGAAATTATGTTTAATTTCTTCAGCTATATTTGGACGACATGTTTTGAATGCAGGCTGAGTAACAGACAGAAATGTTGCCGCTATTAGGCTTTCTCAACTTGAGGCGCTCAAGCAGGGGGTTCACTAAATGATCTATACTTTCTCTGCGTGTATGTGGGTGTGTGTGTTACATCCCGAGACTGTATCCCAGCGTGAGAAAATCAATGAGACCAGTGTAACAGGGACCAGTCCATCAGCATTTGCACACATGCACAAGCACGCACACACATGCACACACTCATCTCTCCCACAGACACGTCTCCTTTTCCCCACATACATGCATGCAATATACACACACTTTCTTACTCTTCTGCACACATACACACTGCTCAGCCTCCACTCTCTCTGCACGCAGTCTAGAATATTGATGTGCTCTTTAAGAGCCCTCCTCTCTGTCTGTGTCACATTCCATCCATCTACACACCGTTTCCAACCACACCATCAGATAGAGTGAAAACAATTCAGCACTGACTCTCCTTTCACACAGTGGTTTATACAATCATTGCATAGGCTCAGATGGCCTTCCACAAGCTCCACATTTCATCATCTTCGCATTATAATGAGGCATTATGCCGCTCTAGTGTATGTCAGTTTGTATCATTTCATATCATTAATATATCCGGCGTTCCACGTTGAGTGAAATATTATTCTCAGACTTCGATGTACTACTAAGGCAGGAAATCCACTGACAGAAAATTTCTTCTCTGGGCACCTCTGCTTTCACCTGCACCAGAGAAATTTGTGTGTGTGTGTGTGTGTGTGGGGGCATGTCCGCCTGCTCATATGCATGCATGTCAGATATAGAAATGGAGAAAAGGGAAGAGAAAGATGGAATGTTAGTGCGTGCACTTTCACGCATGCACATCAGCCTGAGGTTGATAATCATGGGGTGAGTGGCAATTAATGTAGCACTAATTAGAGAGGCTTTTATGTGTGGAGGACTAAGAAGTGCTCCTGGTGATCTCTGGAAACTGCAGGAGAGATAGCAGTGAAGAACATAAAACACAGCACGCACGGCTTGACAAGACACTAGCCATACGCAGGATGACACAACATGTCAATTAGTATCGGTGCTGCAAGCTGCTTTGTAAGGTAGATTAGAATTCTGCTGCTCCGGATCCTGATTTCGGGGTAGATCCAACAAATCAAACAGAGAGCCTATCTTTATGGCATTGAAGTTGACATAAAAACAACAACACTAAAAATACACGAACAAGAATACAAGAAGATTACCACGTTCCAATCATTCCGCCGAGCTCGTTTCATCTCTCCCTACTGTGTCATCAGTTTATATCAAAACAAGCAGAAACTGATAACTATCCTCCAATCAGTCTCCTCAGCTATCTTCATGCTCCCACTGTTATGTTGTTACTTGTGGTTATAGCAGTGCATCAAGAATAAAATCATTTATTCCAAAATAAAAAAGAACATTTTGCAGCTTGGTTTTTTTGTTTTGTAGACAAAAGTCATGGAAATGTATTTTAATGTCTGCAATTATTTCGCTTGTTGCCACTTTTACGGTGGATATCGCAAACATCCTTCAAGTAGACTGGTATCCATCAATCATTCTTCTCTCCTCCCATCACTCTCACTCTTCTCTCTCCCTACCGTGTCATGTTTTTATCATTTATCCATTCCCCGCAGCCTCCTCTCACCATCCTTCGCTGTGTAATCTAGGGGATTGTGTGGTCTCTTGGTGTGAGAGGTGATGGGTACAGCAGGATGAGCGTGATAATCTGCCACACTGGATTACAGTCTAATCTCTAATCTCTCTGGCCCTCCTCTGCCTGGGGACCACCTCCACCGTGCCAATTTTATTAATCTGGGCCCCCTGCACCAACGGCTTAGCTTTGCCCATTTTGATTTCTCGGCTTTCATCAAGCATATAAAGCAATAAGAGTTGAAACAATAGATTGTTGTGACGCAACACTCGGAAGTGAATTCCATGACCCCTGCGCGCTCTATCGGAGGATTTAGCTACTGATGAGAGCGTTAATCCTCAGAATGTGAGGATTCATCAAGAATAGTTGCTTTAGGGATGTCCCAGGTTGCCTAAATTGCAGCGGGTTGCAGTTTGGCTTGCACATTCTCTGTATAAGTGCTGAACATGGGCTCCAACAGCGCCCAATGTAATATCCATCAGAGTCTAAGCGTGAAGGTTGCTGTGTCCTGCCTGACTTCATGACCTGGAACACTCACAATTAATGTCCCATGTCATGGGGTTAAATTGGTGTTAGTAATTCCTCTGGCTAGTTGAGAGACGGCCAAGTGGAGAAAGGCTATTCCAGTCACGGACTGGCTAAGAGGGAACATGATTAACCAATTACCTTGCCTTTCTAATAAATGAGTAATCAGTTCAAGGCTGATCTCTGGACTGATGTCTCTCCTAGTATTGAAACATTCATTGTGCTGAGTGTGTTATGTATGCAAGCCAGAGCCCTAATGCAAAAAAAAAAAAAGATTGAAATTCATGCCAGTGGATATATAGTCAGTCTCAATCATAATGTTTAAATGCTCGTATTTACATCTCAAGAGGAGTGTCTAGTCTTACTACTATCTTAATAATTGTGCTTCCGTTAAATCCTGTAGCAAAAATGTTTGAGTGTGCTTGCAGGATTTCTATTTCAGTGCAGAAAGAGAAAAACAGGAGTACAATGAGATGAATATTTTAAGAAAGGTATAAAAATTAGAATAGTATGTAACATGTATGTGTTTGAGCTGACCTTTCTCAGTGTGTACATGTCCAGACTTGGCCCAGGCGTGTTTAATAAAGGTGGCTCAGAAAATCAGACATTCTTGTGAAAAGCCTGGTTTATAAAGCCTACTTGTAGCGAATGAGAGCAGACTAAGTCACAGCTGGTTTATTTCATAAATTTGGAACGCAGACCTTTGACGGCAAGCACTGATCAGCATCAATTCACAGTGAAGAAAATCACAGCTACAGAGCAACACAAATTAAATATATAATATGGAGAGTAAACTATTACAGCAAAAACGAACAAAACCACTGTTATAAACAAAGCAAAAGAGAACTTTTGGCAGCATGTTGTCAACCAGCATTGAGCTCAGATACAACTGGAGATTAACTCAGTTCTGCTAAAATCCATTGTTAGCTCAATTGCAGTGCTTTGCTAGCAACATCTGGGGTTCAAGTCTGTGTTAGTAATGTAATATTTCTTTGTCATATTGAAAAGGACTAAAGCCATGTCATTTATTTTATAGAAAGAAAATAAGTCATTAGCATTTGAAACTATCAGCTGGATTTTGCTGTACAAGCGACATAACAGCCTCCATAAGATGGAAATAGTGTTTAAAGACTGACTACTAATACTAATACTGTGCAGGTGCTTAAAATAGTACTCCACTGAATTAGCATTGCACTCGTATAACATTGTCAGATGCACAATGGATAGTTTAAAAGAAAGGTTCAGATTCGATGCAGCAGAACCAGAGATCTCGTCTTTTTTATCCCATGCATTCTTCTTCCTTGTCAAAACCTGGTGCCTAGATTACCCACAATGCAATTCGACTGGCAACAGTTCGGTTAGAGATTCAGGTGTGTTATGCTAGCAGCGGCTAATATAGCCTCAAGCCTCTAGCCTCAAGCAGAGATGAGGAGCGGGCTACAGAGGTCTGGTAAGCTCACTTCTTCTTGTCTCCACACTCCCAGATCTTTTCATTTTCAAACTTGTAGTCTTCAGCGTCAACCGACCTTAACTCAAGTGACATCACTTGAGGAAATTTATCAGACTTTGAGCAGCTCCCTCTGGAGCCACAAAAGGCTTTATACAACTTTTTTTCACATATTCAGTCGTTCTCTGTAAACACACTTTGATGTGTAAAATCAGTGTAGTCCCCCTCTGAGACAAAAAAAGATTTGACCTCAGATTTTAATTAAGCATTAAGTGCTTAATGTGATAAATTTCACATGTACTACAAATCGACTCGTTCACAATGCAGAGGCAAAAGGGAACCTTCATGTAGGAACTTCGGAGAAGACACTGTTTCTGTCTGTCAGATTGATTGTAACACTGGTTAAAGCCTGACGTGAAGCTTAGCTTAAAAACTAGCAAAGGTGAGACTTATTTAAACCTCCTTTATGAAACAGAATTTCCTGAAATTAAGCCTGACTTACTGAAATTAGCCTAGTTTAACTGTTAATCTTGCTTTATGAAACACCCAACTGGTTTAACTGCAATCTTGCCTTATTTAAAATGTCACAGAAATACAAAATAAAAGCAGCCAACAGTTCAAGTAAAATGAAGTGAAATGCTTTAAGCCAGTGTTCATTCAATACATTTAATATCTACTAAATAACAAATCACTGTATTACATTTGTTTTGTTGTTACTGACGGGCAAATCCTGTCAATAGTTGAGTGCGGAACATCTATTATCATGGTGTGTACTGTGTGTGTGTGTGTGTGTGTGTGTGTGTGTGTGTGTGTGTGTGTGTGTGTGTCAGTTCACCTCTGTCACCAGCGTGTGTGTTTTCAGGGTTGAGTGTGTCCAGCAGGTGGATGGAGCTGGTAGGTCTGGTTTTGCTGCGGTCCTCCTGTTGATGGTCCGCTGAGCTCAGGCCGTTCTCATACAGCTGGCTCTCGCCGTGCCGCAGATGCCAGGTCAGACCTAACAGGTGGACCGCTACATACACACACACACACACACAGTGACAGGCAAAGGGAGAGGAAAAGCGGATAGAAAAGATCATTATTCAAGGCATGCAGAGGGGTGTGTCTGAATCTTCTTTAATGCCCATCTTAGAACTCTCACTCAGTTTATGTGCTTATTAGTGCCCGACAAGGCAGTGGACAATTAGCAAATACACAAAGAACACATGCACGCATAAACTCTCACACACACACACGTCCAAGTATATGCACGTAGACATGCGTACATGAACACACAACGTGGCAGAGGTGGGCAATTAAGGCAGATCTTCAGAGCCTGAGCCCAGGGCTAGTATTAAAGCGCTAACACAGTCTTTTATGCATGACTAATGATGCTTTGAAAGCTGCTGCCGATTCACAATCCATATGGGCCTTTTAAACAACAAAGGGTATGGGAGGATACTGGATTCCCCCTCCCACTCATAAAACTGTTTACTAGGAGAACAATCCTGCATGCTGTTAAATAAAAACAACTAACACCTGCCCATTAAGGAAATTAATTAGTGCCTTGCAAGACTGTCAATAAAATGTTGAGTAAAACATTCACCTTGCTCTGACCAATCATCAGGTCCCATTCATGTGAGATTGTACTCCAACACTGCTTTAGTTTTTTACTTTAAAATAATCTAAAAAGGTAATGTCCCTTTGCTGATACAAAGAACAAAGCAAATGGAATAAATCATTGCAGGTTTTTTTCCCTCTGACACATTCGGAACATCAAACAAAAGCAAAGACTCAAATCACAAAGTTACTGTGCGCTGGTGGCAGTCGGAGGATGGCGGCTGCCTGCAGATCAAGGTAAGGAACTTCTAACGACTTCAAACCTCTTCACTGTCTGTCTTCTGTCTGCTGATTGCCGACACCCAGAAAAAACACTTGACACGCGCTTGCTAACACTCGCACAAAATGGCTGCTTAGAAAAACAAATCCACAATTATACAGCATGCCCAACACAATCACACAGGTACAGCACGCTCACACAAGTGCATAAATGTACCTGCTATTTTCATGTATGCATGAACTCACACACCCACACACACACACACACACATACACACACCTACACACTCACCCACACTTGATCCCCAGCTGATACTTAATACCTAATTAAAACTCCGGATAGTTCAAAGCCATTTGCAGTCACTTTCTGTTGGAGATGCACAGGGAAAAAAAATAACTATTTTCTCTGAAAAATACAGCAAATCTATGATGAGCTCTGAGAGTTGAAGCCAATTTGGTCCCATGCTCCGCTCTGGCATCTATGGGGATCAGCAAATCATACATTCCAACATTTCAACTTCTGACTAGCCCTAGCCACTGTTGGTTTAGCTATCTACTCATGCACAATATGAGCTCTTCAAAGCAGAACACTGACGATTACTAGGGCCATGAGGGAGACGTCATGCATCATTTACTTCAGACTAATTGAACTGTCAGCCTGTGACGAGACCAGACATGGACACGCACAGATTCTTCACATCAATGTGGGTACGAGTCACTCATTTTAAAATATCTTCTTTTTTTTTTCCTCCTTCACTGTAGTTTTCTTATTTTCATTTTGAAAGATGCAGCGTGGGGGATTTTCTCATTAACGCAAAGCTGTGAAATTAGTTGTGATGACTCATTCTGATGCTGGGAAAAAAAAAGAAAAAGTATGACAAACAGTAACCCAAATGATCTGCCTTGTACATTCAATTTCATGGGCTTAGTTTCCAGTAAAATCCCTTCTGGTTGTCTGGTACTGTAAGTACTCCATCTTTAGCAGACAGGTGGGAGAAAAAACAGGCAGGTAGAAAAAAACTCACAGAAAAACATACTGATGAATGTCAGTATTACATTTTACTTAACAATGACAGATTTAAAGACAATCGTGCAGAGATTTCCTTTAAACTACGGCCCATTATCATCTCTCTTCTATTAGAATTAAACATGAAATATAGTGTTGCACCTACAAATGTGGGTTTGTATGCATCATCGCTGTTTGTACTGCATTATATTACGCAGTGGAGTGGAACAACCTATCATAGTTTCATAAATTAGTCTGTAAGAGTGCTCAGTGAGGGATGACAAGTTATTCCCAAACTGATACATTTAGCATTTCCACCATTCAGTCTCTCATGCTCTATTCTCTCCTCACTTCCTCTCATCTGAATTGCTTTTCTTCTCCTTGTTCTCCGGTGTGCCCCCGCCCCACACACACACACACACCTCCGTTAGCCAAGTGTTACCCACTCCAGTAATGACTCTGCAGCGACAGTCCTCACCGGCTCTCCTATCATCTCCTCTTCACCACTCCATCCCTCCTCAAAAGACCCTCAGACCCTACTTCTCCTGCTCCTGCTCATCAGCCTCTCTCTCCCCATCTCTCTCGCTCTCTTGTTTTATGGCTGTTGACCTTTTGCTAGAACACTTAGCATCTAGAGTCACAGAGCACACACACACACGATGAAGCGAGGAGGGATAAGGACCTGGTAACGTGATGAGGAGAGGATGGTGGTGGAGGGTGCAAGTTTATGTGTATGCTCTTGTACTTTTGAGGGCCTGTTGTCCTCACACCTGATTTCTCAGAATCAAAGTTGAAATAATCAAAACTGCTGATGCTGATAACATATAACAACATACAACAACATATAGTGCAGTTATACGGTTTGTGTCTTAACCACTCGGTCACCAGTACGCCCTGTGTTTCTAAGTTAAGGAACACTTCGAACATCATTAAAATACATTTTTAAGCAAAAAATACATTCAGAATCAGCGGTTCCTCTCACCTCTTAACTCTATTGCTTATAGGATTTGATATTTTTTATCCTTTGTGTGTGGACACATAAAATACATACACACTCACACGGACACACACTTAGACACAGCATGCAGTCAGTTATGCGAGCAGCATGTGCTCAGCATGAACCTTCACTCTCACTCTCTTTTTCCCCTCCCTGTCTATCCATCTCTCTCTCAGTGTCCATCTTTCTCTCTCGCGCTCTTGCAAAAAAACGCACATAACCGTCACACGTTGGAGAGAGACTTCGAGTGAGTCCAGTCATTATAACAGGAGTGGCGGCGGCAGCACAGTGGCGACAGCAAGCAGCAGTGCAGCGAGCTAACAGGCCGAGGCCCTCGCACACATGAATCATTGATCAGTGTGACAGTGAGATGACTGCCACAGGTAATAGGACGGCACTGCTGTGAGGGGGTTCTGTACAGTACCTTCGCTGACTGCTTCCCCGCCGAGATGTGCGTAGAAGATGTGGCAGGCTGAAGAGAACAGCGCAGGGTGTAGGGAGAGACTGAGGCAGTTTAGTAGTAAGAGAAAGAGGTGCTTAATGTGGCTTTTTCAGGTTTACTTAAACTACCATGGAGAGAAATGAGAGATCAGAGGAATTCAAGCTGGTGGAAATTGCTGGATGAAGTTAGCAAGGCTGCTGAGGTAACAACCGCTCCATTACAGCTGTTGTGCATTAACAGCTGGAATGCAAGGACGTATAGATGGCATATCTTTATTGTGATTGTAAAAAATGGCAACCCTGAACCACTAAATTCTCTCCACCATTCTTTCCAGATAGGCAGGTTTTAAAAGCAGGCTATTTGAGCTGAGAAGCAGAGATAATGCTAGCTTGCAGTTGGTGCTGCAGTTGCTGCCATTGTTGTTGTCAGGCATGTGTGTGTCTCCAGATTAGATAGAAATGATTGTGGGCTCCAGTGATGATTAGATTTCACACTCGCGGTGGGAGAAAGAGTGGAAAGGAGACAGAGAAAGAAAATTGTGTGTGTGTGTGTGTGCCTTTCCTGTTTAATGCCTGTGTTACCCTGCATGCAGTTATCTGGTGTTTGTGACAGTGCTGGGTTGGGCTGCGGGACACAATGGAAGAGATTGACTGTGAATATACTGTCTTATCGATAACCATTACAGGCCAAGGTAGCACTGCAGTCAGTTAAAAATGATTTATCAATACTCTCGCACAAGCGGAAACCCACCCAGACCTGATTGCCAAGTTCTTTTCACTCATACACATAGCTAACTGCCAACTATATTCCGTCTGACAACCAAAGACTACAGCTGGCTTTGCCCTGCAGCAAACACTTTCAAGAGCATCAGTCATTCGATTTAGTGTGTAGTTTAGCATGTACAGTAAAAGCAATTTCTCATCCAAGTTCTGCATGGCTGTGTCAGCCTCTAGCTAAGCCACAACTTCTGAGGGATGGGAGAAAGAAAGGCAGAGGGAGAAAGAAGGGCGGAGGGAGATAAAAGACACAGGGAGAGGGACAGGGGGGAGTAAGAAAGAAGGAGAGAGACAAATGGGGAAAACAAGTGTGAAGGAGAGTGAAGGAGAGGGACTTCAGAGCCAATAAAACAAATCTGTGTCTAAGTCAACGTTAGAGTAGAGACTGAGAGCCTGGGGGTCTGCCTGCCCTTCCGCCTTTTTCGCCTGTTGGCCCTCGCTCCACTCTGACAGACAAGAGGTGCTAAAGTGTTTTTCTTACTCCCCTCCAACAACCCCTTGAAAGCTACTAATACCACTGTCATGACTGTTTAAGTGTATGTTTGCGTGCATGTGTGTGTGTCTGCTGACATTTGCTTGTGTGTGTTTGTGTGTGTGTGAGCAGAAGCAGAGTCTCACTCCAAGCAATGTCTTGACTGGTATAAACCTCAGGACTAATCATGTCATCGGTGTGACCTTGCTAATCTGGAATGGGAAGTCCTGTTTGGATAAAGGGACAAAATGACAGAAAGAGAGGGATAAAGGAAGAGCGGAGGTGGTGACACACTTCTCACATCTTGAATGATGAGATTTGCTGCGCATCTTGGTGTTTATTTACCAGTAAAACTCGCTGCCACTGTCATCTAGTTAGTCACGGTAGCGACAGTACACCAAGTCCAACAGATCCCAGCTTTCTGCTTCACGCATTTCTCTGTTGTTATTTCATTTCTAATCACGCCCCCTCTCCCTTTCTGTCAGAGTCCCCCACTCTCCCTGCCTGTCTCCCCCTCGCTGTCTTACTGATCTGGTCCTTTTCTGAAAGCTGAGTCATGTTACCACAGACAGAATAGTGTTTAAAAAAATGAGCAGGGGATCGGCGCCATGTTAGATTCCCCCCTCCGGCAGCCACCATCAGCCAGCCACCACTGAGAGCTAAAACACTGCAGACAAACAGCGGCTCACAAGTGCCAGTCACAGTCACATACAGCTCAACCCCCTGTGTGTTTGTGCGTGGGTGTGTGAGTGCATTTGTGTGTGTGTGTGTGCGTGTGCGAGTGTCATAGAGAGAATGAGAAAGAAATAAAGAGTGTGGGAGTGCGAGTTGCTGTGCACGTCCGTGTGCATGTGTGTAAGCATGTACTTGCCCGGTGAACTATTGGAGCTATTGAGGCGATTTCATTGCAGCGTCTCTGACCTTCTGGAGACATTTTACCAAAGGGCTCTCTCGCCATTCAGAACTTTCTGACCAGAGTCTGTCTACCCATTTAAAGCAATTTTACCAGAGGCTTCTGTAGCTGTTAGGGCAGTTTTAGCAAAGGCCAGCGGGTTTCTTAGAGCTGCATCAGACGACCAAAATAGAGGACTGAAAACAAAGAGAAACTGGACCAATCAATACAGACCCCAATGAGGCATGAAGCAGCTGGCTGAGAGAAGCTGGGGGTGAGGAGCGCGCACACACACACAAGCACACACACAATCCCAATCACAAAGTCACGTATGCACTTTCACATACATGCACACACTTACACACACACACACACACACACACATATACATTTGGATTCAGATACACATGTATGTAAGGCCCATTGTTTTTACCAACATTACTCCAAATACCAACATTTTGGAGCAGAGCAGTTTAAAAATAAACTGCTATAATAATAAATTTTCACCTTAAATTTCTGTTCCCATGCACCCAATATGTTTTCACAGTTTACAGTGAACGCGCTCAGAAAATGCTTCTGTTAACAGAAAGTGAAGAGAAAAATGAGGAGGAAAAATTATTATTATTATTATTTAAAAAAGTATTTTTAATAAAAGTAGTATATTTGTGTTACTTAAATAAAAATTAAATTACCTTTTTTTCTTTTTGAAAACTAGAAACAGAAAATAATGAGCCCTAAGTATATAGTACATGTACTGTATATATACATACATATGCACATACTAACTCAAAGTGAAAGCCCTCTCAGCACGAGCTATAATTAACTTGAGAAAAAGAGCATAAAGCCAATACACAGTGCAGAACACGCAGCATTACTGTACTGTGATTGAGTCGCTGTGTGTGACAGTGTTGTTGTGTCCAACCGAACTGTGCTGAGCCAGTACACTCCTAATAGAAAGGGTTCTAGTTGCCAGGCTCAACTGGAAACAAGTTGTAGCAGCCAATCTTACCCACTCAGCATTGCTGAGTAGATAATTGGTTGCCAGTTGCCCTCCTTGACAGAACTGCACAATGAAGAGGATCGCCGCTGATCCCAGACAAACACCTGTTCAAAACTTTCCTTTGGGAGAACGTAACATTTCATCAGGACCAGGCCGACTCAACACCTCAACAGCTTCATCCAGACCCAGATGACCCCCTGACTTTACCTCTGTACACAATCTCTGGCCTCCTGCCCACCACCTACTATCAGAACAGACTGCAATCCCTACTTTACAGGCTGTTCACTCCACTGAGGTTACTATTACTATACAAAGTTGATACAAGCTAATGAATGCACGGCAGACCATCACATTTATCATAAGTGTTGTTTCCACACTTTTGCATTCCTCATATTCCCTGGCTCTATACCACCTACCTATAGCTTCAGGCATTCAGCATTTATATCCTATTCAATACAACCATCACAGAGTACAGTACAGTATGTGTGCGATGGCCTGCAGATTGTGCTGTCTGATTGCATACGGGGGACAGTTCATACAGAATAAAAGTAGCACATCTTCAGCAGAGTGAATCAGCACATTTGAGCTTTTCCAATTTAGACTTGGACTATCCTTTTATTTTGGGCATGTCTTTGCTTCCACATCTTCTTTGTCCTTTTCATCGGTACACTGAAAAATCAGGCCAAGGAGTTTTACACCCCATCTTTCTGTTGGGACTTTTCCTTAATTACTTTGCACATTAAGACTGAATCTGAAACTTACTCATGAAAAAAATCTTTGATAAAATATAAAACACTATACTGTGCTATTTCTGATATAATTGCTGCTTTCTTTCTCACCAAGTTACTCTGCAGTTGCAATGTTCATACTAGTTACAGCACATCAGTCCTGATTTGCTGTTTAGCTAAAAGGAAAAAGGGTAAAGCTCTGACTCACTGGACCCACCAATATTATTGCTTTTTCACCTCTATTCTGATGGAGGTTTCATTGTTGTAGTATGTGTGTTTACCAAAACCCTATAATGAGAATCAGGAGCACTGGTGCCAAAGATGGACAGAGCTAGCTGGGTATGTGGCGAGTGAGAAGCAGCGCTGGATCACTACCAGCCTGTGACCAAAGTAGGCTATCTTCCCTTATGCCTGACAGTAGGGGTCAGGAATATCAGAATATATGCTGTGAAACGAACTACATTTGTCTACAGTCAGAGATTTGGCCGGACCATTTATACCATGCTATAATTGCAATAAGCTAGCTCATATTGCAATGCTGTGGGCAATATTGCAAATCAATGATCGTGACTGCTTTATGGCAATACTGGATTTTTATATGATTTGTTTTAGATGTGATGAAGTACTTAAGATTTGTCAGGTATTTACCCAAAACAAACATCTGGTTATTTTTTATCTACAAACAATTTCCCAGGTGATTTTCCAGAAAATGTATTATATACAGTATATATTACATCAAATATTGTGAAATAAAGTGACATAAAGCGCCCAATGCTACCTAGCGACAATTGTTCCCTCATGCACCTCAGTCCAAGAGGCACAACAGCAATATTTGGGACCCAGAATTGCCAGGAATATTATTTCCAAATGGCTGACCCAGGACGCTAGTAGCGCTGGTTAATAAATACTCTGAATCTGTGGTCACTTTCTACTGTGTTGGCAACAGGACAAAACAACTGAATCTGATGAGTGATGCATAGTCTTTCGTTCGCTTGTCACCAAGACAGTAGGCCTTTTTCACAGCAGACATTTTGACATGTCATAGCAGGAAAAGTACAGGTGTTACTAATAACATTAATGAAGGCTCCATTCCATTCAAATGTCCCAGTAAGCCAAGGCAGAGTGATAGTCAGCCAGCATGCACAATAAACATGCTAAATCAGCTGTCATTCAGGACCTGCTGCTGCCCTCTCTGTGGTAATGTGTCAAAGTTTTTCACATTATACGCTTAGTCTAAAGTGACACACCATCTGATAACATTATCACTTTTTGGATACCACTATAAATTCAGCCTACATCCACCCTTAACTCTAATTAAACTCATCCGCTCTACTCCGGTGTTTACAACTTAGCAACTTTGTTACTAGATGTAGCAAGAGCCCTTGAGCGCTTTCATTTTCAAAACGAGCCTGAGCAATAAATCTAGCAGCTCTTTGAGCAGGCATCAGCTACTTTCTCCAGGTACTTTCATCCACTACAGCTCTCCAGTTCACATCACATCTGCTAGTTATGCAAGTTGAGAGCAAGGTTCAGTCAACCGACCAGCAGCATGCCTGAAACATAAATGAACTGCATTTGTGTGAGCCAGTGTGATGAACCACCAATCACTGGTCACAATCGTTTCACTCCTTCACCCCCTACACACTAAAAAGAAAAAAAAAAAAGCTTTCTCAGCTAGTAATTAAAAGCTAATTGTTTAGTTTGTTTCTCTCTTTTCTGCTTTCTAAAACTGCTTCATGGGCTTCTTGTCTGGGTCCCAAAAATCCAGATCTAAACAGATTTCCACAGTCAACAAAAGGCACAAACTGTTAAGTATCAGTGCTAGCTTAAAGCAGACTTAAATATTATGTAGCTAGCACCTTTCCTTTGACAGAAACATGGTTTTACTTCCTTTGCTTTTTGTTTTTCTCTTCTCTCCTGTGTTTGCCTGCTAACTCGCAGGCTTTAATTTGGAGTTAAGTGTAATGCAACATCAGTGCAGTAGGGCTGAGCGGATCAATACGATACTTTGATACTCACAAGCTACTCATTTGGTATCGATTACTTTACATAAATATCGATAATACAATTATAAAAATACAAAACGTGGGTGGCTGCATCACTTTCAAATGTTTTCAGTACTTGTATAATGTTTGTGTCTAAACAGTGCTGACATATTTAAGGTCAAAGTTAAACTTATCCTTTATTGATCCCCGTAGGGAAATTCATTCTCTGCATTTAACCTATCCTAAGTGTTAGTTAGTAGTTAGTTTATTTATTATATTAATTACTTATAATATTCATATTAATTACTTGAAACTGTAGAGCAGGGGTTCTCAACCTTTTGTAACTTAAGGCCCACTTCTGATTGTTTCCGAGGACCACCTTCCCAAATAAATGAGTGAAAAAAAGAACGTTAGCTGGCAAACAGTGGCAAAACATGTTTGTCTCTACCTGATGATGTGTCGTGATTGGTGTGGTGATATTCAAACGTAACTGGTCACTGAAATTATGCATTTTAATTTGACATTTTTTATTTATGTGGACCCTTGAGCACATTTAGATATAAAAATAACTAGCCTTGTAAATGATTTTAATCTAACCATTTGGCAGAACTACTGCCTCCGCGGTGAGGGCCACTGGTTGAGAATGGCTGCTGTAGAGCAAACAAACGTATTTAGCTGGATCTTTTGAGGGTTACCTGCAGCTTTAAAGCAGTTTCACTAATATTGTTCTAGAAAGTGGTTAATGATCGACAAGATGATTTATAATCCATCAATGTCAATAGCCAATAGGTGCACTCTGTTTGGATTACATTAGCACAGCAATAGTGACAGCAGGCTGTAGCAAACAGCTCTTAACAGCTCTTAATTTTGACCACAAACATCACGTTTTGTAGAAAATCCTAATTTTCTGTGTAGTTGTAATATTTAATGCTAGATTGTTGCTGTATGGTGTGCAATGAAGGTTTAATCTGTTAACAAACATGTCTTGTGTGGTTGATATGCATAATAATAAAGTTTATTTCAGCCATAACTATCCGAATGTGGACTGCAAACTACAGGTAGCAGGTAGAAGCGAGGCGCAGTTCATGTCGAACGAACCTATTTTGACTCTCACAAAAATGTCACAACAGCAGTAGGTAGCTTATTTGATATCATTTGCTAATGTTAGCTTTGTTGCTACCTTTAGCTTTAGCATTTCAGTTGTTACCCTTCTGCGTGTATGTTGTGGTTTATACGAGCACAGAATTAGACGAGGCCTAATGTAGTTCTGTGGTTGTGTGTCTTTCAGTGTTCCTGTTTGAGTTTCTGACAGGAAATGGGGGCTACAATGAAAAAACATTTTTAAAAAAGGAATCCTGTCTAATAATGATGCTCCAAGGTCTCCACAGATCCTTATAGTCTGTACTTGGCTTTCATGACCTGTGACATATTGTTGTTAAATGTGAGGGTGTGTCAGTAAATGTCTTCTTGGCGTAATGTATGGATGGCATAATGTGCTCCCAGTTGTAATTTTTCAACTCTTTAGCCAGGGTGGTCAACAACATGGAATAGCACAAGCACTTAATTCATGATAAGCTGTAATCAGCCTGGCGCTGAGACAGACGAGGCCTGCTAGGACGTTTGGAGGAGAAATCCAGATCAAGAGGGAGCGGCTTAAGAACTCTCATTCAGTTCTAGTCACCAAGCACATAGTTTGTTATTTGGTAAGTAGGACTGCAATTAAAGATTATTTTCATAATCAATTCCTTTGTTGAACTTTTTTAAATTAATTAATTAATCAAATAGTCTATCAACAGACTAAAACCAAAAGATGTTAAATTGACGATGATATAAAACAGTAAATTATCACATTTAAGAATCTGAAAGCAGAAAATGTTTGACATTTTTGCTTTATAAATTGCTCACATGGTTAATCGATCAAATTTGTTGTCATTTAATTTGTGTCATTAATTGACAAATCATTTTAAGCACTATTATAGGCTACGCATACATAAACATTAAAACTGAAACAATTACTCAATTAATTGATTAGTGGGTCGACTGAAAATAAATGTAATTATTTTGATAATCAATAAATCGTTATCGTTGTACTTTTTCAAGCAAAAATGCGAAACATTTGCTGGTTCCAGCTTCCACAATGGTTGTGCTTGTGTTTTGTCTTTGTAAACTGAATTATCTTTGGGTTTTGGACTGTTTGTTGGACAAAACAAGACATTTGACGGCATCACCTTAGGCTCTGGGAAACCAAATCAAGAAAATAATCTGCAGATTTATTTATAATAGAAATAATCATTAGTTGTAGCTCTAATAAACACACAGACACACTATATTTTTTATTGTGAGTTCTGCTGGAGTCTGTACTGAGTTTGACCCCTGTGAATAATGGCTAACTTTAAAGGCAGATGCTTTGAATTGCCATCAAACTGTGAAAGTAGATTTACTGAAAGAAATAGCGTGAAAATAATGAACTTAAAGCCACTAACGAGTCATTTGGTTCTTTATGGAACCACCAGGTCCCCTCAAGCAGCACGTATTGCGAAACAGAATTATAAAGAAGATCTTGGCTTAAAGTGTGCACTGTCTGTGTCCCTGTGACTGAAATGTGATTTGGAGGTGATTATTTGATTGCAGGGTGCTGCTGACTTGCTCATTTCACTTGCGTCAGAAGCTTCTCCCTGTTGCCATAGAGATGATTATCTTTCATAACTGACACATCCCACCCTCTCCTCATATTTGATTCAACAACTGAGGATTGTAACTGTTTAAAACAGCAAGACATTCATTAATGCAGAAAATACTCTAATTAGCTTTTTTTTGACAGCATGATAGAGCAATAGTAGGTGGGGTTTTTTGGAGGCAGAACTTAAATGAGGCTTGGAATAGAAAATGAGTTACTGGTAGTGTTGTCAGTAGCAATATTCTTCAAGATTACAGATGCAATCTTAATCTGTCCTCTATCTCTCCTTAAATGCCCCGTTCGCTATCATAATGCCTGCTCCTCATATCTGATGGCCGTGTTGTGCTTAATAACAAGCTACGACTGCGGGAGGGAGGGGTACGTTGGGAGATAAACAAATTAACAAAGCTATTCACAGCCCCTGCAACACCAGGGGGTATGGGAGGAGAGGAAAGAGGGCAGTAAAGAAAGAGAGGACTGCCTTAGCTAATCACAACAGGGGGCATACGCTGCAATCACTTAGGCACAGCATTATCTCTGCAATCATGCATCGTCCTATTGTTGTGCTAATTGGAAACCTTAATTTGAGACATAATATTAGTGCCTCATTATTTGCTGGGTTACTTTTTCCCCAAATTAATAAACAAGTCACATAACTTGCACTAAGATCTTTAAGGACTGCCAATAATGTGAGGTGGGAATTAAGAAGTGGTTCCAAACTGTCAAAAAAAAAAAAAAGAGGATTTGCTACAAATCATCGATGTCATATGTTTTTTGATTTATTAAGAGCTTCATCAAGTGTTCGAGATCTGCTGCAAGGACCTCGCTGTTACACCATTGGTCACTCTGTGCCTCCGCTTAGCGTGAGATCAGTTACTAGCTCCGTTTCATGTTGAACCATGGATGACTGCGGCAAGCAGTGTAAAGTTTGGCTGCGCATCATGAGAAAAGATGAAGATTTCAGCCAAATGTAACAGCTGCGTTAAGATGATTTTCAACCAACTGGGGGGGAGCTTCTCCAGCATTCTGAAATGTTGGGCTCCAGCTTGGCATGACTTTAAAGAAATATGTTATATTTTTTTAAATGTTGCAAATGTCTTGATTCAGTTAGTATTTGCAGTGTCACACTGACAGACAATACGCACTACAGTTACCTATTGCAGGATAAAGAAAGATGAAGATATGGGACAAGTTGTGGCTATTAATGCAAATACTTAGATGTAGGACTGCAACTAATGACTATTTTTATTATCTATTAATCTGACTAATAATTTCTTTGCTTAATCCCTTAATCATTTGATCTATAAAATCTCAGAAAATAGTAAACATGCTCATTACAGTTTTTTAAGCCTTACTATTACATAAGACGAAGAAGTAGCACATCCTTATACATGAAAATGACATCAAAAATCTATTGTTATTTACTGAGAAACATGTTCAGTGTGAAAATGATAATAAGTATGCACAATATAATCACTGCTGTAGTAGAATAGCCTGCAGGAGCTGATTAAATTTGGAATAAAGAATAACTCATTATCATATTTTAAACAATGAATATTATTTCTTCTCTTTCTTATTATACTATTTATGATAATAAGAATGAATCTTCAACAAGAATCTGATTTAATGACAGACTCAAAATCAATAAATACAACAAAAGTCAGCATGGCTATTATTTGATGAAGATGAGAAGAAGTGCAAAACTACTGGGGGAGTATTTTTTTTCTTTTCCTGTCAGTGGCTGTTAATTAATTCATTAAAATTACTGAATCATTATGTAATGAGAGAACCTAATCATCTGGTGGCCTGTGTCTCCACCTCTACCCTAGACAAAGACATTAAGTCCGTGACCACTTTAATCTTGCTATTTGAATATCTTTGATTTACAGGCGAACATATCATCTCTGCTTACATCCCATACATCTTGGTGCAGTTGCCATGGCGATGTCAACATGGAGATCGATCATTGCCAAGCAGGAGTGGAGCATGACACCAATTAAAAGGTGATGTTGTCTCCAAGTCATCACTCACACTCCTCACTAATGCACTAATTACCGGGGCTGGGACATTAATGGAATAGCATGGTTCAGCCTGGGGATTAATCTGCATGGATTCGCCAGTGAGCGTGTGTGTGTGATGTCTGTCTGTGATGTGTGTGTGTGTGTGATTAATGCGAACCCCCGCCTGCTCCGGTGTGACCTTGAGCACCACCACAGGAGGGAAATGAACCGGCTGGGTGGAGGGTTGGGATATCTGCACTTGGGGCGGTGGAGGGGAGGCGATGTGCTGAGGTGGAGGGCCGGGCCAAGGTTGAGGATGAACAGGGAATTGGCGCAATCGGAGGGGATCGATGAATAAATTTGGTGTCTTGACTTTGACAAACTCTGCTGATGGTCTTCCAGACTGGAGAACAACTCCAGAAACTTTCTTGATTTCAATATAATAATCCAAATTATTTCTAAATTAGTATCAATCATAACACCCGGAGTTAATCTGCCTTCATGAGTGGCTCAGAAATATGCTGCATTTATCTGCATATAGTCAGTGGTGAAGTATTCAGATCCTTAACTAAAGTAAAAATAGCAATAGAGCTACAGATGTGATTTCAAAAATAATTAAAAAGGTTAAGTTAAGTAATAAGACCTCACCTTAAAACAAATGAAAACTAAAATAAAGTTCAATATTGAATAAAAAAATATATAAGCATTACAGACAATAAGGTCATGAGCTAAAACGAACCTGGATTGATTAATATAATAAAAACAAAGCTGAAACTAAAAAAGTAATAAGGCATGTGTGTTTGTGTAGCTGTGTGTATGTGTGTGTGAGAGAGACAGAAAAACTGTGAGTGAGTTAGTACTTACTGTATGTGTGTATTCATCATGGAATAATTACCAGTTTTGTGCGCTTTGGTCCAGGACAGCTAATTTACAATTTAGAATATCCTACAGAGGGTCACATTTGGAATACATTAGCTGCTGCTTTTAAAGCCAACTCCTTCAAAGTAAGAATGTAAAATTTTCAGCAGTCCTGCTTTGATCCCTATCGATCTTCTCTTCTGTTTTTTCTTTCTTTCTTTTTTTTTTTTTTGCTCCTCCGTTTTTTGACCCTTTGATGTCTGCTGCATTTTCTATGTATAAAAACCACTGTTGGAGTTGGTTTCTGTATTTTCTATTGATTCTTTTTTGAATTAATTAGGCAGTCTCTTGTCAAGGCTCCCAATTTCCTGGCCCCTCTAGCGATCTGTTTTGAAAATGTTGATTCTTTAAATAAAACCAGAGCAAACAAAAGCAAATCTTCTTGAGCAGCTACACGTGACAAACTTGTGTGCTGTAACTCACCGATGACATATGTGAGCAGCAGGGCCAGGGTGAGAGTAAGGAGCGAGGCGGACAGGGCTGTGCACTTCCAGTTGCAGCAGCGGTGAGGCTTGTTGAAGGTAAACAGTGGTCTGGTCACGCTGCTGCGAGGGAGAGGCCGGGGTGGAGGGGAATACACAGTCCCAGATGTCAGAGGGTAACCCTGCCCCGCCCCTGACAGTAGAGCCGATGAACCAGAGCCCTGCTTGAACAGGAAGTGCCTGCGGGAGAAACACAAAAAAGAAATTTCATTCTAACTTGCAATTGACTGTTTGCTAAGCCCCACCCACCTTAGTTACTGTTTCTATGCCTGTCAACCTTTTGCTTGGCACATATACAGTTTACAGTGTTAATGGTGGCAGATTTACCACTCGAAATTCGTAGTAATTTCTGAAACAATGGGTTCTTGATTTCAGACAGAGGCAGACAAAAGCAGGCCTCTCATTTCTTGCCAGAAGCCATTGATTATGTTGGCTAAAATGACAACAATCGCTGGCAGATTTAATCAACTGTAGCTAGCTAGCTAATTAAGCTAATGTTAGCTCCAGGAGTTGTTTGAAAACAGTCTCTGGATGACCATTTACAGCTGACTCGTTTTAAAAGGAGAATCTTGTAACAGGGATCTTGAACATGCACTTTATGGCTACATACATTATATTGTGCTAAAAGACATGAGGCTAATGCTGCAAATCCTGGGCAAAAAGTCAGCATCCACACCAGACGATAACTCGTGTAGAGGACATGGAAATAAAGAAGCATTTTTTCTTGTTTTGCTAAGCTGTGTCTCAATTTGCATTCTTCTGTACTTACACTTGCTATTTTAAGTGCATAAGTGTGTTCACACTGACAATTACGGAAAAATGCAGTGCTCTCTGAGTACCCGGATGGTGTCCTCATAACGGTCAAAAAGTTGAGTGTGAAACGCTGGACACTTCTCACCCATGGATGTATAAAGAGAACTGGATACAGCGTCGGAGGTGGGGCCCCGTTCATTCCTATGAAAGCTGCTCAGTGGTGCATGAAGCCAAAAAAGTTCGACTTCCTGGGTATAAAATTACCCGGATCTCCCACATAGCTTCTGCATTCTTGGCCCATAGAGCAAGCGCACTAGCTTTTCCTTTAGCCCCACCTCCAAACCGCTCCATCTCAGGCTCACTCACATGAATAGCAGTTACTCTATAACTCTGGATTCGGCTATTT
Organism: Macquaria ambigua; assembly: GCA_008360985.2. Lineage (NCBI taxonomy): Eukaryota > Metazoa > Chordata > Actinopteri > Centrarchiformes > Percichthyidae > Macquaria > Macquaria ambigua. The sequence continues at coordinate 48,453 of VMKM01000911.1, read as the reverse complement.
ATGCATTTTACAACTTTTAGGACATAATGATTTAAGTAAGGGCTATTTAAGTGTTCGTAATGGCGAGTTGTGGTATCTCAAAAAAAATTATCCGCTGATTTACAGACGTCTCTTTCACAATGTAAGTCTATGGGGAAAAAGTGTCTTGGGGCCAGTGTGCATCACGTGACAGACCCGAAAGTTGTAATTACACAGTTTGGCCACTATGTCAAATTGTCTTCAAAGCCTGGCGCTCTTCCTGGGGGCTTGTTCTCACCCTCAATGGTTGCCATCTTGGCTACGTAGCGGAAGGGGAGGGACCACCAACTTATGAAAATGGCGGCCACGGATGCGATTGTGAACACTGCACTAAAAGTAAAAGCATGTTCATTTTTAATAAAATTGAATTGAGATCAAGTGAGCAAACAAGCCGGCAGATATTTTGGCGGGCGGCAATCACGGTCAAACGTTGGCGGTAATGCTCTGCCAGGTTGCAATTCGCCATTAAAAAGTAGAAGAAGAAGAAGCAGTCAAATGTTGCGATCGTCATTTCTGGTAAGTGCACAATGGCCGTGTTCGATTTGAAACAACACTACTCTGTCAAAATGAATGCACTACGCAAGTAAGTACATAGTGTACACAGTGTACTGCATGGAAGTGTACTAACGGAAGTATCCGAATTGAGACACAGCACTAGTTTGTCCTAACAGTATTATTTAAATATTGGAGAAACTACCTGCCACCTCTGGGATCACTGGTTTTGTCTTTCTAAAGTTGCTTATAGTACAGATTTGGAAACATTTGAAGTTACTGTGCAGGCCTATCTAGGACAGTTGTTCAATCCTATCTTATTCTGATTCTATTTATGCAAATCTGCACTCAGTGGAATTTAGTCTCATTCTGAAGTATGCCTGACTGAAACTCATTTAAAGGGCCCCCAAGGTGGGAGATTGTAGAGGAGACCCCTCTCCTGCTATTTTTTTTAATGATGCATACAGGCTGGCTCAGGATTCAGATATCCCACACAGGACAGACCGTTCTACTTTGCCGCTGCATGAAGATACAGTCCTCCTAAACCTCACCTGTCGAAAAAGCTCTTGGCACTGTCTAGAACTAAGCAATTCAGTTAAACCCTTAATATCCCACATGTTTGGCTGCATTTGTGTGCTTTTAATTTAAGTGGTCTCTTAAACTTGCAAGTAATGCATCATCAAAGATTAATTCCAGAAAGATAAAATCAAGGAAGAAAAGTAGTCGAAGAAAGTCCCTAAGCGCTACGATTCCACTTGCAATTTATATTATGTTCCACCATAAATTCTGGGTGGTGAACAATATGTGGCAAATGTAAAACACGGACATTATTCACAGTTAGTGCACTATAACCAGTTAAACAATAGAAAACAGTCTTGCCACAAACTGCTATGTATTATTCCCACAGCACGCTACAGATATGGTATAAACCACAGAATATGAAACTACAAGCTCAGTCCAAGTCCTTCATCAGGGAAGAAGCCCAAATTTGACAAAGTGCCTTTCTGGTGCAACATTACGAGCAGCTGCTGTAATGCAGAGCAGCACTGATATGAAAGAGAATTAAAAAGTCCTGGCAGCCAAGGATCAATGACTTACCTATTCCTTTTTTGACTCATCAAAGCGGCTACTTAAGTTATACGGCTGTATTAGTTAAACGAAGATGAGGTTCATTTTCATTATGAAAAAGAGCGCATTAGATGGCGATGATAACAAACTAAGCTGAAGGGCAATTAATCTAGGTAGCATTTCATCTATATTGTGTTTGGATAATGGAGGGCGAAGGTTGGAGGGTGTCAGACGAGGAAGCAGAATTACGGGGGCTAGGAAATTATGCAATTTGGAAAAGTGGATCTGGGAAGGCAATTATATACGGTTCCAGCTTGTTCTGGCCATATTGACTTCCATCAAAAAATGAACAAAGACTGCAGGTGTGGGGAAATAAAGAATGTTTATACTGGAGAAAACATCAGAGGCAAAAAACAGGTATGACCCATTGTTTTTTTTTCTCTGCAGTGTGTGTGTGTATTTTCCATAACAAAAAAATATCCTGCAGCTCCTGGAATACTCCGACAGCAATGATTGCCCCAGGTTACCGTGTGTGCTCTCCGAGGGTTAATACCGGCAGTGAGTGCGATTTGTTGGGGCAGACGTGCAGCTTGCCAGAGTGTCATTCTGTTCGTGCAGCGGAGGGTGTGAGGTCACAGGCTGCTGGTAGGACCGCGGTCTCTGAAGGGCCCTCAGAGGACAGGCCATTAAAGTGGGGCCAGACAGCAGACTGACAGCGTCGTTGGACACCAGACTGCTGCAGCCCCGTACCTCGTTCATTTGCCCTCAGACACGGCAAAAACACATCCATCTTCTCAAGTCATTTAGTCTCATATTCAGCCTTGAAGGTGGATTTTACTTAAAAACAAAAGCAAAATTCTGCCGGTGGGGTTGATAGTTTCAAGTATTTTCTACAATACAGTTTCGGTATCTTGATGCATGACAGAATAAAGAAGATCGTGTCATGCAAATTACATTCGAAATTCAGTGAAATATACATAAACATAATGATTTGCATAGGAAGCTGGTGAAATTATCTCAAGGTAAGGCGAAGCAAGTTCATTTCTATCAGACTTTTCAAACACAGAGATAATTTAAAGTGCTTCACATAAGGCAAAATATAAATTAGAGCAATTGTAAAACACGAAAAAAGAGGAAAAATAAAATCAATTAGAGTCAAATGAAACAGACAAATCTCACCCCACTGACAGATCAGATTTTTTTAATCTAAATTTCTTTTTTAGGAGTCAATAACAGACTTAATTTGGGGTAAGATGGATATATTTTGTTATTGAGTTGTCTTTCTGTCTGTTTTAATGCCCTTATTCACTTAAATTGTCTCTCTGTTTTCATCTTTAGTCTCTTTCTTTCTGTGTGTTTCTCTCTTTCCGTCTGTCTATAATGTGGCTGTGTTTAGCATGAGAGACAGACAACATCCATCCTTCCCTGTCTGCCTCCCCTCCTCTCTCCATCCACCCATCCAGCGTCTGCTGAAGGCTGTGAGTCAGATGGGGGACGCAGGAGGCTGTGCATGGAGCAACCACACACCTAAGGGTCAATGGTAGTTCAACTCTGAAAGGCCAGAGATAAACTTAGGACAAACACACACACACACACACACACACACATAGAGAACCATAGCTTGGCTCAGACATGCCCACACAAGACAAGCATACACAAAAAGATGTCAAATACAGGTGAGCATTTTCACATTTTTTAGGCCAGTACACAGGTCGAGTCCACTGTGGTGCTTTTATTGCTCTGCTGAAGGTGGATTAGAGCAAAAGGGATCAGAATCCAGCTGAAGAAATTGCATTTGTCAACGCATGTGGAACTCTAGTCTTCTTGTGTGGTGCTTTTAAAAATGCTTCACTGTTCTTCCTGACTCCCTGCCTTTGATCTTCTCAGACAATATCCAGGGGCGACGCCCAGGAAGCTTTGAATTCATATCAGAGGGCAGATTTCCCCCGAGTCAGGAAGAAAATGAGAGTTCCCGCTCTCCAGGAGGTCGGAGTCTACGGCCCAAGGGCTGTCTCTACCTGGATATATGTGAAGTACTGTGTGTGTGTGGGTGGAGGCCTATGTGCACGGGGCACAGGTACATGCAGATACACAGTACGTGTCGTGTGTGTATAGAAGTTGATTACAGTGTGCAGCTGCACATGCACAGTGTGTGATTCAAGTAGTCTCACTTCTTAGCGACAAGACAAAGGCAGGGCACCAGTCAATTTATTACACTCCCAACATTTGTTATGCCTCTTAACACACCCAGTGTGAGACCCAGTCAGATATATTGAATATCCATATCTGCATCCTTCCACTTACACAAGCTGGCCCTCTCCAGAAACATAACGGATATGCAGCTGAAAAGGAAATCTATGCACACTTCAAACAGTCTTAATCTCTTCTGACGCAACGTCAATACATTTCGATACAGATTCATCAAACATGCATCGGGGAAAATGGAAGTGTACTTGACAACAAGAGATATTGTACACATTTTTTGCCATTTTATTAAGGTCATAGCATCACTTATAATTCTACTGGCATGAGCCCCCATGTCAAGTTTATAAATACTTGATAAATCTTTAATCTTACGCCTGAGATTGAGCTGATAGCAGCAGCATCAGGGTAAGAGCAGAAATATGAAATCATTAGATTAGCAGTGAATCTGAGAATGTGAAAGAGGAGAGAGAGGAGGGTGCTTGAATATTAAATCCAACTCAAAACAGTTAAGCAGTGAAGACTTAGCCATTTTTTTTTGTCTTGCCCCCACCAAAAGCTAGATAGAAAAGAGCCAATAATATTTGAATTATGTTATGAAGGGACACTATTCTATTGACTATGAATATGATTACATTTTATGGTTCAGAACTAATAGCGCACTATCAAATGAAACTTATTTGACTATAAACTCCCAAATGCAAAAACGTATTACCACAAAAAGGCGCCATCCAATATACTGAGCCACTGCGGAAATTGTGTTTTATAATCACATCTCTCTTTGGGAGAGAGTTCTTTATGTTCAGCAAATATTGTTTGAACGATTTGAAACACAAAAAAAAAAAACGTGAATTTTGTTTATGGCGGATTTTCATTTAAAGCAAACGCACACAGACAAGTAATGTAATTACAATGCACTTCTGACAAGTCTTTTACATTGATAGTCACGTCTGGCCAATGATTAATTTAAATTGTCACTGAATCTAATTTTATTCTTCCTTTCCTTTAAATGAGGTAAGATCTAATTATGGCCTAATGCATAACTTATTAAAACCTCTTCTTCTGGTGTGGCAGCCTGCCAATCACATCCTCACTCATAATACCAGAATTCAGCTGCACCGCGTTCTCATTAAACATGCAAACATATTCTTTTGCACCTTGCTGCTTCTTCTCGAAAAGCAGCCTCACAAATGAGGATCTCCTAAATAATTCTCTGATCAATTGTTACTAATGCAGCAAGCAAATGCTTAATTCTGTTTGATGGGACGAAATTCCAGCGGCTCGTCTGCAAGCATTTGGAAAATGTTTCTGTCGTTCTGCACTTGGAATTGGGATCACAATGTGTTCCTGAAAAGAGGATTTCTACTCGAGACTGAATTTCACTTTTATTTTAGGTAGTATAAACTCAGATACTGGTCCCCTGGTAAATCTGTCTGCAGTGGGGGGTAAGAGAATGAAAAGAATCCAAAAAACCTGAGAGATTCGTTATGACTTTGATGGTGTGCAAAGTCCTGTAATAATACCCTAGAGGCCTGCGTAGTGTTCCACTTACTCCTCTCTACACGTTCAAAACATGTCCATCCAAACAAATCCTTTAGTCCAACATTCATTTTTAATCATTCTACTCTTGATTTTTTCTAAGAAATTGTAAAGTCTGCCAACTCACACTCCTGATGAAAGAATTTCCCTTAATCTAATGATCCTCATTGCTGAGATTAAAGAAATGTCTTTAATCAAGTGACATCATGTTGAAGTAGGGCAATTTGCCTTGAAGATATTTTCATTTGAAGCCTTTCGTTGCAAAATGACATAACCGCCGTTTTGGACTGAAAGCATTTTGGAACGAAGCCCTCCATTTGTTCCCAGTTCTTTAAATCATCTTAACTCTTTTTGTTCACTTGTTTTTTATTAAAAAAAAAAAAAAAGAAAAAGAAAACACCACTGTAAAAATAACCTTTCAGGGCGTTTTAAGAGGGACTTTTTAATTTGTTGCATTCTCTCACCTGGTCTCTAGGGGAATGTTGCTGTTGAGCACCCAGCTGTTGTGAAGCTGCGCCTGGTCTGTGCTCGAGCTTGTGTCTGCCCCCTGGCTGCCCTGACTGGCCTGGCACCGCGTCGGCATGGTCTTCCTCTGCAGGCTGACTTGAGTGTAGGGCGCCGGGCGGGCGCAAGTGCAGGCATGGGGCGGAGGGGGAGGCGGGGGCAGCGGACGAAATGTGAACTGACCACCTGGACTGCTGGGCAGCTCTGCGCAGAGAGACAGAGAAAAGCAGAAGAGGAGGAGGAGGAGGAGGAGGGAGGGACAGGGGAGAAATAAACTTAGGTTTATTAGGAGCACAGTACCATAAATTACAAATAAAAGTGGCGTGTTAGTTGACAGTTTATTGTTATTACACTGATTGAGGGACATAAATCAGCTTGAAAAGTGTGCCTGTCCAGCGCGCCTTCCCTTCCTACCTGCTTTGATACACTTCCAGCCGCCCTATAAATAGGTTCTTGGCCGGCTGCAACATTGAGCAGTCTTTAAAGAGCTAACAGCTCTGGCTTAATCTGCACCCGCCAGCCCAAACTACCCATGTGATGTTTATTATGAGATCTGTAGCTCGACGGAATGAGCTAGCCAGCTGTAACTCCCTCACACTGGTAACCTCGGGGTCTAGCTAGAGCTCTCTCAATCCATCATTTATCATTCTCTTTCGCTATAACTCTCCCTCTCCCCGTCTCTCCCCCCCTGCTGCTTCCTCTCTCTTCTCAGTCTGTCCAGAGAAGCGAGGGTGGACCACAGTTTTGCCAAATGAAATGTGTGTGCATATGTTTGTTTAATGAATGTGCGTCTTGGCGAATAAATACATTTACTTGAGTACAAATTCAAGGTACTTGTACTTTACTTGATTATTTCCATTTTATGTGACTACATGTCAGAGGGATATATTGTACTTTTTACTCCACTACATTTGTCTGATAGCTTTAGTTACTAGTTACTTTTTAGATTACAATTTTTCATCCCCTTCCTGTCCAGTGAAAACCATGTATCTCCAAATGTGGTGATAAACTCAAGGATGAAGTGTTCATTTATATGTGGAGAAAATTCTCCTACTTCTTAAGCTAAATAAACTATCTAAAACCCCTCTTGGATGAGCTGGAAAATGCATCGTCACAGAGCTGAAAACAGGTCTGTTTTTCTCATGAAAAGTGGACCGCGGCGCTACAAACATATGATGATCTTATAGAATATGATGCACTGATAGATTCAGCTACCCACCAGTATATAAAGTAGTTCAAATTAGCACAACCTTAAACATCTACAGCAGTAAAATGCAACAGACACATTAATGCAGCAGTACTATTAATCCAAAAACATAATATATAACAGTAAAACACTGTTATATACCATACCTGGACCATGTTACTTCAGAACGAGTACTTAATACTTACATACTTTTACTTACATACTTTTAAGTCAGGTTTTGAATGCAGGACTTTTACTTGTAATGGAGTATTTTCACAGTGTGGTATTGCTGCTTGAATACTTCTTCCAACCCTGCTGGTTTGCATGTATTTCCATGTGTGCACACACCCGTGTGTACGTGCCAGTATGTATTCATGAGTGTACATCAAGCGACATTAGTTATCAGTGTTTAGGGGGACAGCTCATGCCATATGGTTGCAGCATGGTTCCACGAACACGGCAAATCCCTCGTCCCAGAAGACCAACTCTGCCCAGCTGTATTGACAATGAATGTAACATAAGCCTTGAACCCGTTGTAAGGGACAAAGGAGTTCAGAATCTGGTAGACAGACAATATTGGCCCACAAGTCTATTTGCTGCCAAAATGTCAGCAATAATTTAGTATCTGGAAATGAAGCCCACCTGGGAGATTACCGCAGTCTTCCCTATTCAAGTGTAAGTATTACACAGATGACACCAGAGAAAAGATTTTACCAGATTCTTTTGATTCTTGCCAGATGAAAACTGAGAAAAGTAAAGAATAAAAGAGTCTTGTTTCAGTTTCTATTGCCAACATAAAAACCTGCATGTTACTGGAATCTGTACTTCGGCTACCATTATGTCTAAAATTGAGGCAACATCTTTTCCAAATATTGCAGCAAACCAGTTATGGAACGTATTATCATCAACATTTCCATAATACTAAATCTGTGCACATGCACTGACATTTTAAGCACATGTAAGCCAATATGCAATGTCATATCCCCCAATGTTCATTGACATACCACAAAGCACATCAGGTTTTACTACTCTCAGCTGTTGGAAATTCACATTTACAAGATATATATTGTAGCAGCGTTGTAGGAATGCTATGGCAGGACAGGAGCAGTTCTGTAAATGGTCCATAAACATTTCCACAGTAATATTTCCATGATGCCATCTGTCCAGCTTCAATTGCATTTTGAACATTGTTACAGTAGCACTTATGATGTTTCCTCTGCTTGTGTGTATGTGTGCATATATATCTGCATGTCTGAAATTAGTATTTCCAGAATTACGTGTATATTCTGTCAAAATGCTTTTTGAACAAATGACAGGTTTTTCATCTTCCAGAACACATTGCTGGTTATTGATCTTCCAAAATGGCTGAAGTGTCTTAATCACATTTCCAAAGCATATGAGAAACTATTTGTCTCCATTCTTTGCATACTGACACAACGAAATTATCTATTCCTTACTCATGACAAGCCATTACTCACATCACATGTTTATTTCATGGTTTCACAGAAACATGCAGGGGGTTCTAACTAAACGTTGTCCCCCCACCATTGTTTATTGCTCTGGGCCATCTGCTACATTTCACACTCACACATAAAACGATTATATTTTTAGCATGTTTCTGTTGAATAACAACAGCTGAAACTGTGTGTCAACTTGTAGTTTATGAATGTTCTTAAGCAGCTGATGTGTCATATTTATACGCTCATGTTTGAAATATGCACCCGTCTGTACAAACCTTACAGTAATAACTAATTTTCTCCTGAGACATTATATAATATTGCATTGTACTATATAGAAACACAGCCTGCTTGTTATCACCACACAAAATCACTCTGCTAATCAGACTGTGCTGAAACTGACTCTATATGAGACCTGGTAAAATGACAGGAAATGTATTTGTGTCATCACCTGGAGGTGCTGTTTAGTCTAATCTAATGGATTTGGAAAATGGAAGTTATTTTTGTCTGAACCACCTCTGAGTATTAAAAATTACATGCTTAGGGAAAACTGACAGCACATTTTTAGAGCAGTACTGCATCGTGTGTCATTGTAATGCACCGGGAGCTTTAAAGTGGTGCTTCAGTTTCTGATTCAACAGTAACCGGGAGTCCTTTGAGTCCAGCCACAAGTCCCTTGCTTTCAGGGTTTTTTTCTGGAGGTAGACGTTTTTAGCATTTGTTACAAAAATACATATATTTTTTAGCTAAAACATCACATGCAGTGCATTCCCAGAGCTGCACACGCCAGTTGGCAACTTGCACTCAGGTTGCGCTTGAGGCACTAAATCAACTTTAGATCTGACTTGAATATGACTTTGTGGACTCTGTTACACTGTAATGACTTACGAGGCATTCATAAACTGTAAAGCCACTGTGAACATTTCTGCCAAACCAAGGTTTTGATTTCTACAATGCTGCTAAATTCAGTGTCACTGTGTCAAAACACATCAACAGTCTTGCCAACTCTTTTTAATACAAATGCTAATTCTTAATGTAAATGCCGCTAGCACTGGTGGAAGAGGTGCTCAGAGCCTTTACTTACGTAAAAGTAGCTATACCACACTGTAAAATACTTTATTACAAGCAAAAGTCCTGCATTGAAAGTTTTACTGTTATTACTAATTTTAGTATATTCAAGTAAAGTAAAAGCACTCGTTATGCAGTATTGCCCTTTTCGGAGTGTTATATCATGACATATATTTGATTATTACTATTAATGGATTAACACGTAAGCAACATTTTAATGTTGAAGCTGGTCAAAGTGGAGCTAATTTTAACTACTTTATATACTTTGGATAGTTTGGGGGAAAAAGTCAGCAACATATTTTATAACATAATCATTTGTTTGTTTACTTTTTCACCACTGATCGTGAGATGATGTCATGTCCAATTTGTGTGAATTTGATAAAAAAAAACGATGTATATAAACTCAAACAAGTCAAGTGAAGCCATTTACATAATTACATAACACTTAAAATATTTTCTCTCCATTGGAGAGCTTTGTTACAGTTCACTGTACAGCAACTCAAGTGAACAAAAATAAAGAATGTGCTGAACTAACAATGATTACTTCAAGGTTCTCCGTTTGAAAATTGAAAAGGGATGCTCCACCGATTTAGTACTGTACTCCCAAAAAACTGCCGGAATCAAGGCAGCAGAGGCCGTATATCCTGACCTTTAGTCCGTCAAAGTGAAGTAAAAAAAAAATGCTGGATCCTACACTTCCCATAATGCCACTCAATAGTCTTTCAAACTCCATGTCCCAGTTTGTAATGGAGGGTCCAAGCCCAAGCCAAGATAACCCTGATGACAATATTAGGGTTATTTGCTCAGACATTATAAAGCTCCTCCAGAGCCACGGAAGACATTATACAACTGTTTTCAGAGGCAGAGTAGTACTCTTCATGATGAGTAAACTGATCTTTATGTGGAATAGTAGTGGAGTGCCCTATAAATGAAAAAAAACAAACTAACAACAACAACCTGTTTAAAATCGTTGTAAATTATATATATAGGATGTCATTAATTTGTGGCGAAATGTGTAGAAAGAGATATATTTTAGTTAAGTCTGAACCATCAAGACAGACTCACGAACATCTCTGTGCTTTCCAAACATTGCTACAATAAGTTGAGAAAAATGAGAAATGCTTTTCAACCCAAATGGCTTGCAATTGTTTTGAAACCAAAATAATAAATCCAAATTATTTCTGCCTCTTAAGTCTCAAAGGATGTCTACTTCATTATTAATTTTATACCTGAGTTATAACAGCTCTGGGGATACAATCGCCACAACTTCACCTGCTGCGTTTGTGTTTGCTGGCGAGGAAAATAAAACGGGAAAGAGTGTAAAGTGGACAGGAAGGGAGGAGAAAGGACTGGGATAGAGGGCCAGGGGAGAATGTAATCTTGGTGAGTAGGGTGACACAGCGGCCCGGGCTGCCAGATGGTGCTTTAGAAGGCTTAGCTAAGGCAGCTTTGGGTCTCCGCTCCCAAAGATCCACAAACTCACTCAATTCCTCTCTTCTCACACAAACGCACAAATGGCAGAGAAACACTTGCAAAGTCGCTCTTCCTCACTCGCTCTTTCACACAAAGTCACATCAAACACGCTAGCTGTGATGTTGTGTTAAATAGTATATGTAACCTAAATAGGCCTGGCAATGTAGGGCAGGGGCCGCGCAATATTTGGCGGGCTAGCCAGGAGTTCAAAAACATCAAATCAACTCTGTTGGGAGTAGATAGAGGCCAGGGGAGGTGCCATTACAGCTCTAGATGACAGTCGTGACAGTGTAGAACATCCTCTGCCCTGGGGTTCCTCTGGGACTTAGCCCTCCAGAAAAGACACTTTTGGAAAGTCGCTTATGAGATATTTTCCTGGAATCATCAGCTTTTGGTTACATAAGTGAGATATGAGGAAAAGCGTTTTATAGCCAGCGGAAGGGTGATCTGGGGGGATTTACTGGGAAATGTAACAGGTAACAGGTATTTGGGCCAGGTATTAAAAATGCATTACTGTAGGTGAGATGGACCTAAAATAGCACAGACATTAAGTATTTATGACAATTTAGGCATTTAAAGCCAACTCATACTTGTAATGTAATACAAGTAATGAGGGGAGAGCATATTAAAAAATGACTCAAGCATACACACACAAACACACACACACACACACACACACGCACACAGTAATGGTCGTGTGTGTCATGAGTTAGCTGTCATGATGATGCAATTCTCTTTGGAAGGGATATTAACAAGCAGGTAGGAAACTATTTGAATGAAAAATGAATCATGTGCGCAAAATAATCTTGTTCATGAACGCTCGTCCTGCTCGTCATGATGAAATATTCTACTTTTAGTCTGGATGTGCCTGCCAGATGTTCAGCGCTACCTGTACATGGTGTTTTTGAAATTGGGCAGAGACAACTTAAAAAACTACAGTGAGAAATGTTCAGGAAAAAAGACAAGGCCGTTTGAAATTTTAGTAATCATGGACATTAAGGGACTGTGTGAAAATTATTAGAAGGGAAGGTGGGCAGAAAAGGGGGAATGCTATGAAGGGTAGTCCCTTCAGTAGTAGTTTTTGGAGAGCAAGGGGGAGGCAAACTTTTTTATCATCCCGGATTTATATTTTATTTCAACCTCTTCATGTGAAGGTTTATTGTAAAAAAAATATTGAATAGTTACTTCAAAAAGATAGCTTTTGTCTGCGTAGCTGGTAATAAAGGTGTTCTTTGGCCATACGCAGAGAACAACAGTTTTCGTCATCAAAATCAGCAGGCAGTTTTTCTGTTCACTCATTCACTAGCTGTAATAACAGTTTTTTTTAGCAGCTCTTTATACAAAATAGGAGTGGCCTTATATTCACCATTTTGTTACAATTGCCATAAATTGTATAGTGTTCTGAGATACAGTTTTTTTCTACATCAAGGGGGGTGGGTCTAACGAAAATATTAATAATGCTGCGGAGGACCTTGTTTTTTAATGAAGTTAAATATAAGATTCAGGCCCCCTCCCTACCCCAATAATTTTTCTACAGTCCCTAAAGTATGAAAGCTGCAAACACAGAATGCATGGCTTCTTTAATAAGAAGAGACCGCCAAGTTTGGTGTGTAGCAGACCATAAAAACATGAGCCACAATAATATTAAAGCCTAATATTTAACCAGGTTTCCTCCTCTTCTTCACTCTCTGTGTTTGCTCGCACCCCCTTTCTCTTTCTTTCCCCTCTCTTCATTATTGTGCCCAGCGCTGTAGTGCAGAGTTAATTTCACTTATTACAGGAAAGCCGTATAAAATCCATAGAGCCTGACCTCAACAATATCAAACCTGCCTGTCTAACAGAGGAATGTGATTGTTTTAGAGAACATTTAGCACTATTGTTGGACCAAGCCCAGCAAAAACCACATCATCCACCCCACTCTAAAAATAAAAGCTTAATAATTTCCCCCAGGATAGCTTTTCATCTATCTCGCTTCTTAATTGACTTGCATTAAATTGCCACAAAGTTTATTCCACTGCTGTGCTTCGATGAAATAAATAATTAACCCCATAAAAAGGTCAGACAACTGAAATTAGAACTCACTGGTTTTTGTTCTTCTTTTTTTGCGGTAATGAGATGAGATCCTGCTCTAGCTGACCATCTGACTCTCAGTGATAATTTGTCTTTGTCTTAAAAGAGTTCCTGACCAGAGATAACACATTATCTCATCAGACAGTATAAGTTCCAATATGACTCCTTTCATTGGTTGGCTGCTGATGAAGTCGGTGTGAAAGATGGTAATATCGATTAAAACAATAAAGAATGTATGATAACGTGGACTAATATTGCTAATGATCACGGCGATGATGATGACGTTGATGAAGATAATGTGTCTGATAATAGCGGCGGTGGTGGCGATGAAAATAAGATAAGATAATGAGATAATGACGATAACTTCGGTAATAACAGTGGTAACAATGATGATGAAAACAGCAGTGATGGCGGGAGAAACACTGATAATTACGTTGATGACAGTGGGCTCTGAGACAGCAATTAGAATAAAAATTGTCATTGATTCATCTCTGCAGACACAGGGATAAACGGTAGGATCTCCATTTAACAAAGTGACACAATCATGTTGTCCAATTAAAGCAAGAAAATACAAATGAAGAAACTGAGTGCTCTAAGAGCTTTTCTCTCTCATACGGAACCCAGTCGATTTTCATACAGAGCCTGATAATTAGCAGCCATGCATCAACTGGCTTTTTCATACCAGAGGACTCACTTAATGTGCGTGCAGCTGTGTGTGTGTATTGGTACGTGTGTGCATGCGTCTACATGAAGGTGTATATGAATGTGCATATTTGTGTAATTGCTTGTTTGTACCCCATCTTCAAAAACAACTCCGGAGCAACTCCACAATCATGTTTAGGCTGCAGGTGATTCTGAAAGTTGCATTTCCCTGGAGAGGCCGTGAAACCTCCTGAGTCTAGCTCCTCAGCTCTACAGCAAGAGGCTTACCATCACTCATACACTTCACTGCAGGGGCCCGCGCTCAAATTACATTTTCAGAAAAGCACCCTCCTTCGGTTCTGCGCTATTTAAATGATCTGTTTAAAACTTGTAATTAATCAGCCGATGTTTTGCAGACATGAACTACCTGACCAAACTTTTTTGATCTTAATGAGTTTTGGCTGCTTTGCTGTAGAGGCCAGCGCAGGTTTGTCTGGATGTAGCCTATAGTGGAATAGCAGCTAGCTGAGCTCAGCTCATCTCTCCTGAGAGCACAGCAGTGTCCTGATCCTTCCTGACCTTGTCACTGCTGCAGGGTGCCCGGTCGGTCATTGCCACCTGCCATAGAGCTGTGCAGGTGTTTATGTGTGCGTGTGCGTGTGTGTGTGTGCGTTGGTGCATGTCAGACGTCCATGTGTGTGCATGCATGCATGCATAAGTATGCACATGAGTGTCTGACAGTAGTGGCGTGATGTCATGTGAGTTATTAGTCTTGGTAGAAATTTGCATCACCAGGAAGAGGGCGTGACAAGGTGTTTGAGACTCAGGAGGTGAAACGCCACAATGGCCATTACGGTGATTAGTGCACACATTCATCTTTTACAAGCCTCATGATTCTCTCTCTCCTTCCTCCCTCGCTCTCTCTCCTATATATGAACACACACTGAACCTCCCTCAACCCCAAGACAATCACAACAAGCACACACAGAGTATGGAGGACTTTCGCTTGCACACACATGCATACACTATATTTCCTCTGACTCCGGCACTAAAACAGGAGAAAGTGCCTGGGCTTGACAGCAAACAAACCAACATGAAGAGATTCCTGGCAGGCTAAAGAGAGAGTAGTATCAAAGCTACAAGAATGCACCACCAGCAGCCCATTTTTTCACTGGAGAGAGAGAGAGAGAGTATGCGCAGTGTTGTAGCAGACCTGAGCTGCTGGTAATTAGAATGGGCTCTGAGGAGAGACAGGCAGTGGAATGAATGCAAATGAATTCACTGGCTCCGACACTGGGCTCCACAACCTCACTTTTCATATAGCATACCTTACAGACATGAAGCTTCTGGCACAAACAGAGCAGGGCTACACAGTAAACACTGAGTGACATGACTGTGGACACGCACGTGCCAACATGTCCACACATGCGACACCCACACGTGCACGATTGTGCAAATAAAATGTGAATCAGGAAACAAATCCGAACCCCACGGCGCACGAGGAAGCACGCACACATACAAATACACATACACACAACACACACACACACACACATTATACTAATCCTTGCAAATGCCACAGTGTTGCTTGTGAAAAGAGAAAGGGGGTGAAAAAAGCTTGTTCCAAGCGAACATCCACAGCATGTCCCACAGCGGAATAAACAAACCCTTCTTAATTGGTGTCGATTTGGAATGAAGTGATGATTCATCATGCAGAACTCCCCAGTAGAGTATTGGAAACCCAATCATTTCTAATCCATATGACCTTGACAGAGGGCCAGAGTGAGACTCTAACTCCTTCCACATGCATTGTCCGACAGACAAAGTCAAGGCATTGTCACTGACTTTACAACTCGTTGGAACTGTAATCCACCAAAGTCAGATCACTTCACTGATTACTCCATCTCAGCCAGCGGCAAATCTTTATGAAGCACTCAATTCTCCACAGCAGTCATAAATCAGGGTACTATAATCTTTCCGTCTCGATGATGGCACACCAGAGACACTATTTCCATACCACACCGCTCCAGTCAATAATTCCTATTCCCATTACATCTACCAGCGCTGCTCTTGACTTAAAGAAGTCCACTGGTACTACCTCAGCTCACCTCCAGATCCCCGGTGGTTTGCCATGTGAAACTTTGATCAGTAGCTCTGTGGCTCTTCTCAAGGAGAAGCAGGTCGCCTGTGAAGGGGTCCTGCTTGCTCTTTACTAGCTAGTGCTGTAAATGAGTCTAATTAACACATCTCCCTTCCTATCTTAACCAGGCATCCGGGGCCAACTAGAGTCTTATTATAGAGTAGATTATGCATGTAATGTCCCCGTTAAGATTACAGTATGGAAAGCGAAGCATTCAGAGAGGCGTACATACTGTATGTATGCACTGTGCGCAAGAGGACAGGACTGTGTAAATATGGGAAGACTGGGGGAATAGCAGAAAGGATGAGGGGCTGCTTGGTATTCCGACTGGAACATATAATAGATGGTGGAGGGAGATAGAGATACAAAGCGCGCGCAGGAGAGAGAGGGAGAGAATAACAGGAAAGAGATGTGTCTTCAGCACCACCTGCAGACTCGACTGGCGGCCATCTTGCGGTCAATGAGGTGAGTGCAGCCACCGCCCCGGGTCAGCATTAACACAGACCAATGACAAGTCGGCACTTGCCCTCTATTGCAACAACACCTTGCCGTTCCACTCCACCGACCGCACCTATCACACCGATCACAGCGCACACGCATGCAGACGCTTTCGCACTCTTCCAGCGCTCTCCGTCTGTCTCTCTTTTCCTCTCTCTTAAAATCGCGCACACACACACACACCGGGAGAAGCTTAACAAATGTGGGAACAGATGCCCCACATCAGACTGCAGTTGCCCTCTGCTCCCTGCGTGCCTCCAGAGAGACAGAGGAATACCGTTAACGAAGATAAGACACTGCAGTCCTCTGCTGTCTCAACACATGCCTACAGTGAATACACACACACACACACATTTTTGAGTCATTTGTTAATGTCCATATCAGTATAAAGCTGTAGCGATGCAATCAGAATATCTGTAAGACCTCCTTGATACCTCCCATATGAGCTCACCCCTCCTCCCAATCACCTCTCCCTCTTTCAACAAAAACACTTACAACCAATACGTCTTTATTCTTTCTTTTGGGGACTAGATTTCCCTTCATCCAGGCTGCCATTGCCCTCTACTCACTTATTAAACTCAATTAGCTTCTTTGATAGGAGAAGAGGAAAATTAGTGACCCTCTTCTACTCAGGCAGAAAACTCCCTTTTTTACGCCAAAAACCTCAATACCATCTTCAAGGCAGGGGTGTGTATCTCTCCCTTGCATACAGTTCGTTATGTATCCGATACAAAAATGATACAGATAAATTTGAAAGATACAACACTGCGATGCAAAGCTAATTCCATATGATTCGATTCAGCCGTGATTCATTATTGATTTGGCTCAGATCCGGGATTTGATAAGGTATTCATTTTGAGTAACTAAATAAAAAAAGATCAATATTTCCTCATTTTTTATTTCAAGTACAGAATTAAAAATCACGTCTACTGCCACACTAACATAGTAACCATGGGAAGTGATAACTTTTTAACTAGCCCCAAGGAGGTTGGATGTTTCACTTAAATGCTGTCAACTGGGTGTTGTTTATTCAGTTTCCAGATCAGTGTCGTGCATCTAAATTGGTATTTTATACAACACTATGCTCATGGCTTATTGCATTCAACCGGGGGATTTTTGGGGTCAGCATACTTTGGAAGTAGCGTTAGCTGCTAACACTAGTGGTACAATCTTTTGGTTGACTGCTGCTGTCTGTAACTTTACTGTGCACACAGAGGTTTATGGTGCCATATTTTATGATTTTACAAATTGCAAATGCAATGTTAATGTTTCAGGCAGCTTTAGACACAGTAGAGGCCGACATTTTTTTTTTTTTTTTATACTTATTTAGGAAGGGAGAATCCTTAAAGTAGGTATGTGGTTGGAGAACATAGCTAGCATTTAAAGGCATTTAAATGTATTTTGGTCTGTAAGTAAATTATACGCAGATTGATGCAGCTGTATCTCAGTTTTCCAATGTGAATTGGTTCATTTTAACACATACTTTTACGAAAGGAAGATTGTGAATATTGATATACTGTACATCTGTTATGACCATATTTTAATTAAGCTTCATAAGTGCGTGCTTCGATACACAAGGAGGTAAGTGTGGTTTAAAAGTCCATGACATTTACAGAATACTATATATAGAGTGCAGTCTATTGAGGAAGACTGGCTGGCCGCAGGGTCAGCCAGGAGATCAGATTAAATAAACATCAGTGAGAAAGAGAGAGAGAGACATACACGCACACACACACAAACAAATAAACAGGAAGTGGCAGCTCATGAGGTTGATGTTTTTGGCCACAAATTAAGCGGCAGCCTTTCATCCTATCATTGGTGGATCAGACATGTAATCACTTAGCCCTCCAGACACATGGCAGACGAGGGACCGAGGCTGAGGATATGGAGATGGATCAAGGGTTTAGGGTTGACACTTTCTGTGTTGAGCTGACCGACATCAATCTATCACCCCCTATGGTATCTACTCTGTAGCCTATCTGACATGGCCTGGATATCCCCTGGTTTCCTGAATTACACAATTAAAGATCTGTCAGCATATAAAAACAGAACCCTTGTGCTGACAAGATGGCAGCAGCCCTCAGACCACTGATCCTGTGACTACGATCTCATTCTGAAAATACCTCATCGGACTGTGTGGCACACGAATACCTAACTCTGCAAACTTGTCAAGAATATGCAGACGTGTCACAATGTAGTATGCAAATGCAAGATGAAACCTTGCATAGCAATCTCAATATTAGGAGATAGGTCAATACACTATTACAGAGAGACAGCTAAGTGTGCACTTAAACATAGCCAAGTAGAAGGATGTTTAGATAGCCATTAGCTAACAACACTTTATGACTATTCAGAAGCCACTTACAGGACACACACTTCCAGACACTTATAGCTATTAGCAGCCATTAACATTTGTGTATAATCATGTGGAATGATGTGCGAGGGAGCTTCATCTGCAGCAGCACCAGTACATGGAGAAAATTCAAATTCATCTAGAAGATGATGACAACTCTGCAGCAGTGGAGCACAGGGCGCAACACAGGTGTGTACACAACACATACACATTCAAACGCCTGTGTCTCAATTTTACATACTCACAAGCACACACTGGCATTAATGCTAGGACACACAACTGCTGAAACAGCCACAAAAACCAACAATCCACAGCAGGGAGAGACATAAAAAGCCTACATATATGCATCAACGCTCCGTTTTCATACCGAACACCAACAGTGAAAATGTGACACCACTGGCCTCTGCCTCACCCATCTCTTTTTCTATCTACAACTGTGACTAAAAGGGCCACTAACCTCTGACCCAATAATGTAAAAAAAGACACAACAACCAGAAAAGACTGTCAGTGACCCCTCTCTAAAAGGGTCAGTTTCTCCAGGCTATAAAATCTTAAAAAGCAAAAGATAATATTCTGCCTTAGCTATGACCGTGGAGACAGCGACGAATGGCGAGAGAGGGGGAGCTGAGACAGGACCCCGGCCTTAATGTAGTTTGTAATTGTAAGTGTTGGTCTTTAATAAAAGCCCAGAGTATTTGGTCAGGCTAATAGACTGGGCTCTCTAAATCCTGCCTGCCATGCATTATTCAACAGCCATTAGCTATCGCCTCATCTGGGAGGCTTTATGAGTCCCATCATCGGCTGGAACCCAGGCTAGGCACACCAGAGGTGAGTGGGGAGGGGGTGAGGAGGGGATTAGCTGGGGAGAGAAAGAGAGAAAGGAGGAGATGCAAATACAGGTATGGGAGGGAAAAGGGGATGTTAAAAAGGACTCAGAGGCGAAGAATCAAAGAGGAAAGCTGACGAAAGATGGGCGTGGTGTGGCATAGGTGAAGGCCTGTGATATGGAAATGACTACAGGGAGATGAAGAAATGGCTGGATGAAAGCCAGAGGTCATATGGTAGACATATGAAAATGGGAAGAGGTTGATGCAGGGAAATGAGAGAAGTGACCGATGGAAGGTGGCGGGAACGGAGCGAAATGTATGGAAGTAGTGTGGGAGGTGAGCCTATAGGGTCAAAGGGAGGCTGGAGAGAGCAACAGAGAATGAAAGAGAGATGCCAGCCTGAAGTGGCATTTTCTGCTGGCCAGGAACATAAATGTCAGATGCTTCCTCCCTCTACCCTCTCAACCTTTTCTTCTTTCAATTCCCCTCACCTCCCTCTCAACCTCCCCCTGCTCCTTCCACTCCACCTCCTGCTGCCCTTCTCAATCTGCCCACCTCTCCCTTGCCTCTCTCCATCTCCCCAGAGTAGTGCCAGTGGTAATTTTGCTTTCAGAGACGAGAGAAGGCCATGGAACACATGGAGATGCAGGCTGCTCAGTTACCATGGTATCACTGGCCAACAGGAATGGCGCCAAGACCAGGACGCGTATGTGCGTTTGTGTGTGCATGGGTGTGTACGGGCGTGGGTGTGAGCGTGCGGTCTTGAGTGCATCTACACGTCTGGGTAATGGGTGTTTAGCAGGCCTGCCAGACTTGTCCCAGCCACTGCTCTCCCAGACTACCAGGTTCTCCTGACCCTCTGCGGCAGCCCAAGGACACACTCCTGTCTCTCTAATTAAAACACAACCCTGACACACACACCACGCACCCGCACACCACACACACCCTGCAGGTCTGCAGCTTAAAATAACCTTAAAAGGAACAAGCAGAGCCATCATCCCCTGCACTCAACACCTCTTCAAACTCCACTCAGTGTTTTCTCACCAGGCACCTCCCAGGCAGACTCTGCCTCAATCTGCAGGAAGATTCGCAACAACAAACAGCATCTTCAAATGCTGCACTCGTTTATTAGAGGAGCCATCAAAGGAGCTGAATTCATTATTGCATGGACTTCCTGCAACAATAGCACTGCTGCATCTCCACTCCATACTTGAAAATAATTGTCTGCAGAACAATTTGCAACCATCAGAAAAGCACAAAGAGGTTTCTGGAAAACTGTCAGTGTGGCTGTGGTCCAAGAAGCTCAATGTTAAGTGTCCAATGCATAAAACATTACTGCACATATATGAGTCCTACCTTTTCAGATTGTTAGGTGGTTAGTATTTTGCCACATTATACCTCACCACACTTTGAGAACTGGAAGTTTCTAACCATACTAACCACAATTATGCCCTCCATATGTGTGCGCAAATGTCTCATTATGCATAGCCCACATATCTGAGTCTATTCTCTTTTTGTTGGCAGCATACAACATTAACATTAATGTTGTGTATTCTCATAAACCGATGCTAAGACACGATACGTTTCCTATTTAAGGAACAAAGATGGATCTTAGCCGTGTATGCTCACTGTGTTATGTACATTGTTTCAAGTAAGGCAACTAAGATGTGTGGACATCACACATGACATGCAGCATTGAGACAGCCTCTTCACTTCATCTCCAACAGACAATTTAGCATGTTTACTTCCTCGTTAAGCGCATGAGAGACCCTGATGGAGGAATCCCAGGGAGGCAATGGCGTCCTGTCATTGTGGGTTACCACTGCAGCATGATTTAATGGAACTGTCTGTCAGAAGGCCAAACAACAGCCTGTCAACCAACAAGCAGAGGTAACATACACACATACACACTCACAAGCACATGCACATGCACACAGTCAAAAAAAAAAACACAATGGAGACGGATTGTCAAAAACTCTCCCCTCCCTCTCCTGCTCTCTCTGTCTCCCTCTCTCTCCCTCAAACACACACAAACACACAGACACAGGCACACAAAGTCAAAAAGCAAAAGCACATATGTCCAAAAAGGTTCTGGCAAGAGCTAAGACAGGCGGAGATGAACACAGAAGCGCTCAGAGCACATTCAGAGAAATCAACGGTTAGAAAAACACACATCACCGGCAGCCCCCCTACCAAGAGAGGAGATGAGTGCCAGGAATACGCTCGCTGCATCAAGCGGCACAGGTGTTATCAGAGCGATTTGCAGGAGATCCCGCCAAACAAAGTACCACTGTCATCTCTACAGAAGTAGCAGCGTGGAAATCAACCCAAACAAATGTAATGAATGGTTCACAAAGTATTTAGCAGCTTAGGCGGAAAACTCTATGCATGATGGGGGCCCAAATCCAAAGCTCATTACATGTGGCACTGCATTAGGAGCTCACAGAAGCCTGTATACAGCCCTATTCCCCAGCTCAAGGCTGATTTCTATCCGCTGCTACCCAGTGAATGAGGTAGAGAGCAATCACATCAGCCCGGCATTGGGCATCTGCTATAAAACCTTTTCTTTATTGTACATTTCCACCATCATCCTAAACTGGCAAGACAGAGAGCTCTGATTATCAAAGCCTTTGATTGCCCCACTCAACAATCAGTGCTGCTCTCCTGCATGATGCCTGCTGTGATGCATAACAGTGTGTGTGTGTGTGTGTGTGTGTGTGTGTGTGTGAGATTGGTGGGAGAGAGAGGAGAAATTATGAAAAATCATACTAGGTGTATCAAAATTACTCCTGCATATGCAAGAACAAATGTGCATTTTCTTGTGCAAGCCCACACATGCACTTTAGGCCTTAATGTTTCGAGATGAACCTAAATGGTCTTCTAATATGCCAGCCTCTGAAGCCCACCTTTTGATGTTGCACACTGCAGCACCATCCTCTGGTCTGGACAATTCACTCTGGCCCCTGAAAATAGGCTGCTTCTTTAAAGATACCTCTCTCTGTGGCTAAATATGATTAGCTGCAGAGGACATTGTAGCTCTCTCCACAGCTAATACATTTAGTATGGATTGTCTGAGGGGTAAGGATACAGCTAGCAGATAGATCAATATTCTAAGTCAGAGTCTGTCTGGAGAAGAGGAACCATGCTGGGAGATGGTTAACTGTTCTAAAGCAGCAAATGCTGTCTGGAAGCACCGAATGCCAGGAATCCCACAATATTGAACACTTCTTCAAAAGGTAATGCTTAATGCTCAAGCTGGGCGATGGGTTATGTTGAGTGTCTGTATCAGACAAGGAGCTTGTTGAAGATTTGTTGTGGATATCTCTAAGGATGAGAGATTATATAAGGCAAATCTGGATGATTCCTTATAGTCTATAGTGCACCACTTAAGACCAAGCCCCCATGGGGCCTTGCCTCCATAGGGCTGATGTCAAAGTGGTGCTCTAAATAGAGAATAGGGTGTCCTTTGAGATAGAGGGGGAAAGGACCCAGATTTAAGTGGCTTCATTTGCATGCGTGAATCCCTCACTGAAACCCATTTGAATCGCACACACGAGCAGCGACAGTCACAAACGGACATGCGCGCACCCTCACACAGATTCCCAAGCACACAAATACACACACACTTAGCAGAGACACATTCTTCCCCCTTTTCCTAGAGTCAGAGGACATTAGCACTGCATCTATTTCTGGAGGCCCATTAAGGCCGTAAAACATTTAAGATCCACACAGAGTGATTCCAACTGTCAGAATGACCCGTTCTTCCCCCATTTCTCCTGCTCATGTAAAAAAGCTGACACGAAGCTTGTGACAGAAACATGTATTTGGTGCCGTTCCGGATTCGGCTGAGTGGGCTGGCACGCCGGCTGGATGGGTGGGGTGGGAGGAAGTGGGGTTGAGAAGAGTTAGGTGGAGGGGGGGCTGGGGTGGGGGTGGCTGCAGTCGTTTGCCCGCCAAATGGGTCCATTTTGCTGAAATGTGAAGCCTGCACTTTCCTGACACGCTATAATAAATCTATCAATTGTGTGTGGGTGTGTACATGTGTGTTATGTGTGTGCGCACTATGCATGAAGAGGAAATTGGTGGCATCTAAACAGGAAATATCCCCTTCCTTTCCCCTCTATAGATGTGACAGTCACAATAACAGCTAACCGCTCAGCTCACCATAACACAGGGTGACATATGCCTTATAATGGAAATGTATTGTACCAATGAGAGACAAACATACACTCACAAGGGCACACATGTATGCATATGCACACACACATAGAAGCTAATGTGGGATGAGTAGACAACCTTGTCTGCCCCCCATCTCAAATCTATACATAAATATATCATTTGCTGTCCAGTGAGGACTAAATCCATGAAAGCAGCAATGCTAGGCTACTTTAATCTGAAATGACAGGCTTCTGGGTAGCTCTTAGAAGCCTAACAAGCCTGAATACTCTCTATTTCCAGGGGGGGAGTGCAGAATGCTAGCAGAATGTTAGCTTTACTATATATATAGTTCATTATTGCACACAAACCTGAACACCCCCTCAGCCTCTGTTTCATCCACCTCCCATCTGGTCGCACATTCAGAACCTGTAGAAAAAAAGCCTTTGCTTTGGCAGAAGCTTTGTGTCCTTTGCTGAGCAATTACTTGTTGCTTTAATGTATTTGTACATTAATAGTTCCATTACGTTTACATGTCTGTGTACAGTGACCCTGAAATGCTAAATTATTTGTAATAAATGTTAGCTGAATCCTTAGTTTCAGATCCTACATATACCTACATATCCAATATGTTTTTTTAACTACACTTTGTCTTTCACGGTGGCAACTTCACAGCTTACACATTTTGGAGAAGAATTTTAAAAACGTAGCAAAAGTTCATGAAATGAGTTTTGTTGGAGAAGTATACTATTACCTTTAATAATAATTATAATAATAATCTTTATTTATTATGCACTTTTATAAACCCACGTTACAAAGTGCTTCACACAAGGCAACAAACTTTCCGAGTAATAGCAAATAAAACAAACAAAAGGGCAGTCAGTAAAAATCAAGAAAAATCAGGAAAAGCTCTCCGATAAAAGTATGTTTTAAGAAAAGATTTAAATGAGGAAGTCTTTTTTGAAAAAGACTTCTTCATTTAATTTAATGTCATACAATCCATTTCACACAATGGATTGTATGACATAAAGGGTAATGATACTTCAATCAAATCAACAATAAAGAAACGCTTTTACTCTCTCAGTGTATTAATGTTTGACATGCACCAATGAAAGCTTTAACTAATAAGTGTTGTTATCATTTTTGCTTTACAACATACAGTGGAGATATATGTCAAAACCTAACCTGTATTTTACCAGCACAGCACACCAATCTCAAATAATCACAGATAATAGCTAATGACTTTACTTGAGCACTTAATGTAATGTGCAAACTATAAAAAATACAGAATACAATATTTACAAAGATTTGTTGCTCTTGTCTTCACCTATAGACGTCAGTGTGGATTGCTGGGAAGGAATTTTGCTGTGTGAGGCTATCAAATACTGAGCTTGGGGAATTTTGTATACATCGGACAATTTGTACAACTTATGAGATTTCTGAGCTGATCTAATTTATGGAACATCAATATAACCAAATTAAAAGATACCACTTCTAGTTTAAGGCAGAACTGCAGCTATATCGGCTGTACCATGTTCCTGACATGCTCCATTGGTGAACACTTCAGAGTGCGACATCGACTGGACAGTTAAACTAGAGAGGCCTCAGATTCATCTGTAGGATTTATAGCAGCATTAGGAGTTAAACAATTAAGACAATGACGCTTTCTGTTAATGCTTGATGTGGCTGAACTTTTTGCCCTTTGTGTCGCATTCTCCATTCTTTCCAGCACTTTTATTCACTTTAATTAATATCTCAAGACAGGCAATGCAGAATAAAGCATTCTTTACCAAGTGAAGCTATAATGTTTATCTATTATGTATATAGGAGTTATTATTTCCCAAGTAAACTTTTTTTACCCTCTATTTATAAGGTATTTTCTGCTATGGACAAGGTATTATCTCCAAGGAGTTGGACTACATTGACCCACACCTTGTTTTTTCCTTATATCTTCCTATGACTGCTCTCTACTCTCAGAAAAAAGAACTGGAGTACAAAAGCTTTTCCATGGGGCAGTTCCTGATACAGTTACAATATAGTTCTATTTCTTGTAAGTCCATTTTGTACCTTCAAAGGTACAATTGTGTGCCAAGTGATTGAAATGAACTTTTCAAAAATCAGTGTAATATCCAATTTCCAATGCACATTTCCCCCTACATTCCAGTCTGTCGCTGCACACACCCACTGACCTGGGGAGGGAGTAGACAAACCATGTGCTTCTCATTGATACACTGTTTCTTTTAGTCAGGACTGAGAATACTATGTCCTTTAGACCCCAACCTCACGGATACAGGTGACCCAACAGCCAGTAGGAGTTGCTGACAAGAAAATTATTCCACACTGGCTTCCCACCAACAAACACTGTCCATTGTGTGTTCAGCCAAGTCAGAAGCACTGCAGCCGCCTCTATAGGCAAGTGCTTTATCCTTCCGTGCCCATTCAGTGTGGCACCTTAGCCGGCTCACTATTGATTTCTTTAGGCGACACAATTAAAATTCTGATTATACATTACATGTTCAAATTTGGCTGGTCAGCAATAACACACTGTCACAGGAGGAAATATGATCCGTGCACACTCTTCAAAGTAGCTGTTTGCAGCCATCAGACAACAGCAATATTCCAGAAATACTTTTGAATCTCACTGAAACCTTTTGCATCAGATTACTAAACTGCCACACAGTGTTAAATGGGTATTAATTAGATGACTACCTAACCTGCTGCATGCTGGAAGATTGCTGTCGTAGCCTTTAACTTAGGCTGAATTGGTACCAAATTTTCATCTTTAACTATCAGAAAATTCTTCATGGTGGATCAAAAGTAGTGATGTATCATTCATTGAACTAGTCTTTTGATATGAACTAGTAGTAATTTGTTCATTTTGGCCGCGCCTGCGCATGCACATTGCGCAACAACAATAATAATGCATGAGTTTCGTTTTTCTCACGTGACAGCTACACAGGCTCAGTATTGGACAGAAATGAGTCACTCCCCACCCCCCACTGAAAGAAATGAACGAATGACTCAAAAAATGAGTAGTTCATTTTACTGAGCGAGATTTAAGGAACTAAGTCACTAAAATGAACTGGTTATCCCATCACACACTTGTGAAAAATGTATTTTTAGTAAAAACATGAACCCCTCCTGTGTACCTCCATTTGATTGTGTGCAGTGTTTTCATGTATTGACTGTGAAAACGAATTTCCTCTCAGAGGATAATAAAGTATCTGTCCACTTTACTGGGGTGCCGGGTTGTACTGCCTTTGTCAATAATATTCGTGTAGATATGTTTTTTCAACACGCCTACTGCAGCACCGGGGACTAGTCAATATCCCACAATGCACCTCTGACCTGTGGGCAAACCTGCCTCTCTCTTCCTTTCAACTTCCGATGGACATTGATTTTCTAGCATCACCCACTCATATATAAATGTGGCAATTGAGGAGATGTGAAAAAGGATGTATTTTGAGTACAGATCAGAGGCTTTGAGTAGATAGTAGGAAAATGGAGAGGAATACTTTGTCAGATGCAGCTAACTCACAAACATGAAAACCTATAAAGCATTGTAACATTCTAAAGAAAACCAAGAAGAAGAATCTGTTGCCGATGTTATTGTTCTCCTGATCACAAAGTACAGTGTGTAAGTGTGAAAAGTGTTACACCACAGATGTATGATATGTGAGGTGCTATTCTAGGGTGAAAGTGTCTGTGTGTGTGTGTGTGTGTGTATTTGTAAAGAGAAGGCAGTATCTAGGTCTTTGTGATGAATCTGTTTCAGTGGCAAGCAAGGTGCTGCGAGCAGCATGCCGTCTGTTAATTCACATTCGCCGCGGGTGGTTAGAGTCTGTGGCTGATGATACCGGTAGGTGTTGAGAAATGGAGGGACATAGGAGAGAGAGACTTGACAAATGAACGAAAGCTATGTGCAGGGATGATTCATGATGTCAACCGTTAGCAAAACAAAATTTAAAGTATAACTATAACTGTAACTCCCTGGCATTCACTTAACAAACCAGTTCTCTCGTGGCAGCTGCCAGTAAATAATTGCACAAAAAAAAAAAAGTCTTCAGAATCGCAAAGTGTACACTGCAGCGGCTTTACAAAAAGAAATATTTCAGCTTAACGTGCTGGAGTGTAAAGCTACTGTGTGCTTGTATAAGTAAAATTAGCTGGAGCAGCAATCTCAGCTGGAGAGGTTTTGATCTCTGAGCCCTCATGTCTTCATTAAAGTATTAACCGATGATTGCAGCACCACCAACCAGTCGTGTTTTTTCCAGCAGCGATTATAGCCCGTGTTACATCCACACAACCTTCGTCTGTGATAAACCTTCCCACACAGAGTTGCCTCTCATGGCTGTGCAACGGTTAAGAGTATTAATCTATAGATTTCTCCCTCTCTCCCTGTTTTCCCTCTCTGCCTCTGGCCAAGCATTACCAGTGATCGTGCATCACCCTGCATTAATTCCACTAATGTAGCATACAACTGCAGATATACATTTGATACATTGCACGTCTCACCCGCTGGCCCCCCTCGCTCCTTCTTTACCTCCCCCTGCCTGCGATATCAAGGGAAATCCATTCAGCTAAGATGGTCCAGATGTAAATATTGCTTGCATAAGCCCTGCCCACTCAAGATCCCACCACAGGAAAAGAAGTAGCATTGCCCTGGGATATGAGGACAAGAAGATGTAGTTCGTCCAAACCAAGAAGATTTATATTTAGTTGCTATTTAGATCACTTTGTGTTGTACAGGTAGAAATACAGCTCCAAAACTGGTTTATAGTGGTTGCCACCCCTCTGTTTCCTGTCTTGTAAAGCAGAAAGAAAGGATAGCGCTACATCACCCATATCACATAAATCAGGTATGAAAGCATAATGGTGAGGATTTGACTGAGGCCAACTGCGGGCAAGGACAGACATATGAGATATTACTCTCATTCATTCTTCCTCCCTCTGTTTCCTCCACTCTGTCTGTGAGCTGACCCATCTCTGGTAGTGACCCAAAAAGACTCGAAAGAAGAACCGCATCCACCTATTGTCAGCCGCATACCCCATTATCTCTCTCTCTTGCTCTGCAGCTACGAGGGGGCTCGGCTCATAGTTCCCTGAGGCGATCATCTCTCAACACATCTCACACGCTAGACTCATTTCTGCTCGTTTCCAAATCGTACAGGGATCTTCCCCGCTCAGGCAAGGCTGCAGTCATTCCCTTTATTCCACCACCGACAGAAAAACAATAGATGAATGTACCTTGAATGTAACACCAGTTCCTCCAGGGAGGGATGGAGACCTTAAGAATTGGTGGAGCATATCCACTCGGTCTAAAAACTACATATCTGTAGTTCCTTGAACAGATTATAATACACCCTGAGGTTCCAGATGGACAAAAGGGGAATGAATGTGGTGTCAGCCGGTGTTGCTCACCTTCATGCTTCATCGTGTATGCTGCTTAATATTTTTACTCAAAATTAACAAATTAAATCAAACCCCTCCCATGAACAGCAACTGCCCAATCATAGTTTAGCAACCGTAACTAGGCACATCAGGCCTGTCAAGCTTTGGATCTCTCCACATGCTGAAGTGGAGTACATGGGGCTGTGGTAAGCATGATACTCAGTATTTTTAGGGCCGTGCCTTTTGTTTGCCTTTTGTGAATGGCTTAAACAGTTCATCTGCCCTAACGTAAGCTTCAAATGTCAGCATGTCTGGCTAGCTTACTACCTACAGTAGTAACCTAACCCAGAGTTACTTCCAAGGCCAAGGAGCCTTTCGATAGCTGACTTCATTTTGTACGGTTACACGTTACGTTAAACGAAAAAGGCCCGTTCAGGACTGGAACATCCACTGTGTTGGAGCCGGTCCTGGATGATAACAGAATTGAGCTCGTTAAGTCAGAGGCTCAGTCCTGATCTTTAATGGATTTGGGGATGTTTACACTCCAGCAACCCCATCCAAACTTGTTAACCGAGATAGCGTTATGTTCACCAAACCCATTGGTTAGTCCCTCATCCTAAAATCTTTTTTGAACCTTGAAAGTAAAACATACATAATCTGACCTCTGTCTTACTTGTTCAAGTATGGAAGCTAAGCAGGATTATTAGTATATATATTAGTATTAGTATGGAACAAGACATTCTTACATTTTTCCTTGTCATAAAACTAGGACTAACTAGCTCTACACTGCAATACAAAAACAATGGTTCTCCTTCATTTCCATGTCATCTACATTAATTATCAGCTGGTGAGGTTGCTGACTTTTTGCCTGGGAACCAGTCTTTAACCAGGACATCGTGTAGCTATCAAGTGCACAAGAGTTAAGGGTTCTCATTTCAAAACATGTCAGCTAGAAACATCTTCAACCAACTCTGGGAGCTGTCATTAGCTTAATTAGCTAGCTAGCTAGCTACACTACAGTTGTCATTTCAGCCAGCAAAATCGACAGTTAGAAATGATTTGTCTACCGCTGTCTGAAATCGAGGAGCCATTTCCAAAATTTACTTTTAAATTTGATCGTAAATCTGCCACCGTTATCATAATGAACTATTTTGTTCCATGCTAGAATGAAAAGCTTGACAGGCGTAGCAACTAAGTAAGGGGGGGGTGGAGATTTTCCTCTTGGGGTTGGAGCAAAAGTGCAGCACATTAAAAGAAGGTCTATTACAAAGGCTACAGCACATAAACACAGGTCCCCCTTGAGTGAAATGAAGTCCATTCATTCATGATATAGCTCACAACCACTTCCACCACCTCCTCATTTAGTTGAATTTGATAATGCACGTTTCTTTCCTGCCTTCCTTATCTTAATAATTGCTTACAGTTTCTTTATTATTACACTACTTGCAATCATGATGATTCACGTTGAGTTAATCAGCTGTTTCCATGCACTTATTCCATGGAGTAAACTGTTAAGTTTCATGTAAAGGTTTGCCTGCACGTACTCTTTCTACATCTTGCTCTACCAAGTCTCTTCAGTGTTATGTGTGTGTGTATTATTGGCCCCAGCATGCACTGAATATATCCACCTTGGCCAGACTCACTGCACCGGCTGGTGTTGATCTGATTCAGCTAGTACACACATTGGAAAAAACATCTGTTTGGAACGAAATACACTCACATACAGACATGAATACAAAGTGCACACTCACTCAGAAGCACGTGGATACACACAAACACGCTGCGCGCATCCATTCACACACACACTCACCCCGCCCAGCACACATGCACACACATAAACACTATCTGGAAATGGCATTGAGCATCTGTTTGGACAGCGCTAGCACATTCAGCTTTTGTGAAACACTGGCACGAGCCCTGCATTGGCCATGAGAAGCTTTTCTACTGCAGCAGGGTGACCGGGTGACCGAGCAGCCGTCCAATTGTCCGCTCGCCTCATCCACACACACACATACACTTGCACACACACTTTCAACCGCAGACACTGCAATGCAAATTCAGCACCACCCCCTCCCCCTGACACCACCACTCTCTTTTTCCCAAGTCACCCATAAAATGCTCATGCTTTTAGCAGCATTCTGAAGCATTTTAAGAAGCTATTTATTTAACAGCATGATTATCTATCTGGTGTTAGGGTGATCTATCTAGCAAAGGGACTGGGTGTGCTATTAACGCCCTCTCCTCTGGCACAGGTGGCAGCTGTTCAGAGGACACGAAAAAAAAAAGAAAGAAAGAAAAAGACTACTATTTGATATATCTGTGATATTTTCCATATGTACACATTGCAATCCTTGCCACAGTTTGACAGCATATAAATGAATCTTTAGCGCAAGGAGAAAGTGGTCAATCAAACATGCTATGATGAGCACGAGTGGGCACACACACACAACATCCTCTTTCAAAAATAAAATGCTAAAACTAAACGCAGCCTGCTTGAATGTTGGGGGCCTTGGGATAATTCCACGTATTGTAAATATGAAGGTGATGTCTTATGCCAATCTGTCATGTCTCATCTTTACAAATGTATCTCTTCAGGGAGCGCCAGTTTAGCATTTAGCATGTACATACATCACATCAATGCCACTTGACAAAAGCGGCCCATTTGTATTACTGACAGCTTGGTTGGGGCCAAGGTGTGTGAATTTGTGGTGTGTGTTTGTGTGTGTATGTGTGGGGTTTGCGTGTGCATGCAAGAGGAGAGAGGAAAGAGAGACAGTGGCAGAAACAGAAACAGAGGAAAATAAACAGAAACAGAGAAAGAGAGCGAGGACTCTGAGGCAGAGAGAGTTAAGTCGAGGCCTGGAGGAGTTTTCAGTTATTTACATATGCAGATTCTGGTCACCCCAGATCCCTACCCTCATCAAAAGAAACCAATTAAAACTCTCTTAATTTAATGTTTACCTTAATTAACCGTAACAATTAATGGCTGTCCAAAGTCCTATTGTGGCTTTTTCAATTAAAAGCTGCCTGTGACAAAGGTTGCAATCCAATCCTATAAATCATACAGACAATTCTCCAGTGAGCAGAAGAAGTCCATCCCAGGGCAAAGTGAATGAGTGAAATTGGCTCATATATCACTAGTTTCTTTTTTCATTTTGGTTTATGCTTCAACCCATGCCTAAGTTCTTTTTTTGTTTTTTTTTTAGATGCGGGCAGTTCGTACTGTGCAGAAGTCTGTGCACAACTGAGCACTTGCATGCTGTGTGTTCATGTATGTGTGTGCGCACACATGGGCCTGTGTGTGCGTAGGTGTCCAGCCGTCCGACCAGCAGCACTCATACTGGTCAGCAGATTGTTGGGTGAGGCCCAGTGGACCATTAGCTGTCCGTAGCTGCCAGGGCTGAGAGCTGATAATGACAGGTGGTGTACACACCCTGGAGGTCTGACAGGCTCAGGGCACCGTGCCATGTAACAACAGCCTTTACTACTGGCACCATGGCTGTGATGGCAGCCTTTAACACTGGCACTGGCACAGTTATGGCAGAAGTATCCCTGGCAGTAGCACGACGGCTGCGACAGAGGAGCAGCTATTACAACAAGCAGTTTAACTAAAATGGCAGCGATTGTTAATGGTGGGGAAACCACTACGCTGTCATTACTATCACTCATCCTCTTGGCAAATGCATTAAAATCCCTATGCAGGCTCAGATGACAATTCTGATTATCAGAATAACAATGAATCTGTAGTTTCGTTACTCAGACGAGCTTTAATTGCAGCAGAAGCCTGCTCAGCGACAGGTCCCTTTCATCCACACTGAGGATTGTATTGTGCGGGATTTAAAGGTCCTGATTTGCTTACTTTTCTTTTCCTTTCTCCATCATTGTTCAATTAGGCTTTTTAGCTGCCCATTCATATAAGCCAGTGTATTTTCTTTACACCTCCACAAAGCCACCTCAGGTAACCAAATTAAAAGAGAAGGAAATTTCTATTTTGAAAACTTTTAATTTCCCTCTCCCCTCCATGGCAACCACCTTTCCTTATCAGTCTAGCTGTGTTGTAGCTGCATTTTCTACCACCCCTCCAAAACAATATACCCCACTGACCCCTCACACACACAGAACACAAAACAGCAGGCAGTGTGTGTGGGCATCTGAGTGTGTGTGTGTGTGTGTGTGTGTTTGTCCATACAGTACAGGCACCTTTGTGTCCTCCGCCCCCTCTCAGCCTCTCTCCCCCAGTGCAGAACACTCTGATTTGCACTAATCTCTCGGTACACTCTCAGGGCTATTGTTCCTTTCTGGTGTGAGCTTATTCATGTGCCACTCAACATGCCCTCCTCTCATTTTAATACTCCAACAGCGCTGGGAGCTGAAAACAGTTTTAAGCCCGCTTATTTGACTGTTTATTAAAAAAATTCCGCTCGCCTCTCACCTCCTCTGCTGTGTAGGTGAACGTGGAATTGTGCGGGATGTGACCGCTTATTAAAATGGCAAGTCGCGGCTGGACTCTGTGATGTTTCCATCACACAGTTTATGTATACAGACAGCCTGTAGGCAGCCAGTGGACAATGTGAGATGAAAGCTACGGCTGATGTTCTGATTTGATGACTGTTGCCATGGCAGCGAGATGAGGATGGAGGAGGGGCATTCACGGAGAGAGACAGAACAGAAAATGATCTCCCTCACTCTGTCTCTCTCTCTCTCTCTCTCTCACACACACACACACACACACACACACACACACACACACACAGACACACACATGAACACACATCCCTAACCCCCCCATCAACCAGCATTACAGTCCAGTAGGTCTTCCTTTGGATCAGTGAGCTGTAAAGGTTCATCATTAGGACAACAGGGTGTGGTCCAACATTCTGACAGCTTGTCATGAACAGAAGCCTGCATGGTTAACTATGTGATGAGACTGCTATTAAAGAGAGGAAAACCACACAACTGCACTGTTGCTACAATAAGGCACCTGGCGGATTCATGGTAGCTCTTCAGCCTCTCCTGGATGGCTGAATGGGCGGTTCAATAAAAACGGTTTCTGGCTCCAGCGGACGTGTTTATAGCGTTTCCACTGGCCAAGCACAGCACCAGGGTTAAGTTGATCATCTCTCACTCTGGTAAAATAGCCAGGGGAGTCTGTGTACCACTAGATCAACTCTACAACTTAAAGACCCTAAACGTTACAGCTCAGATGATCGATATGGCACTGAGCAATGTTCTTTACGAGCTAATAGACAAATCCATTCCTGCAAAACCCCTTGGGCCTTGGGAAGGCAAGAAGGAAGTTAGAGTGCGCGGCTGTTTGCCTGGTGTTGCCACTTAGACCTCTGCTTGCACGCACACACAAGCACGCCAGGGACGTTAGAGAAGACACTAGGACGCAGCTCGTGTGTCTGCGCGTGTCCATATTGTGTGGTTGCATTGGCACATCTGCGGATGTCTCTATCTCTGAGGGTGTTGTAGTTTCCTGATTCCACTGAGGTTATCACAGCTGCAGAGCTGCCAAAAGGAGATTTGTGTCTTCCAACATCAGAAAAGGGAAAAAAAACACATAAAACTAATTTCATTCACATTGCTCAACTGCTCTTATCTGACACTTTTGGATAAGGGAGCTTACATGAAACATTTGTAATTCCCTCACTATCTAATTAAAAGTCCAGATTGCCTAATAAATGTCAGAATTGCATCATAAAGTAGAGAAATCCTGAAAATCTGATTCCCATCTGAAATCTAATTCTGTGTAACACCTGTTGCAATTTCACCAGGTTCCATCAGTTCATCTAAATGGTATTCTAACTTATGGCTATAACACGTATCAAATGACTACTAGCTAAAATTAAAATTAGTAAGCTAAACCTTGCCAGGATTTTCTCATGATGGCTCTCTAATATCCTGTGCAATGTCTTCACTTGCCAGCGAGCCTCTCTGTCTTCCTATCGTCTCTGTGCCCTCCCTTTGTCTTTCTCTTTGCCGTATGCTTGCTCATTAAACCGTAAGGTCAGTTTTTCACACCACTCTGCCACCCTTTGTCTCCACGCCCTTGCTAACCTTCTGCAACACTTACTTGAACACAACTTGGCCAAACTTGACTGCAAAACTTTGGCACATCATTATAAAAATAATGGAGCATGTTTATAAAGGATATGAAGGCCCTCTGTGACATTGGGCAGTCCCCCAGGCCCTCGAACAACCTAGTTTATAGCCGGCATGTAACATTTATGTTTAAGGTAACATTCATGCTTGTCTTATTTCAAGGCAAGGACAACAGCTACACTGTGAAAATAATATTCTAAATGACTTTATTTGAAGGTCTAATGGCAGCAATCTATTTTGGGGCAATATGCCACATTTAGCGTTGGTAAGTATAGACCTGGCAGGCATCTACTTTACTCTTTTACAGAGTAACTTTCACACTCTCATTCAAGGCAGAGAACATTCGTTTTGCTTATCCTTCATTTATTGGACAAGCACATTTTGAGAATTGGAAATTAGTGAGGATAGATGTGAAAAAAGCCTTCTGGCCCCTTTCTCTACCAATTATGGTACATTTTGAATTAGCAGTAAGTGTGCAGTGCAGTTGGCAAACATTGCACTGAAAATATTTCCAAATTCTAACTCTGTTATCTTCTCGTGTATATATATTTGATTTAGGGCTGCAACTAACAATTATTTTCATGATTGGATAATCTGACAATTAATTTTTTGATTAATTGTTCAGACATTATATTGTCACAAAAAAGTAACAAATGTATATCATAGTTTCCCAGAGCCTTTCGTGATGTCTTCAAATTACTTGTGTTGTCCAACAGTCCAAATCCCAGGTGTTTTCAATTTACAAAGCCATAAAATAGTGAAAAGCTGCAAATCTTAAGATTTGAGAAGCAAAAACGAGTAAATTGTCGGCAGTTTTGCCATCCACCTTGGACAATTCAGCAGTTGAAAAATGCATGTTTCACACATGAACAAAGGAATTAATTAGCTTGAGAAATGAGTGTGCTCAAATTGAATTAAAGAGGCACAAGCTGTCAAGTGTAAATAAATTCATGCCTGATCACAACAACAAGGAAGGGACTTACTTTTCTGTTCAGATCACTTTGTCTCCATTGAGTGTTCGATCACGATCTCAGGGTTTTAATATTAATTTAGCAACATCCTGCTTTGAAATATTCATCTACTATCAGCCTGCTAAACAGAGAATTAAGATAATACCAAATAAAAACTGAATACTGGTGCACACTTTTATTTATTTATATTTGTTGTGTTATATTTTAATGCTGTTTTATGTCATTGTGTCCTGTTGTGTTTGTTTGTACCTTGCAATAACACAATGTCATTGGCCGGTCAGATCAATAGATGTCACATGTCTTGATGCAGGGGGATTACATCCATACCGAATACATGTTTTTCAGACTACTGCTTTCATAAGGCTTGATTGCTAACTCGGGGACTCTAAATGTTTGAGGCAATTTGAAAACTCATTTTCTTCAAACCATTATCTGCAGTGTATGGCGGAAATAGAACGCTCAAACCTTTCTAGTGTATTAATTTAGCACTGCGATCAGACTGTTATAAGGGAGTTGTCAAGTTTTAAAAAAATAATGGACGTCCTGCGGCCAATCAGAATCAAGTGCTTACTCAGGCCATGGTAATTACACAGATATTTGCATTTTAGCACAGAACGTTATCTACCATAATGAGTGATAGAGCCTTTCATTGGACTGCTGTTTGCATTTGCCTTAGAACACTTTCTGCTCGGAGGACGATGTATGAAAAGTGCAGTGATTTAAAACCAGGAGGCTGTCTGCTACTTGCCAATGTGTCAATCCTAAAAGTGGAGGGGGAAAAAAAGACCAGCTAAAAAGATAGACAAAAGCCTAGAGTAAATCTGCAACTGATTAAACTAATGAAAAGTGGTCAATTAATTAGCATCTCATTGTAGGACAGTGTTGTAACCCAGATAATAAAGCTAATGTAGTTTTTTTAATTATTCCACACTGCAGTAATTCAGAAGACTGACACCAAATCTATCTGCTCTCTCTCTCTCTCTCATCAGCCCTCCTCTTGTCTTTCTCACAGCATTTATTTCAGCAATCAATTTTCCAATTCAATCAATGTCATTGCAAATAAAGAATTTTCACATTGCTAATAGAAATAGTTCAATATATGTATTGTAAGGGTCTGTGCTTTAAAATGTATAGAGGCGATTAGCCTAGCTTACCATAAAGACTGGAAACAGGGGGAGACAGCTACACAAAAAAAGTAAAAAAGTTAGGTGCAGTGTTGTTGTCACAGCGAGGTTCCCAGACAACTAGCAGGGATGCTACACAGAGCTCCTGGGTGGATGGATAAACTGCTGTTTGTCAAGAAATAATTATTAACACCCCGTAACTTCCTTTAACACCATAAATTGTCATCTTTACATTTCATGTTTGTGTACGGATTAAACAAACAACATACAACTAGCTAGTGAGACTAGCTAGTTCCTCCCTTCCTCCAGACTTTATGCTAATAAGCTAATCGCCTCCTAGCTCTAGCTCCATGCGTAACGGACAGACAAGAGAGTGGTATCAATCTTAACTAATTCTCGCCAACGTGAATAAGTATATTTCTCAAAATGTCAAACTATTCCTTTAATATTTAGCATTGCAACAGTAGCAGTATTTGTGTGTATATCCACTTACAGTATATACACTACATATGGCCAAAGTACTTTTTGTCTGGGGCTGTTTTTCATGATTTGGGCCACAATCAGATCTTAATGCTACAACATAAAATATTTCAGACAATAGTGTGCTTCCAACTTTGTGGCAGCAGTTTGGGCAAGGCCGTTTCCTGTTTAAACATGACAATACTCTCATGCACAAAGCCAGGTCCGTGAAGAATTTTTTTTCCGAATTTGGTGTGGAAGAAGTTGACTGGCCTGCACAGAGCCGTGGCCTCAACCCCATCCAGCACCTTTGGAGTGAACTGGAACGCTAAATGCGAGCCAGGCCTTGTTGCCCAGCATCACTGGCCAACCTCACTAATGCTCTTTTGGCTGAATGAGAGAAAATCCCTGCAGCCAGGTTTAAAGTCTTGTGAAGGCTTTCCCCACAAAGAATCATACTCGTGCCCATGGTTTTACAATGGCATGTCTAACAAATGCATATGATTGTCCACATACTTTTGGCCATATAGTGTATGTGTGTGTGTGTGTGTGTGTGTACATGCATGTCAGGAGTAAACTCTAGCTGAACTACACTTTGTCTTTCTACTGCCAATCTCCCCTGTTCTAACGGCGCACTGTCGTCAATTCGGGGTGTTGATGTTTTCCTGAGTTTGTCAGCAGGTCTGACTGGTGCTCGAGAACGCCTACAGCCTTCCTCAAGGGAGGTGTCACAGTTGGACATGCACCCCCCACCACCCAATCTCACACACACACACACACACACACACACACACACACATGAAAGAGAGTAAAGACAGACAAACGTGGCTTCACACACAAACCCGAATCTCTTTCTCCTTTACTCTTTCTTAATCTGTCGCTCCCTCTCTCTATTTTTCTCACACTCAAATCCACACATACACACACACAAACACACACACTGACTAAATTGACTTGTCAGCTTCAATCAGACCAGGAACAAAAGGATTCCTGCCAGTTTGAAGCTGACATCATTAATGGGTTTGGGAGGGGGCGAGCTCTGAAGACAAAGGGAGTGCAAGGTCGGACCGACTTAAAATGCACTTTCATTTTGGCAGGGACGTTAGCTTTTTGATTTCAGCCCCTTTACGCCAACATCTTTTTGCGAGTGGCTCTAACTTTCATTATCACTGGGAACAGAGGGGCGTGTGAGACTTTGTTGTGCTGATGGAGAGAAATGTGACATCCATAATGCATTTCCTATTAGAGGATGCCACGCATGGACACACCTGGCCACGTGTCAGAGAGAGATGGACAGGAGGAGGATGAGAATAAATGGGGTGTTGGTGGTGGAGGGGGGGGGTTGCCAAGTTAAGGATACCAATGCAAGAGAAAACGCAGAGAGAGGGGCGAAGCTTGAGCGAAAGGAAGAACATGTTCTTGAGAGAGATTGTGTCAAGGTTTGGAGAGGCAGGACATACTGTACAGCTCTTCATGTGACATATGAAATCCACACATAAACCGGCTTT
Source organism: Macquaria ambigua (assembly GCA_008360985.2). NCBI lineage: Eukaryota > Metazoa > Chordata > Actinopteri > Centrarchiformes > Percichthyidae > Macquaria > Macquaria ambigua. Next base: position 9,203 of record VMKM01000911.1, on the reverse strand, counting down.
CCTGGTGCATTGTAGCAGTAAAGCCAAATGCTTTGAACATTTAAATCCTCTCCCCTCACTTCTGTGACTTCATCCATCCTCATTTGCTTCTGTTTCCTCTGCTGCATGCCCATCTGCCTCACCCTTTTGCAGCTTTCATTCTGACCCTGGATAAAGATGGAGTCCCTCATCTCAAATGGTAATAACTTTGGTCCATATGCACACAGCCATCACAAATTGATTACTGTGTAATGCTGCAAGCTCTCCCACTCTCTCACTCTCCCTCCCTCCTCTTCCATCTTGTGATTTTGCACGAGGCTGACTCCGTGTCCAATCCGGCTGTCATTAAACAGCACCCCTGGGTGCATCCCAAACATAAACAAGCACACCCTAAACCCTTCCTTGCATGACCCTTCTCCTGCCCTGTCTTAGTCCTCTCCTTCTCCCACCATCTTTGTCTAACACTCGAAACCAGCTTCTCCTCACCTGTTTTACCCTCAACCACTCATTCCCTTTTATTCTCATTCTAATTATACCATTACATTACCATTTCTATTCTCTCATTAGCATTTTTTGCTTCCACTGTCTCTTATTCTTCTCCTCTCTAATTCTCTTTTTTCCCCCTCTCTCCCTTTCTCTATCACCCTTCCTTTTCTCATCCACTGAATACGTTCCACCTTTTTTGCGGCACATAAACAGACAGTGCCCTTGGGGATGGGCTGGAGAGCTCTGTCTTTGTTTGTGTGCACCTCTAACTAACTCTCCATCTGTGGGGAGCCAAGCCAAGCCCAGCAGTGCAAGACAGATAGCTGGCACCATCCCAGATTCTTCTCTAGTTGGCCCCATATCTTCACCCCCGCCTCACAACTTCTCCTTCCTTCCAGGCTGTAGTTTCCCCACAGAGGCGGTTGTCAGCTGCCCTCAGGCAGCCAGTCAGGTACTGTAGAGACTTCCGACCCCTACAGTAAAATTCCTTTTCCTCGAAGCCTTAAACCAAAATCTGCCTCAGCTTCCAATGGATATTCAATCCTTTCCAAGCCAATATGCTGTGGATGTTCGTCACTGGACTTTTCTCAGGCTCCATCCCCAGTCAACCCCAGGTTCACCTCCAATACAAGCTCACTTCAGAGACTAAATAACCAATAGGACATTTTCTGTATTTAGTCACATCAAAGAGCTTTCAGAGAGAGAGGAACTTAGGCATTAGCATTAGTTCAAAAACGGAGAGTTTCAATCACTTAATTGCCCAAGGCTATAACTTAAAACTTAAAAAGAATTATAATGTTATATGTTGTTTTTCTTTGCATTAGAAGTTTCTTCTCTTAATATGCGACTGTAAGGATGTAATGAGAAATACAGTTAGAGTGAAAAAATACACAAGTAGCCTGACTTCAGCACATGCTGCATGCTACTTACATGCACAAAAATGAATCATCAAAGGTGCACTACATTATCTGCTAAGCTAAACTTGTATCTCCCCTGGGCGTTTTGCATAGTGATGGTCAATCCCCTTGAAGAGTAAAATAATTCACTCACCATTGTCAGGCTCAGATTTCCTGTCATGCTCAGTGTCGGTGAGAGAGAGGGCGGAGTTGGCGCGGCTCGTGAGGCAGGAGCTCTGCTCAGACTTCAGGCCGCGCATCCACATGTGCTGCAGGCCGTGATTAGGAGAGGGGTCCACCTCCGGCTCCGTGTCCACGTCCGAGCCCACGCCCAGGGAGTAGCCGCGGCTGTGGACATGAGCGGCCGGTCCAGAGCACAAAGCTTCCTCCTCCTCCTCCTGATGCTGCTGCTGTTGCTGCTGTTGGTGGATGTGGTAGTCTGGGCTCCTCATCTGCCCAGCCTTACAGAAGTCTAAATCTAGAGGAGGAGACATGCAGATGGAGATCATATAGATGTAGAGCTGTAAAGCCTCTAATACGGGCGTGAGTTTTTATTTGCTTCAGCAACTAAGCTGACCAGGTGTTTGTTAGAGACAGGCATTTACAAGCCAAACACTGAACACCTTCCAAATTATGTCAAGGGACAGGCTGTTATTTGAGCAAGCATTTATTATGTTTTGCAGCAGAAGTCCAAAATCAAAATGCCACCCTCAATTTTTCTTAACCATTTGCAGGGAAGCTATATCCTGTTCAGGCTGCCTGATGTGTGTTATCGAGCTCGAGATGTATTGAACTGCTGCTCAAACAGAGCACTGATCTCATCTATATTCTCCTTGGTAGGGTGAAGAGATCAGATAAAGATCAAACCTTATTAATATTGACTCAGACTGAGGGAAAAATTGAGCCTCATATGCTTTCAGGTATTAGAACGCCCTCCTATCCCAAGCATCAACCTGTTATCTGAGAACATCAGATATACTGTGTGTTAGTCCTCTGGTTACACTTCAATTCAATTCAATTCAATTCAATTGAGCTCTACTTTTTTTTCCCCCTGCAGAGGCAGTTGAGTAAATTTTCTTCCTCGCTACCTGAGTTTTCTTTTTAGAATGTATAAGTGGTGGAAGTGATGGAATTAAAAAAAAAAAACCAAGGCATAAATTGAAATCTATACAGATACTATTGTAGGCTGGTAGCATATAAACTCCACTGAGAACTCAGAAAAAAGAAAGACTTCCTCTCCTTCTCACTTAGTGCAGTTAATATGTGTGTTGGGTCAGGTCCTCTTAACACAAACCACAGTGTTTCAATAAAAGCCACAGTCATGTTGACCACTCCATTGACCAGCAATGTGTCCTGCTGTGCCTGTTTGATGGGGTCAAGACCAGCTGCGGCTCACACACTGTTATGCTGGAATTAAACCGGCGCAAGATTGGTCACCACTACACACTACTGTTTAGCTCAAATTGGCTGCAAGAGGGCAATTCAGGAGCAAATAAGTTATTTCCCCATAGCAACAAACACGGATTGACTGTAAAGTGAAAAGCCGTCTAACCATTTTCTTTTGACACAAATTCATAACACAAGAAGAGATTTTAGCAGGTGATTAGAGGGAAAATCATTTTTTAAAATAACTTCCCATTTCCTGTCTTTACTGGAGAACAAAATGGACTACTCAAATACCTAAAACACTACTTTCACCCAATGTTCCAAGTATTTATCAAGCAAATATGAGAATAGCTGCCAAAACAGTCTGGGTCATAATTTCACTGGTAGGCATAATAACATGACAACGACATAATAAGCTCCTTAAGGCTGCTTTATTACTTGATATTAAAGCCCTGTACTGAAGAGGGTCCTTCTGTCAAATTTTAAGACTTTTATTATGTCAGTATTGTGCTCATAGGTCGAATATTCCTAAATTCATACAAATTACCACACAGCCAATCTGGGGCCATTAGTCTTACATAGAAACATACATGAGAGAAACTGTGAGTTCTTAGAAATGTTGACACACTCACCTGAGACACCTTTGATTATTATCCTGCGCTCTGAACAATGAACAACACTACTTGCCCTGAGTTTTGTCTCTCAGGCTATGTTTAGGCTGCCCTACCCTGTGATTGGTGGAAGAAAACATTCTACTAATCATCTACTAATTAAACAAATTGTGATTTTATTAGGGATAGTCTATTAATAATATATGAATTAGCATAAAACGTCTTTTACTTTTTCTACTTTTTTATTGGACTATCATTATTTTGGAAGGCATGCTAATTAATTTCATCATAAGATATTATTTACTAGATTGATATAAATATCATTTTAGTTGCATTTTTTCTTACTTTATTGTGTCCCCTCCACATCTGGAACCAAACCTACGGCCATGTGTTTATCCACATGTTAAGATTTATGTAATTTTATTAAATATAATTTTACTTTATGTATTAGGTGGTAAAAGATTCCAAACATACTTAAATTATTGCATCGTGTAAGGCTGTTCGTTTCATAAAACTTTTTTAAATATTTATACTGTAACTCATTTCTGGTATGGTAAACAAGATGTTGAAACGTGCAAATTAATTAATTTGAGTTAATTAATAGCCAAGCAAAAACTAATTATTGTGGCCAGCTCTCTTATGCTCTTAAGAATGATCATGGAGCTGTGGATCTATCTCTCTATCCATCCATCAATACTATCTTTCTAATAGAAAGAGACTTTGGGTAGAGACAGGGGCAATGTGGAGAAGGGCAGAGAGGTGATGTGGGAGTAAATGGACAGAGAGGAATTTGTACTATCAGGGAAAATAAAGAGCTGGGAGAAGAGGAGGAAGGAAAGGAAGGGAGGAGAGGGCAAGATGTGTAGGTTTAAAAGATGAAGGAAAATATGAGGAACATGGGTGGGGAATTAGAGGAGAAACAAATTGGCTGATCTTTGTCAGGAACACCGTAATCCATTAAAAACGTCACTGGAGGCAATGTCCCCCCTTAACAGTTGGTTACTTAGGTAGGGTATACTATATATAACTCTGCTGCCCAAAGACGAACAGATGTGTTTCGCAGAACCGGCTGCCATTGACATTTCAAAGGCTGCTTTGGGGGGTCTTTTGCACCTTACCATATGACACTCATGGCAGGGGATGTTGTTTGTTGTGGAAACAGAAAGGCTGAGTAACTGTTGAAAAAGGCAAGTGCTCTTTGACACCGCAATGTTCTGGAAGACATCGAAGCAACGTGATGGTGACTAATGGCCATCGATGGGGCCGCTGCATGGCGAACAATACGACAAAATCCATAGAAGGTGGCATTCAAACCATGAAATCCCCGGAGCGGCCTGCTTGTCAGGAGTTGTAACTGTTATGAATGGCTAATGTTGCTTGTTAGCATGGTGGGTAGGTCCTGCAAAGTAGCAGGAGGTTGGGGTTGCGGAAAGAGTATCTATTGATCACTATGAACCCTGCACAGCGGCGTGCTCCTGATGAGGTGCGGCTTCTCTCTTAACACCACACATGACCTGCATAAAGGCCATCCATCACAGCATGCGCTGGCCCATTTCTCCTCCTGTCACCGGCAGGGAAGAATTTTTCGGTGTGTATGTGTCAACGTGCGTCTGTATGTGTGCCTATGTCCGCTCGTGTCTGTATCTGGGAGTGTGTGTGTAATGAAGGGTGGTGTTCCACCCCAGGTGAGGCCAGAGAGGTTTGGGGTTGACCTAGTTTAGCTGTGGGAGAGAAATATCACCTCCGTGGAGAAGAGGTAATTGGCTGCCTCCGACTGTCCTTCTGGCTCATTGTGGACTGTAATAGGTAATTCACATAGGCCCTTTTAAAGACCTCAGTGCGTGTGTGTGTGTGTGTTTGTGTGTGCATGTGTGTGTGTCTACCATATGTGTGTCTTTTTGTGCCAATATCCATTGGTGTGTATATACTGTATCTGTGCTACTGTGGATGTATTTCTTCAGGTAAATACAACCAGCCTAAGCATGCCCTGAGCGTGGTACCTGGCTGGGGTTGGCTGTAGCTGCTCTGTCTTTCCCGGTGTGAACCGAGGGTGAGGCGTAGCTCATGTGTGTAGTCAGGCAGGGTTTCGCGTGAGGTGTAGGAGCGGTGGTGGGCGCGGCCGTCCTCGCTCTCGTCAGACGAGCTGGTGTAGGACATCTCCATTTCATGGCGGCCCTTAGACAACGGCTGGTAGGGTTTACTGTCCATCTCCTCCATGGCTTGTAGGGCTCCACTTAGTCACTCAGCACAGCCACAGCACAGAGCACAGAGTCTGGAGGTGAGAAAGATGGAGTGGAAGGGGGAAAGGTATAGCGAGGGAGGGAAGAAAGGACAGCAGGGAGGAAGAAGGATGGGCCAGCGGAGGAAAATGAAGGCGGAGGAGAAAAATAGCACAAGAAGTCTGTTATTGAACACAGTGGAACAATATTGCAACATCTGCTCATTCCAATTACAGCAGACATTCATAAACAGTATTTGGCTTCTTTCATATTTCACACCAAAGGTTAGTTCCAAATCAATACACTCAGAAGGGACTGCGATGGTGGCCATTATGTCTGGATGTGTTTGAAGAGAAATTGGCCAAAATCAAGCACAGCTCTCTGTTCTGTCAGTTGTGGTTTGTGTTTTCTCTAGCTACTGTAGCTTTATCTCTCTTTCACAGACAACCATTGACGAGTTGGGGATAAATCAACAAATTTGAAGCTGAGCCCCGCGTCTGTCACTCTCATTAAACACTGTTACTCACACGATTCTAAAGTAATGATGAAACACTATTAGGCACCAGTCTTTATGGTGTCATTGTAGTGATAAATCAGCTCTTTCAGCTCTATTCAGCTCAGATTCTCTTGTTCCTCTCTCAACCACATCAAAATCTACTTCTGATAACGTCCGGCACAATATGCTTATACCGCCATAACTAATGATTGATTGGGACAACGATTAGAGCACAGAAGAAGTGATTAGAAAATACTTCATTCATATTAGTTCTCATTCACCGTGCCCTGCCTGAGGCCTTTCCAGCCTATTTCCTGCAGATATAAAGCTTCTAAATGGAGCTTGAGAGGGTCATTGCTCATAGAGACAAAGTGCTATGGTATTGACCTCTTCAGGGAGTCCTGTAGTCCATATATCAAAGCCATTAGAGCGTGCCTGCTCAATACCTCAGAGATCTGCAGCACAGGGTGATCACCACTAGTCTGATACAAGTTTACAGCTGACCTTTCTTCCACTGCAGTAATGCTTTTATTCCACCTGAAGGACTCCTTTCCCTGGCCTCGCGCTCACCCTCCTCATTCCCCACATGCATGCACGCGCACGGACCAGTTTGCATGCAAAAGCGCACACACACACACACACCCACAGACCCCCCACTGACCCCTGACAGCGAACAGTCAAAAAATGGGCCAAGTCGCTCGCACATTCATCCCACACACACCCTCGCACCCCCTGCAGACATTATCATAGCGCAGATGATCTGTAAAAGCTCCACACTTGTCTCTCCTTACATCCATCTCTTGTGTTTTCCCTTGAATGATAACACAAAGCACAACAATGCCTTTAAAATACATAACCGCATATTGCATCCAATTACCGTAGCGATGCTGTGGCATACTGTAAGCTCCTACGACTCACACACGTACACACACACTTGTGCAATCACGATGCCTTTCATTTTGATTGGCAGGAGTTATTGCAAGGAATCAAAGCCCGCTATTATCTCAGCTGCCCTGTCAGAATGGGATTGACTGGTGTCACCTTCTCTCTGGTACGGCGAGGAGCGAGTATACATTACCCTGTGAGCTCTGAGCTTGCTGCAGGCACTGACTGCTGTCTGTCTCTACAGAGGCTCTCTGTCCCGTTTTATGTCTGTCACACGCTTACACGCAAGAATGAAAGCATGCAATCCTGCACACGGGCGCACCATCTTGTTCCCCCATCATGTGTACACAGACCGTCTAGTGAACATTTTGCTTAGTACATGCAGTCCTGCTTGTATATTGATGTGTACAATGTGAAATACTGTCTGGTTTCCTTTAAAACACACCTCTCTCCTGGTTAATCCCTTCCCCTCGTCCACCTCTGCTCTCCCTCTCATCCTTGCTCTTCCTCCCCTACCTTACACGCTTTCCACCCTCCAACTCGTCCTTCGAGGCCCCTGCATTTAGAGAAGTAAGCCTGCTGGCGGGGGTTATTCTCGCTAATTCTACCCCACAGTGGGGTGCCCATTAGGGGGTTTGATTCTTGGTTTTGATGTCAAAACCTGGAGGTTGTTTCCTAGAGCCAAGCTCACTTCAAACAAGACACATGGGCGTTCTGTAGGACAAGTCAGCATGCTCCACCTGAGCACAACGCCAGCCTAGATTTGCAATTGAGGAATAACCGCCTTGGGGCGTAGCTGGCGCCATAGGCTCACTATGGGTTACTATTCACAGAAAACACACAAGGACGGCCCTGCAAAGGTCTGAGGATGTTGGAATAATTCGCACCATGCTAGAGTTAATTTTTAATATTGGAATCTTCAAAACCTTCACTACAAGAGTTGTATCATCTCTCTCATCATTTTTTTATGTACGTGTAGAGCAGGGGACCACGCGGTGCACTGAGGGATCCCTTAGTGAAGCTAACTCAGTGCTTAACTGATTCCATCAATATACTACCAGTGACTAACATCTGATCTTAACTATGTCCATGCAAGACCAAAGTATGTAAAATTCATAGACTTCAATGATTTATGTATTCCAACCTACTATTTTAACCACAATACAGTAAAGTATGTTCTCTCAGTGGGACACTTTGTGATAGGCTTCTGTCAAACACTGCAAAATTTAAAAAAAAAGCTGTAAAGATACAGTTGAAAATTTGACATGCACCTCGTGTGAGTTTGTTTGAGCTACGAATGGATTACCAGTGAGTAGTTGTATGTATATGTTATTGTGTGATTTTATTTCTAATTTAATTCTAATCTATAATTCATCAGTGTGTAATGAACTCTTCACCGCTCTGTTTAAAATTAATACAAAGTGACAACACTGAGTGAAACACGTGCATCGCATTACACTGTTACCCCCCTCCTCCCCTGCTAACCCTTTTCTTTCTGTCTCTTATCACTTTCTCTTTCACACACACACACACACACACACACACACACACACACACACACACACACACTCATACACACATAAAACTACACAGGAGTGATAATCCATGGCTACACAGTTGCAATAGTACCTAATGGGACTCTTCACCCACATCCATCCATTGGCTCAAACAGTGCAACCATAGACCAGTGGGCTGTTTTTGCAAATCTGCTTAGAGAAGTGACAGAGGCTCACATACACAGTTGCTTTTATACAGGATTTACGCTCCAAGTCATCTCCAGAGGGGCGGGGTCCCTAAGATGCCCGACGACGACAACAATAACACAAACAGCGCGGCCGAGAACGTCGCATGTAAAAAAAGGCAAGGACCATGAGGACGAGTCAAAACCGATTTACGCTCTCTCCCAATCTCGAATGAATGTGCTGAAATCACGACGAACAGGAAGAGAGAGCATGCAAAATGGTGAGAAGAGAAAGGCAGGGAGAGGATTGGGGCCAGGCAGCAGCAGAGAAATTGAGTTTCACATCGGTAAATAAACAAGGAGGGTGGGGAGGGCAGAGTGCCATCCAACTATATTAGCTCCCCAGATTATTGATACAGTATAGTTCCAGGATTACAAATACATTTCCACCATGCAGAGAAGGTCTTATTTTCATAACAGCCTGGAGACCCCCAGTGAGTAGGAAGCCACTATCTTTGTTAGCTCTGGCCTTTACACATTTCCAAGAAGCTTGTTTGCACAGAG